>CM041779.1:33766007-34366007 GCA_023374045.1 Limonium bicolor | reverse complement strand
AAAAACCCTCAATGGGCACAACATAAGAGCCATATACTAAGTATTATATCTCATGTGCCCACATCCCAACTACCTCGTAGTCAGAAATACCCCAGAACAGGACAGCATGAATAATGTACTCTGGCTATTTCTTTAGAAAAGCTAATATAACCCCAGGATTTCAGAGATCTTAGATTTGTATGTAGCTTGATCATCATGCAGTCTATTGGATACAAAGTTACATCCCAATGACTACAAGAGTCTAGATTCTGCAGTACGATCAAATGTTGAGACCAAAGATAAATTTGCAGCAGCAGCAGACATATACATGAAAACAGTTCCTCCAAGAAGGTTCTATCAGCAAAAAACATGAGTTACTATTGTCTACTTAATAAAAAATTAAACATGTCAATGGAAATCAGCCATAGAATATTCTCAATCTATATACTTGGGGCTTTTTCATCCAGAAGACAACAACAAAATCAAATGACTTACACTCAGCATATTATCAAATCTTGGCATTGCGCTTCCTTAATTTCAATAATACGTTGACTATTACTCATGTTCAAAAAAATATTTATCAGTAGAATTGAATCCTTTGTCTTATATTTATCATAGATCCATCAGTTACCTTGTAAGATAGTTGACTTCTTTTAGATGATTCCGCTGGCTGCTCTGCTTTAAAAGCAAAACATAGAATCAGCAAAAGAATTGAGTGCTATTCTAGGAACCAGTAAATAAAAAGTTGAGTTTTAGTACCTCTAATTGTGATTGCTTCTACTTCAGCAATGTATTCTGCATGAGGAAACACAAAAAAGTTCTTGAAGTTTGAATGGAGTACATAGTAGAAAACGTTCAAGTAGGCAGGTAGAAGGAGATAACCTCTCTGTATCATCGGGGACCTCCACCGTAAATGCATCAAGGTCATACCTCCTAGGAAGGGTGATGGTGAGCTCTGGCAAACGCACTAAATGTCTAAATGGGACTGTCCTTTTGTTAGCTACAAATTTATTCAGCTCATTGATGATTCCATGGCAATCATGAAACATGAAATCAACTTTCTTTGAAAATATTCTCACGACACCAAGAAGAAGATAGGCTAAAATTCGGTATTTGACAGATTCCCAGTCATCAGTCAGTATCTTATCTGCAACAAATAACAAACATAGACAGATATTATGAGATATGAATAACGGTAGACAATGAAAATAGTGTTCTCATAACAGAAGACATTTTTAGATGCGTTATAAACTTGGAACTTCTTGATACCAAAAGATATTATTGTTTCTGAATAAAGTACACTCAAAAACCAATTTGAAGACCGGAATATGCGGGGCCCATAAAAGTCATAGAAGTGCGGTTACTGAGTATATAAGACATCATCATTGCAGCTTATATGCTCCTGAAAGTAACACCATTATTAACCAATAACACGGCCATGTTCAACTTCTAAACTTGGTAAAATATGAAAATAGTGACTGTGATCTATGCAAATATCCAAAGAAACCCCTCACACGCATCCACGAAACCATTTCAACTGCACAGAAAAGGTTCTCAGCGAGTTAAAAGCAAGCATGATCAGAGCTACGCCAAGAATAGGATAAACTTGGGTCATGTCATTTACTACGACGTCAGGATTATAACCCATGTTACAATACTTCAATTCCGGAAATCCCCGATCTACCCTTTCGAAAGAATCCTTATCAAAGAGCAGAATTCTCAGTTCCATTATCATGGTTACTCAGATAACCAGTAAGCCCTTAATCAACCTTCCCTCTAAAAGCTTAGATCCTCCCCGATGAGAATCATCACAAAGGGAAAATCAAAACCCATTTTTCTCCATATCCAGGAGGATAACAATGAGAGAGTAGTAAAACTTGGCTTATAATAAAAGAAAAAAAAACATTTTTGCAAGTAAAATACATAAATTGTGACAAATTGGACTAGCTTGTGGCTTAAAGTCCAGGGCTTGACAAGAAATGCAGAATGTAATAAGAGAGCTATAACATGTTTAAAGCCCGAAACCGACTGACCCACAGAAGAGGGGATATCAATCTCGATTATTTGGCGTTTGGTGAGGCGTTTGACGCAAGAAGCAGCAACCCAAATGGCACCAAAAGGTCCCTTTCTGGAGAGAAGACACTGTGAGTAGAACATTTTGTCCCTTCTGTAACTTGCCTAGCTTCAACGATGGCGGTTTTTTTTTCTTTACCACCCTCCTACCGATTGTGAAAACCCAAGTTGGTATCCGGTAGGAAAGTGAAGTTCCGATTAGTTCAAGTAGTCGGTGGCTCTTGGCGGTTGAATGTTTCTCTCTTCTTTGTTTTTGAAATAAGAAGGTTTCGCTTCTTGAAAATGAAAACTGGTTTTAAAGGGGAGGGAGAGAGAGGGAGGCAGTGGCAGTGGGGAAGAAAGAAATTCTAGAAACGGTCGACTGGTTTAGACGAGAAGTGTGTTTAAGAAGATTCATAGAAAATTGGTCAATTATTAGTACACTCCAGTTTGGAAAGTTCTCTTTAAATAATCACGACATTTGTGATCTTGGCCCATTCTTTTGCATTTTGGATGTAAAAGTTGGTAGTTAATAGTTGATACGATAGGTGACATAAATTGATATAGATTTTGTATTAGAGTTTTTGAACTGATAAATCAACTGATAATGTGACTGACAATGCACAAACCAACAGATAATGCGACTAATAATATGTAAAACAACTGATTAACTAATTAAGTTTCATGGATAAATAATATTTGACCCATAATACACCCAAAAGAATTGACTAAGTTGATCATTGATAATGCATAAACTGAATAATCATATTATGAAGAATTGATATACGATTAAGGTCTAGACTAACTTGTTTTAGTTAATTTAGGTTATGATTTAATTTACGTCGATTAAATTTTAAGTTATTTCATGCAATGATTATTCAGTCTTCAGATATGCTTAATTTTATACTCTAGCTATGAATTTTTGCCAAAATTATATTCGGTAGTTATGTTTGGATCAATAATATTTTGAGAAATAATCTTGGTTTTGTTCATTCAAATATTGTCAAGTTATTATTGTTTTATACCAACGACTTGTTATAAATTATCATGTTATATTTTCTTTTTTTAGAGTATTTGTTGTTTATAAAATTGTATTACTGTAGTGGCTATAACTCTTTGTTGTTACATTTTGCAAGTGTAAGGATTTTATAAGAGTTGTTGAAGAAATCTATGGCTTAAGCCTTAATGGCTTGGAGATGTTTTAGATTAATCTACACTTATATGTCACATGTTACAATCTAATTTGTCATTTTTCTGTTGAGACTCGTACTTCCTTTCACATGCAAGCTTAACGTGACTTTGCATGTGTGTATAGGAGATTAATCTCTCCGACTAACACGACCTATATAAATGCATATTTTGTTTAAACTGTATTATTTACATAATGTGGCATATTAACAATTTTTAATGTGATTCTTACACACATCCATATACAAAATCGCTATTAAATTATAAGTAAGTTAAAACTAATATGTTTAACAATAAAAACACGTTAATGCAATTTTTCGATAATGAGTTAATGTGTATGCTAACCCGATCTTTAAGAGATAAAAAGTGTATATTAATGTTAAAAACTTGCATTATGTTACAAAAAGAAACTAATATCGGGTCATTTGTGATCAGCTATCAGATACTATTGTTAGAATAAAGTAGAGAGATACAACTGCCAAAATAAAGTAGAGGGTAAATGGTGGGAATGACACTGAAATTGATGACAACTGTTATATGTGACATCTGAATAAAGTAGGGAAAAAAATCGTAAGACCAACATTGAATTGATACAAAACAATGTTAAACGTTGGAAGGTGCCACAAACGCACCCAATAGTAGGGTGACAATTCAGGTTGATGGGTCGGGTTGAAGCTCACCCATACCCAACCCGATTAAAATTGTATTGACCAATACCTGACCAAAAAATAATCAGGTTACAAATTCAACCCATACACAATCCACAAAATAATTATTGAACCTTAACCCAACTCGTTTACCTCGTTTAACCTGTTTAAATACAAATACTCTTGTTTTTATATGATAGTTCAATCATTCCTAAAAGCATGCACATGACGGTCATTTATTTTGAATCATTGTGTGCCGTTTTTTCAAATGTCAACATTATGTTAAATGGATCAATAATCTTAACTCATCTGTTATTTGTGCAGATGAAATAGTGAACGGTGGAGTTTGTGCGACTGCAAGAATGAATGACATATTATTTAGGTTTTTAAAGGTAAAGTGACTGATGAATATAGATGATCTAGAGAATGTGTTTGGATTTGAAAAAAAATTATTTGTGTGAGCCTACAGAAGTGATAGTATTTTTGTTTATTATTATACTAATAGTTATAGAATTAATATATATTCAAATAACATCTTTTCATATTAATCAATTTATATATTTTTAAGTAAATTAAGTAAATGGGTGGGATTGAATAACCCATAAAATTTAATAGATAATTAATACTCAATCTAAAAATTAAATAGTTCAGTAATTTTAACCTATACCTAGATTGAATTTGGTCGGTTTTCCGGTTTTTGTAAAAATTAACACCCATACCCAAGAGTACGAACATAATTACGTTGTATTTTAGAGTTGGTACGCTTGTTTTGGTTACGCTCAAATAGTACGCTTGTTTTGACAGAAACGCAGGAAATCCTGGTTTTTGCTTTAATCCTCCAGTGATTAGCAAATGTGTTGCTGCCAACTACACTATGATCAGACAATAATCCAATAACAGATTGACAACTGTGAGCTTAATCAACCCAAAAAAAATCGTGACAAGCGAACTTGAGAAACCGCGCAATTTGACGCGTTCGACGTTGGCGAGTAAACGCCACTATGAGCCTGTTCGCTACCAACGATCACGGGATTAATCTGTTGGGAAAAAATGTGGGGGACACATGTCAAATTATTATTGGTTTTAAAATTGGTGAGAGCTAACCTGTCGTACTGGTATTTGTTAACCAGAGCAACATTAACAGAAAAGCTAACAATAGCTGCGTTTGAAACCAGCAGCGAACGGCCCCTATACCTGTGTTTTAGATAGATGTCACCATGGTCAATAAATAATAACTAGACATGTGTTTATTTTGCCAGTTGAGTTTAAAAACTATCCACTAAGGGAGCGTTCGCTGGCAGCAGTTAAAATCCTTCAAAAGCTTTGGTTTTGTAGCTTTTTGATAAAGTTATGTGTAGTTAACTAATTACAGCTTGACACATCTACCATAGTTATTTTTTGTGGGTTTATTTATTAGATTGCATCAAATCATAAAGTGACACTTGTACTAGTACTTTTACAAAACTACATTAATGCTCTAAAGCAGTGAAAGAACGGCCCCTAAGATACTGCCAACTGTCACATTAATCTAAAAGAAAAATAAGCGGCGCTCATCGAACGGGCTAGAGACCGGAGAGACGAGACCTAAATAGGAACGAGAGAATTCGATGTTAGTGCCCGCTGCAGGCCAAATGGATGATCTCCACTGCAAATATCATACTTTTTGAGATGCTGTAACTCCTTTTTGGCCCTGAGTGCGCTCTACCTGGGGATGGCGAACATGTGTAACATAAATTCGCAGTTAAAAAGATAGAGACCAGAGACTATATCAGTTATCTTCTCGGGTTTGGTAAATTCATGTCGGTCTCGTGTGAATGCCCCAAGACGGCACGTGGCCTAGCGCGTGATCAAAATTACCCTGTACATATTGCCCATTCATCATCCGGAGAGTAAATACAAAAGTTGCCATGTTGCCCAGTTTTTAATATGTTGAGGCCGGGCCAGGTTAGACCAATTTTTTTTCAGACTTTGTCAAAATCTGATTCGTCCGGCCCAGTTTTTTTTAATATTTTATATATATTATATTTTAAAAAATAATATATAAATTATTGGTCGGGCCGGGTTTGTCCACAGGCTTAAAGAATGTGCTGCGGTCCAGCCTGATTTTTTTATTCAGGCCTGATTTATGTTCAGGCCCGCCCAAAAGCCCAATCAGACTCGAACCCATCAGGCTTTTTTACGGGTCGGGCCAGCTACCGGACCGGACATATTTTGATCAGCTCTACCTACGAGGCAGGCACACACACAGGGATACAAGCGGAAAAGGTTAGTTCTCACTTCTCATTCCTCTTCATCTCTATTCTCTCCAAAACTTTGTCACTATAATGCTTTTATGTAAAGCATGATATATAACCAGATTCACAGCAAGCAACCCCTAACAAAGAAGAAGAAACCACCTTATTATGCTAGCAAAGAATAAAATTGTTCACTAGAATGAAGTAGATATCTGCCCAATATTCTCTCTAGGACCCAAGAATTATGTTTAGGAGGGTAAATTTCTTTTTAATCTATCATCAGGAAATGAATACATATTTGATTATTTATTTTTGTAGAGTAAAAATAATTTAATAATTATAAATATAGAAATATAAATTAATACTCCCTCCGTTAATTAATATATGACGTTTTAGGTCGTGATTCTTCTTCAAAAATATTTGTCATTCTAGCTTTTGACACACACTTTTTCCACTTTTAACCCTACTGTTCACACACAAAGTAATTATTATTTAGATGAAAAAGTAAAAAGTAAGGGTACATGCGTCATTTTTTTACTTTTCTAATTGTGCAAGTTTCTAAAATGACAGACATTGTTGAATGTAGTGAGTATCTTTTATTCGGCAATAACAATTAAACCAATAACTATATATACAAATACAAAAATATAATTTTTTTAGTAAGATATTAACTTTAGTAAATTGATATACAATTGAAGTAACAAAAAAATTGTGAATAATTCCTTTTTTTTTTTGATCAAATGAATAATTCCTTTATAACTGTCAGATTTCTTTTTTTTCTAATATATTTTGTTACCATATATAGCTTGTCATTGGTACAACTTTCTTTTATACTTTTTTTCCTATCTTAGAATTTTTAGTAATTTTTTCTAGTTTTGATAATCTATAATAATATATCTTGCACTTCCCTAATTCTTGTCTTATTTTTATTTTTTCACTATTTTTCTATTTTGTACTCCCTCCGTCCCACATGCAGTGTCCACTTACAGTTTTTTCCTTGTCCCAAAACAATGTCTCCTATAGTGTATAAACTCTATATCTCCTTTCTACTTTTTCTCATCTTCTTAATATGCGTGCCAAAGTAAAATGGACTCTGGTTGTGGGACGGAGGGAGTATATTTTATTTCTTATGTATATTGTTCTGTCTAACTTCATATAATGATTTATATTAACTGACTTCATATGTTTTAGAAATGAATTTTGTGTAAATCACTCTATTTAGTGGATGTAAATCCACACGTCTTTTGGTCATCTGTGAAACTCTCGTAACCTCCCCAGACTCTTTATTAGAGACCATTGATATTTTGTATTTCTACCACTCAAAGGTTTATATTGTGTAACATATAATGGAATACAAGACTGGTGCATATTTCCTCCTTCATTATCTCTTATATTCCCTCACTCTCATCTCTCTATATTATATCACGTTATCAACACATAGACTCTACTAAAATATATTCTTCTTTCTACCATACATCATCAACAAAGATCTTGAGTTTAGTTATTCACCACCGCTATACAAAGTTTATCACCAAAGCAAGAATCGCAACTCAATTGAAACTAATCAAGGAAGCTTACTGCCCACAATGCAACAAGGATCTTATTGTGCATCTCCAGAAGCAGTTTTTGGTGACTTTGCGAATCTGTTTTGACGAAGAGTTTATGTTGAAGCCGCATCTGATGTATTCTTCAACGAATACAAAAGGTGTAAGTAAGTTTAATCAATTTTCACCGGCATAATCATTTTAACAAGCAGGTAGTCAGACACAACTCAAATAATTTACATAAATGTGTATATGTGTTTTAAAATCAAAGGAGAAATTATTCTTTTCTTTTGTTTATGAAGTTTCACCGTTTTTAAGAAAGAAAAATGGTAACAAGATTGTTTTGTGAGATTTCACGGGGTGGAGTTTTTTCTTCATTGAATAAAAGAAACTTTGAGCAAAATTTGAAAAAATACACTAAAGGAAAGCGATATCTTCAATGACAATATATTGTTATAGTTTTTGAAGAACTATCTGTTTAATCGCTGAAAAATTATATGTTTGTGGTATGATGATTTTTGCATATTCACTTTCTCAAAGCATTATCTGTTGTTATACATTTTGTTTTGAAAAGTGAACCATCTACTATGGTAGTGATTCATCCCGTTCAAATTTATTTTATTTTATGACTGAATTTAGTATTACATAAGAATGGGTTTGAATTACCGTTTCTGAGTCAATCTCTTTTGAGATAATAAAAAAGTGATATTACCTCGTGCAAGATGTTGCACCAGAGATTAAGAATTCTCTTATGTAATCCCTAAAAAGGAGATCATAAATTATAATATTACCTTGTGCAAGATGGTGCACTTGAGGGTAATGATTATGCTACCTCGTGCGAGATGCTTACATTTGAGGTAAGATCGTAATACTTCCTTATGAAAAATGAATGCACTTGAGGTTCAAAATTATAAGATCTGTATACGTCCTCGTGCAAGATGAGTGCATTGGAGGAAGAAAAATAAAAGGATCATGTTATTCAATCGTATACGAGCATTGGAGGTTAAGAATTATAGTGTACTATTTCCCCTCATGTGAAATTATGCTCTTGAGGTTGAAAGTTGTAAGATCTTTATACTCCCTCGTGAAAGATAATTGCATTGAAGGTAATGATTAATTATTTTCCCTCATGCAAGGATATACATTAGAGGTTGAGAATGATTAATTATTTCCCCCTCATGCAAGACTATACATTGGAGGTGGATGGTTTAAAAATGGCCAACAATTGTATAAAATCCTTATACTCCCTCGTGTAAGATAATTGCATTGAAGGCTGAGAATGATTAATTATTTTTCCCCTCATGCAAGACAATACATTGGAGGTGGATGGTTTAAAATGGCCAACATTTGGTATAAGATTGGACCAATTGTAAAAGCTCTTGAAGAGCTAGATAGATTTAGAAGAGTTAAAGATAACTTCATACAATGTAACTTTGGTATACGTTACAGGGTCTCCCAAGTAACCATTAAGGAGTTACATTTTAGGATTATTATGCAAAAATTAAAGAGTTTCCCAGTGAATTTCCAACCCAAGTTATGAAATGCTAATGTGGATCATGCATGATTATGAAAGAACTCGAGCTTGAGGTTGATTTTGGCAAGATCTATCTGTAAGATCATTGATGCTATCGGAACTAAAAGATTGAATTAACTTATTAAAATGATCATTTTATCTTGTAAAGATCTATTGTAAAAGATGTTATAATCTGTGATAGATTATTGTACATTCATACATGGTTGGACCGTGTACAAAAGGAAAATGTTTACAATTGACATTATGGCAAACCATCACATATCCCTGAAGGATATTGTTAAGATGATGTCATTATTGATGAAAAAGTGTTAAGGTGTCATCCTTAATACATGTGTATAAAGTGCAAAAGACGCACTAGAGTACATGAATTTTGACATATTTTATAACCATGATTTAAGTATTGGTTATTCATGGATACTCTAAAGGAATAATATATGGTATGTTGAACCATCTTTGAAATCTATAATAGATTCACGAGCGTGTTGTAAGTCATTGGATGACAGAGAGTCATACTTTATTGATAGTGCTATAATGCATAACTGAAAATGTTTATATACAACTCTATAGTCTGTAAAAGACTATGAATAATGAGAGCTTGCTCTTGTCAGCCATAGATTTTAAAAGCTCTTCATTATGTTCCTTGAGGGAATAAGAATAAACATTGAATATGCACTTTTTAATGATAAAATATGCTCATATTGATAGGAAATAAGCATAAAAAGTGTCAAGTTATATAAGTTGATATAACGTAGAATCCAATCCCAAAACCCAAAAGAAAAAGGGGAGTCGCTAAAGTGGGGTTAGTGTACAATAAAATATTAATTTTATGAAACGGAAAAATGGGTCATCCATAAGATAAGTGATGTCGAATCACTAGTTTTCTAAACTATCAAGAACTTCCAAGTTCTTACTCAGGTGACAATAGTTCATATAAGATATAGCGAGCTGATTCAAAAGGAAGTGGATGAAAATTTTTATACCCCCTTGAATATCTTGGATTGATTATGGTCGGAAAAATTACCATGTGAACCTTTGAGATATATATGATGTTTGATACATCAAATAATGGTCACATGATTATTGTATTTATTGAGCTATTGATTTAGAAAAATCTAGCTATAATGAAATTATCCATGTGATTTTGAGAGTAAAGTTTAAAGAACAGTGGCATTGAGTAACTTGTACTCCCACTAAAAACAATCTTACCAAGTCGTTAATTTTGTAGAGCAAAAAAAAATGGGTTTGTGTCTATATCTCCCCCATTAAAAATATCAAGAGGGTTACAAAAAGGAAAGTTGAGAATAATGAGCTTCTTTAGTTCTTAAGAATTCTCAAATTTAGGGGGAGAATGATATAAGTTTTGATATTTGGCACAAAGTCTCATGAGTATAATCAATTGTGCCTTGTTGAAAGATTACAAAAGCAAGCCCATATTGAATGTTGCTACAACCATGCTTCTGGGAAGTATGAGTCTCATAGATGCTTATGAATTTATATGATGTCGAATTAGAGAGTGGTTGTCTCTAACTTGAATGTCCTTAACCAAATGTTGATGGACTATGAATTATTTCATGCATGACAAAGCAAAATGAACTAGAGGTTCAAAGAATAATTCATTTGCAAAATGTTGCAACTACTTGACGCGTTCATAGATATGAATAAAGTAACATCATATATATACTAGGTGTGAATTGTCCAACTCGGTTAGAAGCGTGGGAGACAACCGCTATGACAAGTGAATCTCTAGTATGCTGGAGGCAACCCTTGGGATCCAACAAAGAATCCTCGAAGAGGAGTTCGGATCCTCAAAAGAGGAGTTCAGTCTCTTGAAAAGGGGGACGAATGTGCCAAAATGAAAATAAAAGGAAAAGGAAAATAAGGAAATATTTGAATCCTGAAACAATGAGTCTTAGCTACAACCATATGTAGCCATCTTGGCTACATTTTTCATGGTACAGTTTGTGTAGAGTAAATGTACATGTTTTATAAGTTTGTTGTACAGTTTATAAAGTTAGTATGTACATTTAGTACAAATTCAGAAATATCACGATTCACTGTATACATGTACATATACATCCGTACAGTTTTGAATGATCACATGTACAGTTTTCAATGACCAAATGTACATGTATGTAGCTATCTATAGCTACATGTGGTTGTAGCCAAGAAATTGGGATCCTGAAAAAGGATTTCGGACCCTCAAAAGAGGAGTCCAGTCTCTCAAATGGGGGGCAGATATACCCAAATGATAAGTGGAGTTCAGTCTCTTGAAAAGCGGGTCGAATGTGCCAAAATGACATAAAAGGAAAAGGAAAATAAGGAAATATTTGAACCCTCAAAAGAGGAGTCCAGTCTCTCGGAGAGGGGGGGCAGATATACCCAAATGATACAAAAGGAAAAGAACAAGGAAAATGAGGAGTTTCAAGATTCGAATCCTCGAAAGAGGAGTTCAAACCCTTGAATGGGGGAAGAAACTATCAAAATGATATATTCCAAGAGTAAAGGAAGTGCGGAATATGACTTTCAATAGTTGATAAAGACAAATCATGAACACACAGTGTGTGATGCTAGCTTGATAATGCACCAGGGTTGTGCATATGAGATGTTATAATCCACCTCGATATGAGAAATGAACGCCTTCCTCCTATTAGATAAAGAGTTGTAATATCGTAAAGGTGGAAGAAATTATACCCTTGAAAAAAGTGTCGAGCCCTTGAAAAATGAGCTATGAACTTAGGTGGAAAAATAGTACCCTTGAAAAAAGTGTCTAGCCCTTGGAAAAGGAGCTATAAACTTTTCAAAATAAAGTTACATGTGAAATATGTGTATCCCTTGAAAGATGATCTATACTCTCGAAGAGAGCATAAAAGCATAATGTGAATATGCGAATTCCTAGGAAAATGTTATTCAAATAAAATCTTGAGAATGATTTTCTCTAAAGGCCTTATGTTATGATATGATCAATTGTGACTTGGAAGGACCATCTAAACCATAATAAGATGGTATAAAGTCACAAAATCTTATATATTAATATATCAAATGAGCCAAGAGTATGGCATAAGCCACTAAGAGGGCATATATGGATATTAAATTCAAATATGTGAAAGTGCATTATTTGTTTGCACTAGGCTCATGTATACGAGTTGAGTAAAGTTATGCTGATAATGCATGACTAGTAAAAGGATATTCCTCTTATGTGAATATCAAATAGACCTTTAGAGCAAATTGGGTCACACAAATTTATTATCCTTTATATGCTAGAAAAGAAATGTGTGAAGCTCAGGTCAAGAATACACTATATATGCTATACTTGTAAATGATTTAATGATGATATAAGACTTACCATCTGGTAAGGTGATGTTCTCATCAAACATATTTCACCATTGTTCTCCCACTTCATAAACTTTAAGATGATGATGATGATGATGATGATTGATAATATATTTATGGAATGAATGTTGGCATACATTCATATATGTCAAATTCAGGGGGAAATCTTTATGTGATTATGTTTTCTCCTTCGCTTTGGTTTTTGACACATAGGATTTTTTCAAGCAAGGTTTTAATAAGAAAACATATCCCAGTAATTCCTTACAAAGAAGAGTGCTATGATATTTATTGTGGAATTGTCATTTCTTGGCGTTCAACGAAGTAGACTATTGTGGAAACTTCGAACAAATCATGCTGAATTGGTTGCGTTATAAGAAACAGGAAGAGGATGTGCATGGTTCAGATCAATCATCTATCATCTATCATCTATTAAGTTCTTGTGGTTTTCAGCTTGATCTAGCGACACCAATGATGATATATGAAGATAATGCTGCCTGCATTGCACTAATAAGGGGAGGATACATTAAAGGCGATCAAACCAAGCATATATCATCAAAATTATTCTCATCCCACCAGCTTCAGACCAAGGGTATTCTTGATGTTCACAAGATTCGGTCTGATGAGAATCTAGCTGATTTATTTACCAAGTCACTTCCTACAAGAGTTTTAAGGAGATTGTTCATGATATTAGTATGCAACATCAAAGAGACATTTTTTAAATTGACGGGGAGAGAGACATTTTAAACTATACTATTTTCCTTGACCATGATTTTTGTCCCAATGGGTTTTTCCTGACAAGGTTTTAACATAATAGGATGTACATCTAAGAGGGAGTGTTGTAAATCACCCTATTTAGTGAATGCACATCCACATGTCTTTTGGTCTACCCTATAACCTTCATCTATGTAACTCTCGTAACCTCCCCAGACTCTTTATTAGAGACCGTTAATATTTTATATTCCTACCATTCAACAGTTGATATTTTGTACTATATAAGGACGTATAATGGAATACAAGATTGATGCCTATTTCCTCCTTCATTGTCTCATATATTCCCTACCTTTCATCTCTCAATGTTAAATCAAACTTGATTTTTTATGTTAAGATAATATTAAATACCAACACATTTATAAACAGTTGAAAGTTAATTTATGAAAAATAGAGAGAACATATAGTGTGAATTTTAACAGAAAAAAATTATAGGGAGGCAAGCGCCCCCTTGCCCCCCTCCCTCCTTTAGGTCTGCCCCTGCTCTCGTCACATCAAATGTACATACTTTTTCTCTCGGGAGACAAGCTAGAACCAGGAAACTTTGTACAAAAGCAAGAACTTGACACAAACAGTCCATGCCGGCAGTGGTTGCTTGCTTATGATGTTACGAGTAGTGGTGGTTTAAGACCAACGACATCAAGCGCCAAACAAAAGGGTATCAACAACATTTTCTTCATAGATGAAGCAGATTAAAGGGGTGGTATGCGAGTGACATTGCGCACAATGATGGCGGTCGACTATCTACCTGCGACGACGACAACAACAGAGAAGGAGATGAGAGATGGTGGTAGGGATTTTGCATTTTGGGACCAAGGCATCACAACAGAGATAATAGAGCCAAGGAAGAAGATAATGAAATAAGAAAAATATAAGTGTCATACAACTTATAACGACACTACAAAACATGGTTCGATCAGTGAAGTGATCTTTTAAAAAGGAATATTGAATTTCAAGGCAAAAATTAATAAAAATTTATGCTTAAATCTGTCACGCTTTTAAAGCATAGTCGGACCTTTCAACCATGCTTTAAGACTCTGATAATTGAATTATATGAACTGTTCGTAAATCATGCAACCATGCTTTAAAGAAAAAATCAAAATCCCGCTCAAATCTATCGCATTTATCAAATATGGCTTTTAATTAACAATCTTTAAAAACTTTTTATAGCATATACTCACTAAGCTTGCAATAGCTTCAAATAAAAGGTGGTTTTCACCAAGTCTTTGGCATTAGTATATGCCACTTTTTAGCATTTGTTGTAAAGTAAATATTCTTGCATGTTAAAAATATTATTGTAACACTAAAGGTGAAGAGATAAAATACTCTATTCTCTCTCTTCCCCTTCTTTCCAAACCCTCTTTGCTTATTGTCTCTTCTAGTCTTCTCCACTTACTCTCCTACCACCCACCACACCTCCCACCACCCACCTCCCACCTCCCACCTCCACCACTACCACCCACCTTTATCTCTCTCCTGTTGTCTTTCCCCTTTGGCGGGGGTGTGATTTTCCCTCTTCGATTAGGGCTTTTGATCTCTCAGTTGGTGCAACGGTTGTGAGTTGTGGACGATAGGTGCATGCAAGGTTGGTAGGTTTCAAAGCTGCTAGAGCTGAAAGTGAGATCGATTGCTGCTATGACCGAGATTGTTTGATGCTGTTGTTGTTCACCAGGAATACGAGCAGAGGATGATTTCACTACTTCTTGTTGTGATTTGCGTCAATCAGGACATAGATGGTATGAGCAGCAAACTAGTCTTCCAAAGGATGTTGCGTGCACCAGTTGTCTATCACACATTTTAGCTTTTAAGTTGCATGTGTCTTTTGGCTTTCGCTTGTGGCTTTTGGTTGTTTACTTTATGGGGTTGTTTACTTTCTGTGGTTGTTGGTTGTTTGGTTTTATCCAGCTACTACTACATCAGCCCATGAGACCTTTGTTACTACAATAGTCTTACCCTCGCTCAAGGCTTATTTTTGTAGGTTTAAATGGGATGTATGTATGTTACTCGTTGTAAGGAACATCTTGAAAAATTAATGAATTATTGAAGTCTTTAAGAAAACATTATGGCATAATTTTTTAAACTTAGAACCACAAATACATTTATCAGAATGAAAGTGTAACACCCCAACTATAACCGTACACTTAACATCAAACTGCAGCGGAAAACTTAACTCAACACATTACCTAATTCAATGGTGTTACACGCCGTTAGCCACCCACGTGGCTAACAAGGCTAATACATATACATTGTATCGGACTGATGGACTAGATTCCCGAGCAGCTACACGCGACTATCCCTTTCATTAACAACAACCATTATACATATACATTCCAACTGTACCGAGTTTTTACCAACTAATGCCGATAACAATTTCGGTCTTACTACACCTACTGTACATACACAACTTAAATGACTACCCATGTACAAATGACTACCCCGTCCTACTCTCGAACGGCTTCCAGCTCCTTGTACCTGAAATAGGAAAAGAAGAAAGGGTGGCCCCCCAGGGGCTCAGCACCTTTGCTGGTATGGTAATCCCGCAGCCCGCATGCTACCGGGCCACGCACAACTAATTGTCGTCTTAGCATGCGGTTGATTATATTTGAATCATGCATGTAAACTATAAACACACAACACATAACATCCCACCACAATGGGCTCAACAAACAGATAACACATCCTTTCTTGATAAGTCACTCATTGTGTTCATTAACCCTAGAGGGTTCTCCTCTAGTGGAGCTACTTCCTTAATAGACGACACTTACCCAATAATCGGGTTATCCATAAACGTCTCTTTCATAAACTGGGATTCATATCCATGATCCACATACACCACATAACAACACTTTTCACGTTTCAACGTGCACATAACATAACATCGCAATGGGAATTGTAGTACAACAATAACACATAACACAACGGGAACGGTTCTCTTAGGAACCGACCCAAACATAGTTAATTCACATGTGAGCCTAGAGAATGATATTACCCTCATTTTAAGCTCGTTATACAACACTCATTACCGTCCTAATAGTCGGACGAGTAACTTAAGTTAAGATGGTTCGGATATAGTGACCTGAGCACACCACACAAACACATGTTCCCCTAAACCGATCATAAGTCAGAATAGCTAAGCTTTGGAGTAAGCTAGTGGGAGATTGTAATCCAAGAAGGAAAACAACCAGAACAGAGCGGAAGGTAAAGCAAGGATGGATACCCACTCCCAAACAACGCGCGGCCGGAACGACCGGATTCCTCACCCCCCCATTAGTACATATATACTTATAAATAAACAGTTAGAGCTCCATTATGGAACCTATTACACCCACACACCATAAGGTATTACAACTGGATTAAACACACGAGGGAGGTCCATACATTCACACACAAACATCACACAATTAACTCACGCATAGCCGTGGTTAGAACGTCCCATGGTTCGGGTCGTTAAATCCGAATACCGATCTCTCATGTGATCCTAGACTCAGTTAGCTAAGGTTTAACACTTTCGAGGTTAAATGGTATCGGAATTGAACACGCCACATAAATGAATTGCTATAAACTCATTACATGTTTTTATCTTACAAGGTGGCAAACACTCAGAAAAACAAGTTGGCATACAAGCCGGTGTAATCCGGTAGGACACAGGTTGCAAGAAAACCATACCTTGGTCCCTGCTGCGTTCGAGTCCCGCCAAACGTAGTTCCTAAACATGATTAATAACGTCGGTTAATTACCTTATTTAGCTTCCGGTTTACTAAGCATTTTTCATGATTATATGACATGTTTTATGCGTAAACTTACCCTTGATTACCTTCATTATACCCCCCTAGGGTTAACTACCTAGGCCACACTTTGTTTCTTTTTTTTTACAAGTTTTAGGTCGACCGACCTTACCGACCGACCTTACCCAAGGTCGGTCCATTCCAGTGACATCCAGGTTTGAAAATTTACACCTCGACCGACCTTGCCAAGTCCGGTCCCAAGGTCGGTCCATTCCAGACACTTTTACCGTTTACAAATTCTACCCCGACCGACCTTGCAAGTCCGGTCCACAAGGTCGGTCTATTCCAGAGACATATTCCGTATACAAAATTCAAGCCCGACCGACCTTGCAAGTCCGGTCCCCAAGGTCGGTCTGCTCCAGACCCTTGTTTAAAAATGCTTATTTGACTCCAAACTTCACCTTACATATCCTAGTATGCTTTAACATCATTTAGCACACTTAAACCTTCACATAACATCCTCCAAATGCATGTACAAGCTTACTTCTAAAGTCCTTAAACACTCACTCATTTACTCGCCAAACCTCCTAACACTTGTTTACACATTTTAAGGCCTTTACATGTCACCAAACAAGGCCTAAACATCATCTAAAACCATCACCATCCAATCCCCCATCATTAGAAGCCTTAAACACATTTTTTTTCTTCTCTGGTCTGGACCGCCCCTCTGGGGAGGTCCCAGGGGCGGTCCACAACAGAAACTACTTCTCCTGCGCTGGACCTCCCCACAGGGGCGGTCCCTAGGGGCGGTCCACAGCAGACCCCATTTTAAAAAGTGTTTTTCTCCTCATTTTGAACTCCAAATTCACCCCAATCTTTTCCCACTTATTCCACACTCTTTCCACATGTTCCCACATGTTTAAACGCCTTAAAACATGCACCAAACCTTCCTTAATCATCACCAAACTTGTTACTCAATTTCTTACAAAAATTCCTAACACTTACAACATTTTTCCTTTGGATTTCTAGGTGGTAATGCATACCTACAACTTAGACTAACCAAGGTGTTTCTTCTTAATATGATAACCACTCCTAAGCATCATTTTGCATCCTCATCACTTGCTTTACACAAACTCTTCAAGTCTTTCCCACAAGTTCATACTTAATCCTTCACAAGGTATTATACTTCCTTTGTTTATCAGCTAAATTTTTGCCATAGCTTCTCTTGTATCACCTTACACCAAAACACATAGTTTTTCCACCATTATACAACCAAGAAGAACACTACATCTCTTAATACACATTCCTTACACACAAACATATTGTTTTTCATCCTTTAACCACCAAAGATACCCATCTTCACAAGAGATGTTCTTTACACACAACTAAACCTTTAGACAACACTACATCACAATATAGTGCACAAACTTAAATTGCTTGGCACTTAGGCCCTTAAATTGCATAAACCTTAAACACTGAATTTCCACATTTAAATGCCTTCAACCTGCGAATACACACAACAATGCTCCCATGTCCTTTTAGTCAACCTTGTGGATAGTTTTCTATCTCATTTCCCATTGGCTCTTTAGGTTAATTATTAAGCAAATATAGCTCAATTTCCTAGTACACAAAACCACATTAAGAGAGGTCATTTACCTCTTTGTTTTCCAAGCTTTCTCACTTGTTTTCTCTTGTTTTTCTTGATTGAAAATGGCAAGGAACTTTTATCACTTGTCAATCTTCTAACCATTACACATATAAGGGTAATGAGCATTAAGTTTAATACCCAAACTCATAGTAAAACCCTAGGTTTACATATGTGTCTTAAAACACCAAATTTGATGATTACCTTTGGAATTCGAAAGAGAGCTTGGTTAAGTAGCAAGATAGGACTCCTCCTAGTCCTTTGAAGTTTGAATTAAGCTATGAAGAGAGCAAGACAAAGCACCATTGTGAGGTGAATTTTCGGACACATACAAAAATGAGAGGAAACTTAGATTTTCTTTGGTTTTCCTTACCTTGAAGCAAAGGAGAATGACAAGGCATGAAAATATGAGCTCAAGCTCCTTCAATGGTGAATCTCCATGGCACCGAAATGAAGCTTTTGATGATTTGAAAAGATAGAAGTGAAGAGCTTGGTCTAACTAAGACAAATATGGTCTTAGAATTTGATTTGGAGCATTAATGAACATTTGGTGAGCAATTGAAGTTAGAGAAGAGAGGGGCTGTAGCAAGCTCGGTTCTGGTTGGGAGAATAGAGGAAGAACACGGTGGGAAGGCAAGGAAATGAAGAGGAGAGGTGAGAGGTCTCACTTTTGCAAGATATTTAAGCTTAAAAGCAAATAGTAACTTTACTTTTTTTCTTTTTCTTTTCTTTAGTTGGATGACTAGGTTGGTGACTCCCCACCTTAAAAACCGTGGCCCCTTCAATATATAACATATATATGGCCTTTGTTGACCAATTAAACAACTTATGTTGACTTATAACTTAAACTAGCACTATTTGAGCACTATTCATAAAACAAGGCACATATTTGTGAAAATTTTGATTTCCCATTGATTTAGACTTCCTAATGTGGTACTAAGTAGTACACATATTAATTAAAGAGTAATGATGGTCATTTAGCCACTCAAAACTCATTTACAAGACAATTTTTCAAAAATGTGCTTTAAGACTCCTTAAAGCACATTTCGTGTTTTAACTTGTTTTCAAGCTTGGTTTTCTTTAGTAATTGATTTAATATGTTCATTAACATATAAATAAGGTCTTGGTAAGCTTGTTAGGTCTTAACCAAACTTATCCCAAGCTTAGAGCACATTTTCGCCCATATTGACTTTAAGGTATTTATTTGTGTTTTGTTTGGTTTAATTGTCTACCAAAGTTTACTAAGGACTTAATTAGCCTTATTAAGTCATAATTGAATGTTATAAAGTCTTGGTAGGCTCTTTGGGTCCTAACCAAGTTCACTCCAAGCTTAGAGCATGTTTTTGCTTCAACTGTGTCTTAGTGCTTATTGTGTTTACTATGGTTTAAATTGTTCACTAATGTTTCTAAGGCACTTTTTAGCCTTTAAATATCATAGTTTAACATTTAAACAACATATCAAGGTTTGGGGTATTTCAGAAAGTATCTTTTCACGGGGGACAAGATTAGGTGACGGACACCATTTTTCCGTCCCCTAACGGAAACTACTTTTTTTTTAAAAAAAATCTCACTATCAAAGTGGACCACGTTCAAGGATGTTCCACACCTACCATCGATTTGTTTTTATTTTTTTATTAGACATCTTACATGCATGCATGTCGTTTGTATTTATTTTTTAATGTTAGAATATCATTATTTTGTCATTTTTTTAATATATACTTTAATAATATAGTTATTCATTACTTGTGTAAAAATTTCATATATATTATTATTAATTTGGTTGAATAAATTTAAAAAAAGTTGAATTAATAATATAAAAGCACTAAGTTAAATATTCATATTTTTTAAGAATTTGTTTGAATAGATATTGCTATCATATAATAGTTTTCTAAACTTATAATATTTGTTGTTTATGTATATATGTGAAAAATGGAGCATAACAATTCAGAATACTTTAATCAATTATAAAATTTAAAAAATTGTTAATTTAAAATTACTAAGCTAATGTTTATAATTTCTAAATTTTAAAAAGTGATGTATAATGTTTTTACAAAACATGACAATAAAACGCTTATATATAATAATGGAATAGTAGAAACGTTTCACGTTTCTATAAAAACGTGGAAACATTTATATAAAAATGTGGAAACGTTTACATAAAAACGTGGAAACGTTTACATAAAAACGTGGAAACGTTTATATAGACTCGTGGATATGCTTATGCATAGCGGTGGAAACGTTATACTTGATTGTGGCGTGGAAATGTGTTGTAGAAATGTTATATTTAATTGTGGCATGGAATATATATTGTGTAAACGTATATATGTAATCATGACGTGTAAACGTTTATATATAAATCGTGGAAACGTATTTTGGCATGGAAACATTCATATATAATTATTGAAATGTTTATGGCTCTGTTCGGCATGGCTGTTTTGGTAGCATAAATGCAGCATATTTGGCAGCAGGAATGCGCTGGCATAAATGCAGCATATTTGCTGGCAGGAATGTGCTGGCATAAATGCAGCTGTTTTGAAAACTACTTTTTGGTAGTGCAGCATATATGCAGCATGTTTGGTTAAGTTAGTTATATGTAGTGTGTTTACCGTTTTCGTATTACAATTATAATTTATTATATTACACTACGTAACTTTATTTTGTTAGTAAAAATAAATAAAAAAAATCACAAACAATAAAATTTTTATTTCTATTATTTAAGCAAAACTTGTAACTCCTAAACAATATTTTTTATTATCTAAATTTTATAATTCTTACAAATATAAAAGCGTAAAAAAAGAGAAAAAGCGTTTCAAATTTTCTGATAATGTTATGTGAATTTATTTAGTGAAATTATAACTTTTAATAATATATAATATTTTTGTAACTTTGTATGTTAATAAATTTATATGCATTCATATTTCTATATACTATTTTAATATTTTAATTTATATCAACAAGTGTGTATATTTATTCATTTTTTAATTTTATTAATCTATGTGGTATTACAAATAATATATTATAGATTTGTATTATAAATGTGATTTTTTGTAAATTTGGCTAAAGATGTAGTACTATTTTTTATAAATTATTTAAAGCATTATGTAATTTGTAATAAATAAAGTAACTTGTAAAAAATTTTTTTTTTAAAAAAATCAATAGTCACAGTAATTGCATTATGAAGTGAGTAAAGAAACGGGAGTGAGTGAAAGCACGAAAACGAAAAAGTATCATTTGCTGCGGGCATTTATGCTGACATTTATGCTGTCATTTATGCTGACATTTATGCTGTTTTAGGCGAACAACAAAAACAAATAAAGGAGTCCAAAACAGCATATGCTGTATATTTATGCTGTAAAAAAATGCGCATAAAATGTGACCCGAACACATCCTATATGTAATCATGCCATGGAAACGTTATATATAATCATGGAATCATAGAAACGGGGAAACGTTTAAATAAAAACATGGAAACATATATATAACAATGTGGAAATGTTTAAATAAAAAGGTGGAAACGTTATCTGAACTCATGGACTCTTTTATGTATAACGGTGGTAACATTATATATAATTGTGTCATGGAAACATCATATATAATTATAAATATGTTTATATATAACCATACAGTGGAAACGTTTATATGTAATCGTGGCGTGGAAACGTTATAGATAATCATGGAATTGTAGAAACATGCAAACGTTTAAATAAACACGTGGAAATGTTTATCTGAATTTGTGGACACCTTTATGTAAATCGTTGGAAACGTTATTTATAATTGTGGTGTGGAAATCTGTCGAGTCCGTGACAATACAAAGTGTAGAACTAATGCCAAAAAGATTACCCTACCCCCAAACACCCAAAACACCACATAGGATAGCTAAAAACGTCGAAAACATTTTTATGGTTTGTAGTGCAGACCCTAAACCCTAAACCACATACCCTAAAAAACTGTCAAGTTAGTAACGACAATATAAAGTGTAGAACTAATGCCAAAAAGATTACCCAACCCCCCAAACACCCAAAAAACCACCCTAGGATAGCTAAAAACGTCGAAAGCATTTTTAGGGTTTGTACCCTAAACCCTAAACCACAAACCCTACAAAACTGTCAAGTTAGTGACGACAATATAAAGCGTAGAACTAATGCCAACAAGATTACCCTACCCCCAAACACCCTAAAAACCACCCTATGAATACTAAAAACGTCGAAGACATTTTTATGGTTTGTAGTGTAGGGTTTAGGGTCTAACGACCTTAAACCCTAAAAAACTGAGTCAGTGACGAAAATATAAAGTGTAGAACTAATGCCAAAAAGATTACCCTACCCCACCCTAAAAACCACCCTAGGGTAGCTAAAAACGCCGAAGACATTTTTAGGGTTTGTAGTACAGGGTTTAGGGTCTAACGACCTTAAACCCTAAAAAGCTGTCGAGTCAATGACGAAAATATAAAGTGTAGAACTAATGCCAAAAAGATTACCCTACCCCCAAACACCCTAAAAACCACCCTAGGAATGCTAAAAATGTCAAAGGCATTTTTATTGCATTTTAATGACCTCTGATTAACTTTTTAACAACCTTTGGTTCACTTTTTAACAACCTTTAATTCACTTTTTCTAAACTTAAGATTCACAATGAATCTTAAAACATATGTACGTACAAAAATAACAAAATAAATTTATCAAAACATATTCATGTTTGGTCTTATTTTGAAGAGCTTGAATTATGATGAACAATGATATAAAATTTATGTTATTTAGATTTATATATAATAAGATACAACATTTTAAAGTTTTACAAAATGATAAAGTTAAAAAAAAAGTTCACAATCTTCTCCATATTAGAACTAAGCCCCAAGTTCAAAATTACCAAAATAAAATATTAATTTTGAATGGTTGAGATTTGAAATTTGTGACATTAATAAGGGTGAGAATTTTGTTCCGATTTTCAGATTACGTCACTCTTATCTATGAACAGGAAAAAAAGATGAATAGAAAAAAAAGTTAAAATGAAGTAGGAAGGAGAATTGGTATTATCTGATCAGTGATCACATCCAACCAGTTTGGTCTGCAACACTCTCGTAAATACTACTACCTTCGTCCCGTCATAAGTGTCCTGTTTGTTTTTTGGCACGTTTTTCCACTTCAATATTAAACTTATAAGATAAAATAATTTTAAAAAATTAAGTTGCATAATATATAGTTTTTCACACAAGATTCCATTATAAAACATAGATTTATAAAAATATATTATCTTATAGGTTAAATATTGAAGTTAAATGACACATCCAAATAGTAAACTGGACAGATTGACCGGGACGGAGGGAGTACTTCATTCTTGTTTTTAAATTAATTAGATCATATATATATAAAAAAATGGAAGGCTGGAAATCCCTTGTCCGTCACAAAGCCTCGGCGTTTTGACGGACGTGGTACATTTTTAGTGATTCTATATTTCAATTTTCATGATAATCACAGATATTAAAATGTAACTGCAATTTTTTAAAGATGACTACGGCCTCAAAGTCAAAGACGAGAGAAAAAAAAAACTGACTACTCGAAATTGCCTCACGAGAGGAAAAGGTCATCGCAAATCCAAGCATACACAATCGGTCAAGTTGCATGCACGGTGTGACATTGATCGCCCGAATTCAGTTGACGACAAAGTGGATTCTATTCCCAGCTTGGCGTTCTCTGGTTCGACGCTTGGCGGGGGTGAAACCTTGTGAATTTATGGTTCCTATGTTGGTTTTAAGGAAATTACGCTTACATCGCAACATTGTCAAGTTCGTGAGTTAAGCGAGGGTCGGAATTTGGAGCGGAGCTTGCTGTTTGGCATTCCAAGGAGAGCCTACTATGAGGTGATGCGTAATGATGCAGTGCTGCTGCTATTATAAAAAGGTTGAACTAAGAGGATGACTCATCTCTTGTACTCTGTAATTGTGAATCTGTTGAGGTTCCTCCAGAAACTGCATCTTCATTGCTCACGCAGCCCTTCCTCCAGCATCAATATCAAACTATCTATTTATAGAGGTGTTAAATCGTTGATTAGCGATCAACTTTTGTAGCCGGAACAGTCCTTTCCGTCTTCTTCGTGATAAGCGAAATTTTCTGGTCAAAGTACCGCAACTGGGATTGGAACCGATTTTCCGCGCGTTCGATATTTACTTTTATTTTATTGCGCTCCTTGCGTATTCTGCCAGTCATATGATTGTTGTTGGCTCGGATTGGCTAATGTAGCTGGAATACTCGGGATTGAAACTTTTTGCTGTTTGCACACAATCAGTCCATACTGGCGGCACAATTTTTGCCAAGGCGAGGGAGGGGTGGGGAATTATAGGTAGCATCAAAGGGGGATTCTTAATTAAGAGTAGGGTAAACATAAGTTCCTCAGTCTAGTATAGTGGCAAAATTCTTGACTTAAGCAAGGCCTCTCATGTTCTTCTGCAATTGTCATAACCACCTACTGGTACCTTCTTGTCTTCCTAGTATTTCTTAGGAATCTGCTGACTACATCCATTCTACATTCTCCATCCTATCTTCTCCTGGACATCTTTGTACCTAAAGCATAAAAGAAATTAGATGCTGTTTTGTACTTTCATGACCTGGTGTCATACGGAAGTGAGCTCTGTCATTGACGATCTCCATTGCTATCACTCCTTTTTTGTAGTAGCAGTATAGAGATTATAAGCGTATTCAAGAGGAGCTCTAAAACAGCCCTGAAGTAGAAATATGGGAATGAAGAAAAGAAAAAACCCTTACAAGGGAAAAGGGAAATTACTGTGACATGATTTTGGTATGCTTTGTTTAGAAATGGTGTCCATTTCCGCAATGGTGTCATAGAGGTAATCACGTGGATTGACGCACACTGGAACTCTTGGGTTAGTAGCACTGTAACTCCCTAGTTAATAGCTACATAGTGTAGCATTTTATGAAGAAAAGGAAAAACATTAACAGCTTCTGGGTCCATGGTTAGTGATAAAGCTTGGTAGATTTTAATAGCAAATATAATGGGAGAAGCTGCTGTTCGTGTTGCAATAGGCAGGGTAGCGATGACTAGTGAGGTTTCTCTTCTTCTACTAGTGCAGAACTTAAGCCTGTCAATCTAATTGAGAAAAGGTGTACCCTTTGCTTGATTACAGGATTTTTTATTTTAAACTTTGCTCTTATTTTTTCTACAATTAAATGATTTTCCACACAAGTCTAATGTCTACTTTATCCTTTACTACCTGTTGCTAGATGTGCATGCATTGAGGAAACTCTGGCCATGGTATGTTGAGGAATAAATTAAGGATGTAACTGAGAGTAGAGTGAGTGCCATAAGAAAGAAGAAGGGTCAATTTGTTTAGATAGTTCAACCAACCCCAAAGGGATCGACAAGAACAACCTACAATAACGAGTATATTAGCCTCATTCTTTTGTCAGCTGAAACCTATAGTTGATGATGTCAGTGTTAGCTGAAATCTATAGAGAAAAAAAATAGTTGATATGACAATTGATGTATATGACATACAAAGAGAAAAAATTAGCTGATCAAGAATGGGGCCTCGGATACACAGGAAAGAAACAAAAGAGTCCTTGTTTCTTCGTCTTTTGAAACGTATATAGTTTCAGCAAATAACTTTTTTCTTGAGGAAAACAAATAACTCCTTGGCCTGCCTTATTTGTCTTATCTATGCTGACTGCCCCTTGCACTTGTTCATTGGTATTCTGAATGCCACTGCCACCTGGATACACCAATAATGCATGTCTGCTGCTCTAGCGACCTGCGGCGGCATGTTTACTTTTGTAACAAGGTATGTGTGCGACTTCCGAACTAGAAATACCTTAATTTTCCTATCTCCTGGACTCCTACTGGAAACGTGTTATCCTAAGAAAGCTTCTTTTACAGATAGTTCTCTGTCAAGACCAACTACTGTTATGGCATTCTTCTTCCTCATACTTGCGTCTTGCACTAAAGTATCCCTTGCAGCGCCCTTCTCTGAGTTGCGTTGCCTGTTGTTGAACTTTCCGTTCCCCTCTGTCTAGCGAAAAAAACCCTTAATTTGAATTAGGTTGTATAAAAAAGAGAGGACGAGAGAAAATATTGTTCTGTATTTCACACCCCGACATTCAAGGAGAGTTTGTCTTCTGTAAAAGAGACAAAACAAACATGAAAACACAACGTACACTAGGAAGACAAGTAATTACTAGAAAATGGTGACACTAATTACGTATCCCCGTCAATCGGATCCATATTAAAGTTAAAGAGAGTTGCGACTGCAGCTGGTAATGCTTTCAATAAGAAAGTGGCTTGGTAAATATGACAGTGTTGGTAACAATAAGACATGTGGGAAACTTGCCAACTAATTATGATACTCGTTGCTGCTGAGTGATAATCAACAGTGACATTTTTCATTCTTGAATGAAACACCGGATTAGCTGCCAATAAGGTTACATTTAGATTATCACAAAACGTAGTTGTGGGTTTGTTAGCAGAACTTCTTTGGGAACCAACATATGGCGCCTGGACAGCCTGCACAACTCTGTGTAAGATATCAGAAGCAGCAGAATAACATTGAGGTATTGGATTGGAATTTTCTAACTACTAAAATAAGCATAGATTTTAGACCATTTCGACATGATATAACAGAGCTCTACATATGGAAGCATAAGCATTTCCAGGAACGTTTCAGTTTTTTGAATTAGAAGTATATCTTTTCAACTGTGTGATGAATGAAATGATTATCCATAGTATAGCATTATGCAGCTTTCCCATGTTTCTGGCTGTTTCAAAACTTGAACATCCGAAAGACTATCTAGATGGAAATACGTTGTGATGTCTTTCAGAGTTTAATGTTCCATTTTCCTCATAGGAAAGGAGGATCATTTCTGCTTTTCTCTGCCTTTGAGCTTTAGGTGAGGAAATGCAGTCAGAATATTGTGGGCTCTGAGATCTTGCCTTGTTAAGATGCCAACTACGGGGAATCCTGCACAAACAAATGATTTCAACATCAGGTCAGTTGTCAATTTTGAAGCCCTTGTAATGGAAACTATATATGGCTATTGATCTTATTTAAACCAAAGTGTTGACTGAGAGATGATATAGACATGCCAGCTAAGCATGAAGTCTTTCTGCATTTGTATAAACACAAAACTACTAACATCTGATGGAGATGAAATTTGACTTACCCGACTGGAATAGGTATTTTGGGACAATGAGCATATGTCGAAGAGCAAGCTGCCTAAAAAGAACCAGTGCCTTTGCAACCGAGACATTCTCCACAACAATGTAAGGTGTTGCATTTGTAAACGGGTGTAAATCAATGTACATACTCATTTCCTCCTCTGATATCCCAAACTCTTCAAAATTCAAATTCCTTTCCGCCAACTCAACCCAGGTAAATTTTTGTCCAACTTCCCACTCCTCTGTTCTCTGCTCATGCAGGAACCACTTCCTCTTCAGCAAAGCAACTAGATGGGATCTCAATATCAGACCATGCATTCCCATCTCCCCCGCCTCATCATCCATCACAGGGAAACCATTGTGTGTGGTGTTCCTTAACACCTCGACTATCCGAGCGACCTTCTCAACTCCACGGAGAGTGACTAATGGAGGCTTGGCATCGGCTAGTTCTCCTACTGTGATGGTTCTCATCCATGGTTCTGGACTTGCTTCTAAAAAGGGCAAGCCTTTCATGTCTAGTATGATCTCATATATGCTTGGGTTGAAGTAATCACCCACAGTTTTGGCGATCAGGAGTACCAGCATTGTAATAGGTAGAAGAACAAGGTTGTTTGTCAGCTCAAGAAATATCACGCAGAGTGAGACAGTCATCCTCATTGATCCAGCCATGAGTGCAGCTGCTCCGAGAACCGCATAGAGCCCCTGGTCTATTTGTGAGTTTTTTCCTATATACATGACGAGGAGACGACCGTATGAGGACCCCATCAGGATAATAGGTAGGAAGAGACCAGATGGTACAGCGATTCCGAAGGTGAAGAGGCCTAAGATGCAGTATAATATGAAGTAGATCAAGAGAGAAATTGGTTGGAACTCGTCTGGGGTGTTTGTGGAGAAGATGTTTCGAACTGCATCGTCATTGGTTGAGAAGAGTAAACTGGCTAGATCGTTGTAGTATCCGTCTGGGCAGTTGAATTGCTTGAAGTTCCCTGTCCGGCCATTTGTAGGGCATTTAGGATTGGAAGTATCACATTTTGTACAGTTGACTAAGAAGGGCAAACCGAATGAGCTGATGGATGTAAACAATGAGACTGCGACACAGAGGAGGATCTTGGGAATTTTCCCTTTTCTGCAGTAATATTAAAACAAAAAAGAAAACAGTTAATTGATGAAATGTCTGTGTGATAGCTAGGTATTTTGGTGGTGATAGATTTGATTGAGATAGATATTACTTACTCATTTATGAGGCTGTAAAGTCTGAGGACCTTGTGGAGGAGATAGTTGTATAGACTGCCAAGAACACCACCAATTACTCCTATGATCACGACGGGGATGATATCCATAGTATGGTAATGTACTGTGACATTGCTGACATCAAACATGATCAGCCCTCCATTGCCAAAAAGCCCACAATTCCTGGGACTGCAGTAGTCCGTGAAAGCCCTGAGGACCACCACAACTATGGCAGTGCTAAAGAAGGTTCTCCAGAGCAGGGCACTTCTCCACCAGGATGCTACTTCTTCCAGAGCAAAGAGTACTCCTCCAATAGGTGACCTGAAGGCTGCACAAACTCCAGAGGATGCACCACAGGTGATTAGATCCCGTCGGTCTCTGTCGTTGTTCATGCATCTCAGCCAGCCCCATTTGAGGCGGTACTTCTCAGTCCCACCTTGTCCCATCAAAGAAGCAATGCAAGCTCCTATATGAACCAACGGACCCTCTTTACCAAGATCTAAACCGGCTGATACCGCTGCAATGCTTCCGAAGATCTGTACGATGAGCATGAGATCAGTTCAGCACTTTGATATTAGCTTGGTAATAAGCCTGTCGATTTTGATTTTCAAGTGTGAACTGGTTTCTATTATACAAGTGGTTTCTAAACTGCTTATATGGCTCTTTCATGAGGCTCGAGTGTTGATTGAACCATCTGATAGTTTTGGATTGTCTCTATGCACTGTTTTCATCATTTCGTGATAGGAACAGAATACCAACGGTGGACAGAGGCCTCCTTGTTTTATCAAGGAAGTAATTTGAGTATTCCTATGGGAAATGCTAGATATTAAACAAAGGTATAGGTATGATGCTAAACAAGAAGCATATCTTAGTCTTGACCTGCTGGATTTTTTATGGATCTTCATAATTTTATATTGGGCAGGAATTTTCGTGACACGATCCCTCCTGTTTTGACGCAGAGACTGGTAAGCATGCAAACTGTTTCTGTTTAGATCCCACTAATTGATTTTCTGGAAATGTTTACCTTTTTTTCAAATTCAGTATGGATCCCTTATAATTTGAGAAGATTTTTATTAATTGTTAGATAAAGTTGTTCCAATGAAACTCACCTTGACAATCAATGTTGGGGCTCCGTACATATTGGGAGTATCAATACCATTCAGATAAGCTTTAATTTCAGGTATACCAGGCCCAGCTGCAGTTGGAGCAAAGCATACACAAAGAGTGGCAGCCACTAGAGTCAAGACAAGATTAACCACTGTGAAATAAATGAATCCCGTCAAGTACCTGCACCCAACAGAAGAAAAGAAAAAAGGTAAATTCCTTTCACATTTCGTCTCCTTTAATCCAATTCCAATCATGCGCTTGCTTGATCAATTAATGAATTGCGTGAAATGAAATTGATCCGTCCGTCAGCCAGCCAGTGTTCTTTTTTTTTTTTTACCTCTCGTTTACAACGTGGCTGGATACCACTAGCAGCTTGTAGCCTGCTATGTTCTCGATGGCTAGGTTGATGGCAGTGGCAATGAGACCAGTTAGCAGGCCAATGAGAAAAGCCATCTTCCACTTCAAAAACACATACTGCAGAATCTGGGTCTTGGATCTGCTTCTCCAGTCTTGCTGAAACAGCTCGTTCTCATTGATCCTGCATCAGTACCTTGCAATCCTTAGCACTTTTGCCCACATCCTTTGAACTTGGTTCTCATAAGGATAAATGATGGACAGAAAAGTAGGAAACATGGAAAAAATGAATGTTAATGATTTCATACTCATAATCCAAGCTCTCTATGTAGGAAACCTTAGATCCCACCATGGCTAGTGGGACTGCAGAAAGCCTATTTCGTTTGAGGAGAGGCTGACTGATGAATTTCTTTCTAGGTCCATCCCGCCATATACTTCTTCAGGCTCCATGCTTGTGGTGATGTCAGTGGGAATGCCAGTGGTGCTAGCAGCAGCTGTTTTGGCTTCTGTTTGATGTTCCTCAGCCATCCTAAACCTCAGAGATTGGAGCCTCTGAGAGACTGGGATTGGTTGGGTTTGTCTTCTGTAAACTGACTGCCTAGCTTATCCGTATTGGAAGCAAAAGCTTGGAAGAAGCTACTTATAAGCAGATAAGCTCACGATATTATTAATCATTTTTTGCGTTTGTGCTTTGGTTGCTCTCTTACTATTGCTGGAGGCTAGCTGGAGCCTTGTACATCACTTCCACTCACTTTTCATGTGATCGTTCACCTGAAGCGTTTGCCAATCAGAAATGTGGCGATTAATTAATATACCACTGCACCGTTTTTGATTATTTTAAGCTGTGTAGTGGATGTGAATATGGAGGATCTGGTTTTGCTAGTACATTGCTACTATGGAATATGGATGGGCGAGTTACTCAACAAAGGTAACGTGGGACCCATGTGACTGAAAGCAATCAACCTTCATACTCCACTTGTTCAGGTCCTACGTGGCCCAATGCGGCAAATTGCCACAGTTGTCAATATCGGCTGAGGTTATTACATGACAACAGAGACAGTGACCTTTCCGATGGGCGAACTGCCATCTTCTTATCCCTTGGAAAAAAGAAGTGGATCGTGGATCTCCCGTCATTAAAATAATACGTATATTTGTTATGGTCGGGGATTAATGATTTTTGTATTGTAGTGAATGATTGAGGTGTTTTTCAACAATAATATATTTGTCTGGTCTCCATTATTACCTTACCTTAGAAAGCTAGCGTCTTTGTGAAGGGCCCACGTTGAACCTTTCGCGCATCTGATTCAGCTAAACTTGAACCAATCGCCACCAACTTAACAGACGGCAGGTGGTGTGGTACCTCTTTATTGTTCTCGGTAGCCCAACGTACGCACATGGATATCACTAGCAGATTAGGACACCATGCCACGTGTATGTGTTATTAATAAATCAATTAGTGTTCCGTGACATTTGGCAATAAAAAAATGGCATGTGGAACGTTTGGAATGATATGGGCCTTTGAAGAAATGTCACAATTGACTTCTCATTAGTACGAGCTTGAATTTTTCGCACTTGATACTTGCGTAGAGACAACCCACCAAGTCTAGATAAACTCTTGTGTCACTTGCAAGGTTGAGTATATACTTGGCTGCGTATCGATTATCATCCTAATTGAATAATCTATCAAATTATGTCTAGGTCTTCATACTCACTATCCAACTAGGTGTGGCAACTTGCACTAATTAAGTTGACCAACGACCACATCCACTAGTATGTCGCTTGCTTGGCAGGTAAGGTCTGGATCATGTTGAGAAGCTAGAGAAATGAAACATGATATTCTGTACTTGTATTAAGAAGAGAAAACATGGTACTATATGTTGAACTTAATTGCCCAGGATAGAAGAGGTATGTTTGGATTGTTGAAGGGATTATATTATTCATTTGAGTTACATATCTATTTATAGTAAACTAAGCATGCAATTATAACACTTCTCTTACTCACACATCTAACTTATTTCAACTATGGTAGGCTGCTTATTCAACAATAGCAGCTGCCTACTTCTTCTAGATGAAGTTGGTGTTGATTATTCAACACTCCCTCTCAACATCAACTTCCTATTAATCTAGTTCACATGTAGCTTTTATATGGAAAAACTACAAACCATCTCTTTCATGTTGTTGCTATATGGGCAAGCTCCTCTTTGTCTTTGTAGAGAGTGCAACAATGTCCCATAAGGCAAGCTCCTCTCCATCTACTGTAAAGAGTGCATCAACATCCTCAAGGGCAAGCTCCTCTTTTTCTATACCTGAGAGGGCATAAACGTCCCATTCGTCTTCATTCCTTGAAGTAGCAACATTGTTTTCTATCCTCTTCTTCTTTGACCAACAATCTTTCGCCATATGACCTTTCTTGTTACAGTTGTAACACTTTCCTTCAAACTTTTGACTATTATCATAGTCGTTCCAATTTGCTCTTGCTTTTGTTCGATCACTCCCCTCGCCTTGATGACTCATCTCTTCGTGGCTCTTCTATCTGGATCCATATTCAACTTTCTTCTTGGAATTCCACTTGCCTTTCTTAGCATAGAGTGCCTCTTCCTCCGTCTTCAATGAGACTCCTCCCATTTGCTTAGCCAATGCTTCTTGACTAGCTAGCAAGTTTTCGAATTCCACAAGCGATGGTTGATTTTGCCATCCTCGTATAGCAGCAATAAAGCTCCTGAATTCTGGTTTCAACCCATGGATAATTATTCGTTTCATCCTGGTATCACCGATTCGAGCTTCCGAATGCAACTCAGAAATTTCTCAGCATAACAACTTTACTTTGTGAAAGTACTGCACAACCGTCATATCATTGTGCATAACTGACAGCAGCTCACTCTCCAAGAGTTGAAGCTTTGTGTCATTCTTTTTCGAGAACAACTTGGCAAGTGTGTCCCAAGCTTCTTTAGGAGTTTTCACATCTTGAATGTGTTCGAGAATCTCTTCTTCAATAGTCAGATTGAAGGTGAACATCGCTTTGCCTGCTTTAATCTTCCATTTCCGCAGCGCGTCTTCTCCCCTTGGTGGCTTTACTTCGGTGCCATTAACAACTTCCCATAAATCTTATCCTTACATATATGACATTATGCAAGTAGACCAAGAATTGTAATTACTGTTGCTAAGCTTTTTAATTCCATCACCCACTTGAAAATCAGCCATAACTCACTACTTGCTTGTATATTCCCCCACCTTTAACAGCAAGATTTATATATATATATACTAAATTCGTCTCCCTCTCTCTTTTTTTTTATATATTTTTACCTTTTCTTTTGTGTTCACTCGACTCCAAAGCAGAGGGGTTGATAAAAGAAACTGATATGAACAACACTTTCTTTTACCAATATATAGCCCCACGCCTTTTTTTAGTCTGCCCTCATTTTTTTTGGGAGTTCGTTTTTGCAGTCAGTTTTTTAGAATTTACAGTCATTTTCGCAGTCAATTTTTTAGATTTCGCAGTCATTTAAAAAAATATGCAGTCAGTTTTTTGTAATTTGCAGTCATAAAAAAAAAACACTTATATATAAGCATCAAAGGGAGTAATGAAACACTATTGCACTTAAACTTCCAAATGGGGAGAAAGAAATGGAGAGAGAGAGAAACAAAAGGTTGGAGATAAAATACGATTTAGGCTCAATCAGAAGAGGAAACGGCAGGGGAAATCAAACAATGAAAAAGAATTCGATCTGAACGAACCATATAATGAAGAAACTGCGTTCTCGGACGATCCAACGGTAAATTTTAATCAAAATTTCGGAATTTTTTACGTTTTGGTCCGTTTTTTAACGTCCTTTTTTATCGTCCGTTTTTTAACGTCTGTTTTTTCTCGTCTGTTTTTTTACCGTCCGTTTTGTTGTCGTCCGTAACGGACTACTGTTCATACCGTCCGTAACGGACTACTAGTTCATCCGTCCGTAACGGACCAAATTGTTACGTCCGTAATTCGGACGATTCATCTGCGTCCGTAACGGACCGTTTGAAAGACGTCTGTAACGGACGGTTATCACACAGTCCGTAACGGACCGATTCTGTGTAGATTTTGTCACTTCTTTTGCTGACACATGTTTACTCCTACTTTTTGTCAGGCTTCGGTCCCACCTCATGACTCCCCTGCTCATCATGATTCACCCTTTGAACTTCCTGAAGACGAATGGATCGATACTACTCATGTATTTCAAACCAATCAATTTTTTCCTACTAAGCAAGCCGCTGTTGAATGGGTGGACACTGTAGGGCGGCAAAAGGGTCGTGAGTGGATGGTGGTGACCATAGTCCAGACAAGTACAGATGACCTAGTAGTACTTACGTGTGAGCGGTACTGGCATCCACGAATAGTTAAAGCTGATGATGATTAGTGCAGCGAGGACGTACCTCCTCGAAGAAGTGTTCATGTCCATTCCGTATACGCGGCAATGCACTCATAAAGGATGGAAATTGGTTGTGAAGGAAGGACGACACAACCACTACTTGCCTAAGCTGCCAGAGGGACATTTTAGTAGACATCCATTGACAGATGAAGAGTTGAAAGCGGTTCGTCATTTTCATATGGTAGGTACTCCCCCACGTGAGCAGTGGTTGCGATTGAAGGAACAAAATCCGAATCTATTCATTGGTATCAACTACATATACACTTTGAACAAGAAGTTGACAAAGGAGCATAAGGGGGGACGACCAGTTATGCAAGTGCTTGTTGATGACCTTGAGCAACACAAGTATCACGTATTTTGTGACGGCCGTCGAGGTTTGTTTCTGCCATCATATCATTTAAGTTCTGTTACGTGATACACTATTCCTATTATTAAATTATTTTTTTCATTTTCTACAGACGATAAGGATGTTACCGGGTATGTTATGTTTGCCAGCCCAACATCTGTGAAGCTTTTCAATGCGTTCCCTTATGTCATCATCATTGACGCTACATACAAGACAAATGTATATAAGATGCCGCTTGTAGAGATAGTAGGAATGACTTCTGCTGGGAAGAATTTCAACATTGCATATGCATTTGTATGTAATGAGGACGAAGCAGGGTACGCTTGGGTTTTGAAAAACTTGAGGGAGTTATTTGATTCAAGGATGTGAGCCGTCTGTGTTTGTGACTGACAGGGAGCTTGGTCTTATGAAAGCTCTACCTTCTGTTTTCCCCCATGTGCCTCATCTACTATGTCGTTGGCACATTAACACCAATGTTGATTTGAATGCAAAGAGGTTCTTCCACAAGACAGGTGAAGTGGCTGAGGCTACTAAACATTGGTTTAAGGTAGTCAAGAGTACGACGGAGGTGCATTTCAGGGAGGAGTATGCGCACATGAGGAACGTCTATGAAAAGAAAGGGAAGCTTGACTGGATAAAATATGGATGACACTTGGCTCGTGTACAAAGAAAAGTTCGTTGAATGTTGGACAAATGAAGTATCACATTTTGGAAACTGCACTACAAATAGGTATGTGTGACATACTTATTCTTGATTTTCAATTTAATGTGTTGTTCATTTCCAATGACAATGAAAGATGCTCATTAATAGTTAATGTTACAGAGCTGAGAGCTCACACGCAGCACTCAAGATTTGGCTTCAGTCTTCCCAAATGAAGTTGCACACCATATTCTTCAGGATTGATGGGCTTCTCAAACGTCAATTCAACGGGTTCCTGACAGATATGGAAATGTCTAAAGACAAGATGGCTCACGAAGACTACTACCGTCTATTTCGAACAATACGTGGGCGAGTCAGCCACAAATGTTTGGTGATCCTTCAAGAGGAGCTTCAGCGTGGCAAAGAATTTAAGACGGATGAGCAACAGTGTGGATGTGCATTACTTATACTCATGGGCTTCCTTGTGCACACTACCTTTATGAACTGATTGAAAGCAAGAAAAACTTACACTAGACGTTATTCACGACTTGTGGAAGACGTTGGAGTTGGATGTGGGGAAAACAATGAAGCAAGAAACACTAACACAACATGAAGAGAACAAAATCATGTGGAGAGCATTGAACGATGAAGTTCTCCGTCTGGACGACCCTTTGATTCTTCAGCGTTGTGTTAGGCTTGTGCAGTCAGTGATTAGACCTGGTTCATCTTTCGATCTTGATGAGCCACCTGTTCAAGTTCCACGTGGAAGACCAAGGGGACACAGTATATGTTGAACTTAATTGCCCAGGATAGAAGAGGTATGTTTGGATTGTTGAAGGGATTATATTATTCATTTGAGTTACATACCTATTTATAGTAAACTAAGCATGCAATTATAACACTTCTCTTACTCACACGTCTAACTTATTTCAACTATGGTAGGCTGCTTATTCAACAATAGCAGCTGCCTACTTCTTCTAGATGAAGTTGGTGTTGATTATTCAACACTCCCTCTCAACATCAACTTCCTATTAATCTAATTCACATGTAACTTTTATATGGAAAAACTACAAACCATCTCTTTCATGTTGTTGCTATATGGGCAAGCTCCTCTTTGTCTTTGTAGAGAGTGCAACAACGTCCCATAAGGCAAGCTCCTCTCCATCTACTGTAAAGAGTGCATCAACATCCTCAAGGGCAAGCTCCTCTTTTTCTATACCTGAGAGGGCATAAACGTCCCATTCGTCTTCATTCCTTGAAGTAGCAACATTGTTTTCTATCCTCTTCTTCTTTAACCAACAATCTTTCGCCATATGACCTTTCTTGTTACAATTGTAACACTTTCCTTCAAACTTTTGACTATTATCATAGTCGTTCCAATTCGCTCTTGCTTTTGTTCGATCACTCCCCTCGCTTTGATGACTCATCTCTTTGTGGCTCTTCTGTCTGGATCCATATTCAACTTTCTTCTTGGAATTCCACTTGCCTTTCTTAGCATAGAGTGCCTCTTCCTCCGTCTTCAACGAGACTCCTCCCATTTGCTTAGCCAATGCTTCTTGACTAGCTAGCAAGTTTTCGAATTCCACAAGCGATGGTTGATTTTGCCATCCTCGTATAGCAGCAATAAAGCTCCTGAATTCTGGTTTCAACCCATGGATAATTATTCGTTTCATCCTAGTATCACCGATTCGAGCTTCCGAATGCAACTCAGAAATTTCTCGGCATAACAACTTTACTTTGTGAAAGTACTGCGCAACCGTCATATCATTGTGCATAACTGACAGCAGCTCACTCTCCAAGAGTTGAAGTTTTGTGTCATTCTTTTTCGAGAACAACTTGGCAAGTGTGTCCCAAGCTTCTTTAGGAGTTTTCGCATCTCGAATGTGTTCGAGAATCTCTTCTTCAATAGTCAGATTGAAGGTGAACATCGCTTTGCCTGCTTTAATCTTCCATTTCCGCAGCGCGTCTTCTCCCCTTGGTGGCTTTACTTCGGTGTCATTAACAACTTCCCATAAATCTTATCCTTGCATATATGACATTATGCAAGTAGACCAAGAATTGTAATTACTGTTGCTAAGCTTTTTAATTCTACCACCCACTTGAAAATCAGCCATAACTCGCTACTTGCTTGTATATTCCCCCACCTTTAACAGCAAGATTTATATATATATATATACTAAATTCGTCTCCCTCTCTCTTTTTTTTGTATATATTTTTACCTTTTCTTTTGTGTTCACTCGACTCCAAAGCAGAGAGGTTGATAAAAGAAACTGATATGAACAACACTTTCTTTTACCAATATATAGCCCCACGCCTTTTTTTTAGTCTGCCCTCATTTTTTTAAATGCACCGTAGATAAAAAAATTGGAGTAATCAATGCAACTTCACCTTTGTTTTGTTCACGTGGCTGGAAGACTTTTCTTCACAAAGATTATTTTTTTTTGCCACTCACAGCCTATAATATAGAGGGTCACTACGCTCAGTCGGGTTTTCACTTCGCTCAGTCGGAAAAAGACTATTTTGCCCCTACTATAATAATTTTCAATTATTTTTATATTTACCCACAATTTTTGATATATTACAAGGTGACCCCAAATTTCATTATATAAAGGGATTGAATATGATATGAAATCATATTCAAATTCAGAAATCCTAAAGTTAGAGAGATAAAGTTAGAGAGATAAAGAGAGAGAAAAGGTGGTTTCTTTCGGAAGTTTGAAGAAAAAACTGTTCGGTAAGAGTAAAAAAGATGGAGGAAATGCTGAAGGTGGTGTTCCAGAAATACAAGACGAGAATGCAGATGATGTTAGGAGCGAGGAGTATTCACGAGGAGCTCAATCTGAGGTACTTTCTGTTGTTATTTTAGCAATTTATGTACAAATGTAGCTAGAATATATACAAAACTGAACGAAAAAAGCAAAAAAAGACGCCGGGAAACTGGGCGCCCGCGCCCACGTCATTAAGCGCGCCAGCGCCGTTCCAGTCAACCGGGCGCCCGCGCCCACGCCTCCAACCGCGCGCCCGCGCCCCCGTATCCAACCGCGCCCCGCGCCCCTGTTTCCAACCGCGCGCCAGCGCCCGGCCTTTCAAACGCGCGCCTGCGCGCCTCCCTTGCTGCGGACGCCGGCGCCGGCGTCTTTAGGTCGGCGCCTGCGCCGGTGCCCGTTTTTCAAATCGCTGTATCTTCTTCGTTATTGCTCCGTTTTTCGATCCGTTTGCGCCGTTGCGTTTGTCTTTTCGTGTACTTTACGATGATATACTTTGTTGATTATTTTGATGGCTTATGTGTGATTTATTCTAAAGTACGTAGTATTAGGGTTTACGAGTAGCACTTGATGAATAACGACGTTTTTCTGCTTAGGGTGATAACGATGATGAATTCGATGATGCGAACGTAGACACAAGTCATGTATTTAATAGTAGCCTAGTCTTTGGCGATGCAGAGGAGGCGGTTGGTTATGCGTTGCGCACCGGAGAGGCTAATAATATTTATCTAATCAGACAGACTAAGAGAGACGACGGTGAAGTAATACTAACGTGTGAGAGGTACGGCAAGCATAGGCCACGGGTTAGCACAGGAGAATCGTCATCGTCGAGTCAAAGGCCACGGCGTGCCACGAAGAAATGCAACTGCCCTTTCCGCCTAAGCATCAGGGGTGGGGTTAAGACGGGCTGGTCTGTCTTGGTAATGGTCTCGACGCACAACCACGCGTTAGCGAGGAACCCGCAATCTCACTTCGTCCGGCCTCGCTTTAGCGTCGACGAAAGGGCAAGCATGAAAAGTTTGTACAGGAGTGGTGTTGCGCCTAGGCAGATGTGGGCCCATTTACATGACAAGAACCCTGAAAGTACTGCAGACAAGACATCGATTCATAACCTAGTTTCGAAATTCAGAAAAGAAGATCGTGGCGGACGTACAGATGTAGCGTCCTTCATGCACTCGCTAGATGAACGTAATTATAGTTGGTGGTCCGAGAAAGATGCAAGTAAGTGTCGGCACATCTGTTCAGTGTTGGTTTATTTGTCTGTTAATCACTTTAAATGTTAGTTCTAATTAAATGTCCATTTTGCAGGGAATCCATCTAGGCTGGGTCTTGTCTTGTTTGCGCACCCTTTTTCGCTGACGCTCGTTAAGATGTTTCCTTATGTAGTGCTCATTGATAGCACTTACAAGACGAACATGTACAAGGTGCCTCTAGTGGAGTTCGTCGGAGTCACGTCGTGCGGCAAGAACTTCTGCATAGCGTTCTGTTTTGCGGTCAGAGAGGATGAGTCTGCATACACGTGGATGCTTAATCAGCTGACGAAGGTGTTGATCTATCCTCCAAATGTGTTTGTCACTGACAATGAAAAGGCGCTAGTGAAAGCACTTTCAGTGGTATATCCTTCTGTACCACATCTTCTATGTCGTTGGCATATATGCAAGAATGTGGCTGCCAATGCGCTTAAGATAATGCATATTGACCGTGACAGAGTCAATTTAGTAGTGCATCGGTGGAAGCGACTAGTTTACGCCTCAACTATTGCGAAGTACGATGAACAGTACGGGAAATTAGTACACTCCTACGGCGCCAACAATCCTTTCGTTGTGTACTTGAACAACACATGGCTATGTCAGCGTGAGAAATTTTGTGAGGTATGGGTTAAGAGATTCAGGCATTTCGGCAACACATCTACCAACAGGTTAGCTTAACTTTAATTGTCAACATGTTCTGTTGTTTGTATTGGTATGTTTCCCATTTATCTGACTAATTGACTTCCAATGTGTAGGGCGGAGAGCGCCCACTCAGCTCTAAAGTGTTGGCTTCATACATCCACCGGATCTCTAGACACATGCTTCGACAGCATACATAGATTCGTCGAAGGGCAACATTTTCACATTAAACAAGACTTCGAGTTCTCCATTGACAGAAGGGTTTCGGAAGACCAGCAAGTCCCATTTTTATTTCTGGTCAATCAAGTGAGCCTCAAATGTTTGGAAATACTCCAGGATCAGCTGAGAAGCGGGAGGTGCGATATTGACCACACAACATCGTACGAAGATGTTTGTGCGTTTACTTCGACCATGGGATTACCGTGCGCGTTTCGTATGTTTCAGTACATTCAAGCCGGTCTGAATATACCAGTTGAAGAAGTGCATATCTTCTGGCGAACACTCAGATACGACGCACAACAAGAATTTGAAGCACAACGCCAAACATACGATGAGTCGTATAGCACAGAGGAACAACTCTCATGTGTAGGTTTATGGTATGATGATCTGTCTCAGCGGTATGATCCTACGACGATTGAACAAGCGTTCAACGCGTGGAAGCCAATATGGGAGCCCGAGGATGATCACACTGGTTTACAGCCACCAGAGGTGAAGGTGCCTAAGGGAAGGCCCACTACCAAAAAAAAGAAGAGGCCAAACACTAGGGACAAGTCCGAGCACGAGCATTTAGGTCTTGGAAACCGTGGTCCGCCCCTACGACGTTCGCAGTCTCAGCGACGCTCGACAGCACCCCAAAGTACAAGTGATCATGGGCCGTCAATGCAACACAGTCAATCACAGCGTTGGTCATCTGAGCGAATGAGTCAAACTGGAGAAGGACCGACAATGCAACACAATCCACCTCAACAACATGCACCATATCCGACATACTGGAGCCCCTGGAAATACTCGCGTATTGGACTGACCTCGATCCGCAATTAGGTAATTATATTATAGGTTACAGGGAGATAGTGGGTGATGGAAACTGTGGGTTTCGAGCCATTGCTGATGCCGTGTACAACGATGAAAGCCTATGGAAACAGGTTAGACGTGCATGCTTGGATGAGCTGGAGGATAGAAGAGATTGGTGGTTAAATAAAGTTGAACGAGTTTGGTACGATAGACAGTACCATCGACTGAATTGGTTTGCAGACACATTTGCACCATCACAATACTGGATTGAAATTCTAGATATTGGTGTCATCTTGTGCACTGTATACCACATTGCGCTTATCAGTTTTTCAAAAGGATACGATGGTAAGGCTACTGGGTTGGTCGCACTGCCGCTACGTGATGATCGGGGGTTAGGTCGTCCAACAGCAGAGGTCACTCTTGCATGTGTCGCTGAGCAGTCTCATTTCATTAGACTCCAAACAGTCGAAAATTGTCCAGTCCCAATCTTGAATCCGATGTGGCGACGTTGGCATGAGCCCTCAGTTACAGCTTATATTGATCCGTACTTACCGCGCAATGCAGAGTGGTACAGATTGTTTCCCCCAATTGGTGAACCAGGACGCTTGATTATAGAAGATTAGAATTTGTAAAATTTTGTTGAATTCTTTGTATGCCATTAGTATATTCAAGAAGCATTGTATGTTTTGCAAGATTAATGTATTGAAGAAGGACATTGAAAATTTTGAGTGTTTTAGTGTCTCATGTTGATACAGTGGATTATACTTTATCTAATAAAAGCAAATTCATCGTAGATACAATGCGTTCTAACACTACTGCTGTTAGCGACTCAACGTCCTACAAAGAATTTAGACCACCCAGATTGGCATTGATCTTAAGAAGCACATATGACACCTAATTTACCAAAAAAAAAGTTGTACAATATTTCATCTGTTGCTAATGATCGAATTTTGGCCCATCTGTGTTTCTAACCGCTGGACAAGATGCTGATCCTTACTTGGTCAACCAAGGGTAACTTTTCAAGTATACCTTCGATCACAACATCAGCAAGGTTACTGGTAATGAATGCTTTTTGGCCATCAGTAATCGTAGGTTGAATACCATACTAATAGTGAATACGTATAGTGACTTCATGTTGAGTGGATGCTTTTATCCCGTTAGTGAACAACTTTGTGATGTTTTGCAAGATTAATGTATTGAAGAAGGACATTGAAAATTTTGAGTGTTTTAGTGTCTCATGTTGATACAGTGGATTATACTTTATCTAATAAAAGCAAATTCATCGTAGATACAATGCGTTCTAACACTACTGCTGTTAGCGACTCAACGTCCTACAAAGAATTTAGACCACCCAGATTGGCATTGATCTTAAGAAGCACATATGACACCTAATTTACCAAAAAAAAAGTTGTACAATATTTCATCTGTTGCTAATGATCGAATTTTGGCCCATCTGTGTTTCTAACCGCTGGACAAGATGCTGAAAAAAATGTTTTTTTTACTAATTAATTGTACACATATTTGAAACATATTTTTAAGACTTCAAAAGCGATTATATTTTAGAGTTTCATTTTCAATCAACATTGTTCACACATCATTTCTCATAATGTTACAACTTATTCCACACACACATCATTTTAAACCTTTAAACAAAAAACGGTTGTGATGACTACTAGTACATGAAAGCCAAATATGGATGCACTGATCAAGCGGGAGGAGGTCGTCTCCTCGTACTAGCCCTGTACCGTGAATTGTGTTCCCTACGGTCCGCCTCAGCCCTGCTTCGTATTACATCTGGTCTTCGAAGTCTGAATCATCTTCATACTTCACAAGAATCCTAACTCTTTCCATTATTTCTCCAAGGTCTAAGAAGTTCTGCAACATCATGCATACGTCCGCATCGGTTAGTAAATCGACGATAGAGTCGTTGTACAGATCTTGGTCCATCCTAAGGTAGACAATGGAAAAGACGTTGAGTTGCTGATTATCAAAATGTGATCTGACAATTTGATTTAATGAAGCTGTTAGGTGGTTAACACTTCTCGGAGTTCTAATTTCTGTATTGATCACTGCCCATCCCGGAGCACGTTGGAACCGTGCCCCGTATTCATTGAGTGCGGTGTAATGGTTCACGTGAATTGCAAAGGGAATTGACATCCTAATGACATAAACAAGAATGAATTATTTAAAAATGAAATAAACATAAATTAAAATTACAATAACCACATCAGTTTAAGCATCAATACAGAATGTTCAAAAACAACATAAACTAATAACTCTACTAATATCCAAACCCACCACCACTATACCCACCCCTACCATACTCACCACCACCATACCCACCCGCCCCAGAACCACTACCAGCATGTCGTCCCCTGCCATCACCACGCCCACCCCTCCCATCACCATGTCCTCCCCTCCCATCACCCGGTCCCCTCGCATCATCACCGCGCCCACCATCACCCCCACCACGACGCGCCTGCTCCATGTGCCTACGGTACATACCCTCCCCTCTAGGCCTAAGGCCTCTGGTGCGATGCCCCGCGATGTACCACTCCATGCCAGCACGAGGCTGGTTAGGGTTCCTGTGACGTGTGGGCGAATCAGGGGTGGTCGGGACATTAAGCCGGCAGTACTCAAAGGCCATCTCCAGCGTATCAGCCGCCCAGGCGGGGAAGCGGTGGGCCAGCCCGGGTTGTTCTCCGGGCGAGTCTCATGATAAGCGGCGCTGTCTCATCCCAATACTGCAGTAAGATATAAATGTGAAGTTAGTATTTAAAAACAATTACAAACAAAAAAAATTAACAAGACTAAGTATTTACCTGGAGCTGATCCTCTCGTCGTGTACTGGGGCCACCGTCCGCTCCCAGGGGACGCACCTGAACATGAGAAACGCGCTGGAACCACCGGATGTAATCCGGGGCCACGGCCCATGGCATATCCGCACGTGCCAGAGGAAACCTCCACCTGCTGGGCCCTGTCGTGTTGTCCCACACGGCTGTCCCGTAGTCGTACGTAGCAAGGTACGTCTTCCCATGTCTGGGACGATAATGGCTGTCGGGTCTGATAGGCTGAGGGGGGATAGTCTGCATGTATCCAAACTGGCGCAGACACCGCTCGGGCATATACGGCTCAGCAATATCCAAGAACTGTATGGTGCCATAATACCGGGAGCGCGCCTGTGATACGAGGGCACCCTCTGCCTCAAATGGCAGCCAAACAACCTACGTTTCATTTAATGGAAAACAATTAACAACTTAAATGAGAAACAATGTTTGACGATACGTTAACCGTCAACTTTTAATTACTACAATCGCTAAGCAACTCGTACCTCAGTAGAGGACATCGTGTCCAGCCGTCCCCTCACGAAACGTAGCCTCTCATCGTCCATCAAATTCCTCGTGTAACGAGGCCACCTCGCCGCCGCCGGGAGCAACCATCCCAGTCTGAAAGGGGCTCCGGTCTGAACATGGGGAAGTACTCATAGATCCAGCACTGCGGTGATCATCCGAAAACATTAGCCAACATAGTCAATCAACAAGTTTACAATACTTAACTCGTGAGCTCACAATCAAGTTCTCACCTGAAACAACGTCAGGCAACCAGCCAGCTGACGTGTATCCGCCCGGGAAGCGATGCCGAGCTGTCGGTACAGGTATGCCAGTGTCCCGGTCCCCCACGCATACAAGTGGACCCTACTAGGGTCACGGATCGGCCAGTAGGACGAGGGCATAACACGATCCCCGCCCTTGTCGATGATCAATGAGTGGGACACCAGCCACCAGAGGAACGCCGTCGTCTCCTGAAGTGGGGTACAGTATGGACCGCCACAAGTATCATGAAGAGCTCGGTAACGTACCTGGCTCTTCTCCAGGAACCTACAGTCTATCAGCTCCTGCTGGTCCGCCGCGGCAAACAGCCGTAGGAAGTGGGGGATGAGAACATGTAATGGTGGGGCCGCTATGCCGACCCGGGCGCCATCCTCGGGCTGGTACGAAATCGCCATGCCAGTGATGGGGATACCCAAAATGTGGTAGACGTCGTGGAGAGTAATAGTCATCTCTCCGAATGGCATGTGAAAGGAGTTCGTGTCAGGCTGCCATCTCTCCACGAACGCTGAGAGGAGCGCGAGGTCAAAACAACCATGCGCTATGTCGACAAGATGCGCAAGTCCGCTATCCTCGACCGCTGCTAGAGACTCTGGGTGCCTCAATGTACTCGGAGTCCACGCCTCCAAATACTTCGTCTTAGGCTTGAAGCTAAGACATCCCTTCTCCTGTTGAATATTTATGATTGAGTTCACACTATATTAACCATTTCCTAAACAATCTTAAATTTTATGGAATCTATTACCAGACGGGAAACATACCACTCCTCGCCACACGTCAAGCGCGACGTGACCACCGAAACTCGGGATCAAACTCGTATCCTGAGGGCCTCCGGGCACTGGAGTCTGCCCAAGCAACCAAGCATCAGCAGCCGGCATCTGCGCCACCCCCTCTGCCGGACCATGTACTGGGGACCGGCGACGACGGCGCACCCGTGTGGCCACCTCAGCAACCGGCTCATCTATGTCCTCGTCATCAGCGTCAGCCTCGTGATGACGGCGTCTCCGGCCCCACTCTGTCCAGGAGTAGGCCAATCAGGACTATCAGACCTCACGACCAGCGTCCCATCGCCGATCAATGAGTCCAGATCCACACTATGCATCTGGTCCACCTCTCTCCTCTCCTTCTCCTGCTGCTCCTCCTCCTCCTCCTCCCCCTGCTCCAGCTCAAACTCCGCCCGCATCCTCTCCTCACGGGCTCGTAGAAACTCAATCTCCCTACGCTTCCTGGACGAAGCTGTAGCGTACTGTGTACGCCTCCTCTCTGCAGCAGCAGCATCAGGCCCGCTCACACGAGGGTGTGATGAACTCTCGCCTCGGTCGGAAATCGACTTACCCTTACCCAAACCGAACCTACCAAGCAAACCCTTGCCCTTTCCTCCCGCCATCTGTTGTTTACCGTAGAATTTAGTCATACTATTTTTACAGTTAGTCAAGACCGGTCGAGGTTACTCAATACCGGTCATACATGCATCTCAGTAGTTCAACGTCAAAAATAAATTTACTTTCTATCTTAGAACTGATTAAACACGCATAACTGATTAAAACACGCATAACTGATTAAAACACGCATAATAGAGGTACACAATGTAAAAAACGTAACAAAACAGCAAAAAACGAGCCCGGAGCGGTCCCGACAGCGCGCGCCAGCGCCCACCGAGAATCACCGGCGCCAGCGCCGTTCTCCAGCTCCGCCGCGCCCGAGCCGCCTCCATTTCCTCCGCGCCAGCGCCGCCTTGGTCTCCTCTCGCCAGCGTCCCGCCTTTCTCTGCCGCGCCAGCGCGCTCCCACCCACCCCGGCGCCTGCGCGCAACTCACCAACCCGCGCGCCCGCGCGCCACCATGTTGCCGGCGCCTGCGCCGGCTGTTCTTCCTCTCCTCGTTTCCGAATTCGTCTACTGTTTTCTGCTAATTTTGCTACTTTTACTGCTATTCTACGCTAAAAAACTGTAAATTATGACAGAAAAGAACCTGATTTTGCAGATCGAGCTAACAGAATGATGACTTGAGCACCGGCTTTTCTTCCCGTTCCCCCGCTCCCGCTCCCGCTCCGGTTACCGCTTCTAGAGAGAAGTCAGAGAGAATTCTAGAGAGATAAAGAGTTGAGAGTTTGAAATTTTGTGGAGAGATAATAGAGGGTAAAGGTGTATATATAGGAGAATTTAAGGGTAAGGGCAAATCGGTAAAGTTTTTTAAAATTTCCGACTGAGCGAAGTGAAAAACTCGGACTGAGCGAACGAGTTCAGATAATATAGGCTCTCCATTTTTTTTCTCTTTGGTCACTGACGTGACAAAGGTGGGTGGCAGCACACCTCCCTCAATTCACGCAACAACTTTCTTTTGTTTTTTTTAAAACCACTCACAAATAATAATAATTTTCCTTTTGAACGTGAGGACAATTCACGTGAAATTGGGGTTGCCGATGAGATACACCACTATACTCTCTTTCTTCAACACCCTTCTTCCCAATTCTCTTTTCTTCTCTCTGTTTCTCCCTCGTCTTTTTTTTCACAAAAAAAAAAACTGGGAGTTGCTCTTCGTACAGCCAAGCACCGAGATCAGAACAGATGGCTAATTCACAACAGCACAAGAGGAAGAGTGACTGGGTGATTTAGTTGTAAAATACACAAGACAGTTTAAGAGCAGATTCGTGGAGACATTGAAGCTCTAGCTAGCTATGGAGTTTCAAACGTAGCACCGAGGAAGACATACAAAGATAGTGGAAATGGCTCTGATACCAGATGTTGAACTTAATTACCCAGGATAGAAGAGGTATGTTTGGATTGTTGAAGGGATTATATTATTCATTTGAGTTACATACCTATTTATAGTAAACTAAGCATGCAACTACAACACTTCTCTTAGGAAAAACTTGGCATTCCTTGCCAAATGGAGATTTAATTTTGCAAAAAATACTAACCCCCTCTGGAAGAAAATTGTGCAATCTGTATATGCTATGAGGAGTGGTATACACACTAGAGAAATATAGGAAAATTGGTCAGGGCCACGCGGCTTGTGGTACTCAATTGTAAAAGCCACAACAGACCATACGCAGACTCACAATATCATTGATGAGAAGGTCCAAATTCAATTGCGTGATGGCAAGTCCGTTATGTTCTGGTATGACCAATGGTCAGCGGTTGGGGCACTCAAGGCACGCTTCCCCCGCCTGTTCCGCCTTAGTTTACAACAGAGAGTCAAAGGTGGCAGACATGGGCAGCTGGGAGAATGACATCTGGAGCTGGCAATTTCTCTGGCGTAGACAACTCTTCCAATATGAAGAAGAACAAGTAGCCCAGCTATGTGACGTGTTGCATGAGTCCGGCCCCTCCACGCAGCATGAGGACGATGAAGCGACATGGCGCAAGGTAAGTAATTGTTCTCTCACAAAAGACTTTGTCAATACCTTGAATATTATGAATGATGACATGCAGGATGACAATATTGTTGGAGCTGATCTAAAAGCAATCTGGAAAGGCCTGTGTGAACCTCGAGTAGTAATGACCTTATGGTTCACACTTGTGAGGAGACTAATGACTCGTGAAATCCTTTTTGAAAGAGACATCATCCCCCTGGGTCATAGTTTGTGCCCGTGGTGCGGTACAGTAATGGAAACGATTGAGCATGTTTTGTTCCATTGTCCGAGAATAACAAGGCTGTGGGAGCTTATTTTACAATGGTGGAATGTGTCATTTACTTTCAAAGAGATGATTCAAGAAATATACATGGATTGGTTTTCATTCGTGCTGACCCCTAGGGCGAGAAGAGTATGGAAGTCCACCTTTTGCTATGGCATATACTATATATGGCTCCAACGGAACAATGTCATATTTCGAGGAGAAAGCGGTGAATTTGACCGGGTAGCAATCCAAATAAAGCTGGGCATTTGGAGATGGACGAAGACTTGGTGGAAAGACTTCCCGCTCCCATGCAATGAATTTATAGGTATATCGTCTTTGAAGGATTACTTGTAGGGAGCTGTGGAGAAATATTTGTGGTTTTTTTTTGTGATCTTTGACAAGGGAATTGTACTGTATCTGGTGGACAAGGATTGATGCTGCTTATTTTTCCTTTTAAGGTTTATTTGTTTATCTGCTGCTGGGAGTATTGTTAGTACTCCCTAGTTGAATAGACTGTTGTTAGGGCTGTAATCGGATGTGGGGGGTACTCTTTTTCCCCTCTAAGTTTTTCCCACTGGGTTTTTCTTAGAGGGGTTTTAATGAGGCCCATTTATCCCATCCACCTGGTTTCACCAGGACCGCATTAATAAAATGGCTACTAGCCACAATTATAAAAAAAACTACAACACTTCTCTTACTCACACGTCTAACTTATTTCAACTATGGTAGGCTGCTTATTCAACAATAGTAGCTGCCTACTTCTTCTAGATGAAGTTGGTGTTGATTATTCAACACTATATAGTTGTAAGAGAAATGCTGGTCTATATATATAGAGAGAAGTAAAATGGGTATATTGTCCAATTACTATACAGAGAGATATTGTCTAACTAACTGTACAGAAATACAATTCTGACACCTTTCTCAGTTCAACTTGTAGTAGAAGGTTGATTTTGTAATAGATATAAACCCACTTCTTGACGAATTTTAGTGTAGTTCTTGCCCATGAGGGGTTTGGTCATAAAATCCACTATCTCGTATTTGTTGGATATGTGCTGGACTGCAATTAATCCCTGTTGTATCTGTTCGCGCACATAATGAAGGTCGATCTCTATGTGTATTGTTCTCTGATGTTGCACTGGATTCTTTGCAATGTAGACAGCAAACTTGTTGCATTTCAACGGCATTGGTTTAATTTTTACGACTCCTAGTTCGTGTATGAGCCTGTTTAGCCAAGCCAACGGATCACATGTAGTAGTTTTCATGACCCGATATTCCACTTCTGTTGATGATAAGGAAACACTCCCTTGTTTTGTAATAACCTGAAATAGATCTTCTAGTTGTTGGGAAACTTGCCCAATCACTTCTTACGGGTGATTTTTTCGGTATTGGGGGGGGGGGGGTGTCTAAATATGATTCTTGACTGAAAAAACTAGATCCTAAAAATGTCATTCCGTGGAGCATGAAAACCTGTTATTCTTTGCATCGTTCAAATGTCTACTATATCGTCTGTCTTTCCTAGAAAGCTTTACGGGGAGTTCCGGTGAGCACTACACCCGCTCTCAATAGGCTCCACACGAACTTATGACCTAACGATGAAATTGACTAGAATTACCATATAGTTTAACCTAAGATAACTAGGAAGGGAAGATGAAGGGTTTAAAGAACTATTGATTGACTATGAAATTTGTTGTCTATAGATAGGACTTATGTGATCATACTAGAGATTCTATGCGGATTTCATAGTGGGCTACGTCCCTCAGAAGTGGCAAAGACCATGACTTCAGATGGCGCTCGAGGAAACCTCGGTCTCCAATTGTCAGGATTACATTCCTTCAAAACTTTTTTTAAAGATATTCATTTTTAAGGAGCCACACAGAAAGAATAGACGAGAAGTATTGTAGAGAGTGTTTCGTGAGGTGAGCTTTTCTGCCAAGCTAGCGCCAAAAGGAGGATTGACGGATAAAGGGGTGAAATGAGTACGGGATGAATGATTGAGAAAAGTCCAAGGTTGAGTTAGTGAACAAGACCGGGCGTCTGATGGTTTGAAGGTTTGGGGGAAGCCAAAGAGGATTTAAGTGCTTTGGAGGGTATAGGTACCACCTTAGATCTAGAAAGGGATTTTTGATTGAAAGGGGGTCGCACTCTTGACAGTTTGGCTATGTACTCAACTCTTTATTGAGATTGGACCTTACGTAGTTCATGACCTTTGGGGTGGTTAAGTACTTGAGGCAATCAGGATTTGAAGTGTTTGGGTATTTTAGGTGATGGGAATCAGAAGTGTTTAAGGTTATTTAAAGGTGAGAGGGTTGAGGGGCCAAAAGGATATTTTTTTAGGGATGACATAATTCTTGATCATTTGTGGGGTTTGATTGAAGCGTCAGATTTTTTATTTAAGTTTAGAGATTTTATGGAGCTTGAGATTCTAGGAAGTTCAATGTTTGGAAGAGCTTTGGGATTTTTGAAGAGTCTTTGTGAACTTTGAGAAGGTTGAGAAATACGAGAGAATCTTCTGAGTCCATTGAGATGCTTGAATCTTTTGATGAGTCCGAACTTGTTGAGATGTATGGATTTGTTGAGGTGTTTGAGCCCGTTGATACATTTGAGTCTTGTTGATATGTTCAAGTCCGTGAGACTATCAAATCTGTGAGACAATCGAATCCGTGAGACAATCAAGTATGTGAGACATTTGAGTCAGTTAGACATTCGAGTCATTCTGACATTCCATTCTGTGAGACATTTGAGTCTATAGGGAATTCGAGGTTTGAGATGCCAAGGGTATGAAAGAGTTTGAAGTTTCAAGAAATTTGGCATTTCAGGGAGTTCGGAATTTCAAGATTTGTGGAGTTTGATAGAATTAGGAGAACTCATGATTTAGAAGGGTATGAGATTGATGAAGGTCGTGATCTTGTTAAGCTTGAAAGTGTTGAGTAGACTAGAAAGTTTTATGGGATATTATAATTCCCCTAAGATGTTTGAGGTTTGAAATACTAGAGTCCGTGAGACGCTCGGATGTGAGACATTTGAGATCTTGAGATGAAGGAACCAGTGAGACACTCAGGTCATAAGACATTCAACATCCTCGACTCTTTAATTGTCTAAAGTAAGTGAGAATGGTTAAGGTTTTGAGAGCTCACAAAATGAAATTATTTGAAGATCTGAGAATTTTTATGAGTTTTGAGGCTTTTGAGTAAGGTTTGTGTGTGAGAGGTGTGTAAAAAGCTGAAGTCTGTGAGATGTTGGAGTTCATGAGACCTTGTGAGATGTGCGAATCTGTAAGACATTTGAGTCTATGAGACAATTATGATGTTGAGACGGGATGAGAATTTGAGGTGTTATGGATCTTTCATTGCTTGGAGTATTTGAGAAAGATTATGAATTTAAGACTTATGAAATGTTTGGAGACTGAGCATCTTAGAATGTTTGGAGTTCTTAACGCGAATTCATGAGTTGAAGGCATGTATGGATTAATATTGGAGGGAGACTTACCAATAGGTCAAAATTGAATGAACTAAGTATTTAATTAATTAAGTATTGAATGAGTTAAGTTTTGAATGAACTAAGTTTGAGGTTAAATTCAGAATGTAATGAATTGCATTAGATTAGGATTTTTGTTTTGGAAGTTTTTTAATGATTCTAAAAAGGAATGATTCTATTATTGAATTATGAATGGGTTTTGAATTTCTGTTTGGGCATGAGGGATGTGTTTTAGGAGAAAGGGTGTCACCTCCACTACGTAAGGACCATAGCCCACTTTCGGTGAAGAGACACCCACTATCTTAAGCCGTTTTGAAATGATACATGTGGGCTGGTTTCTAGGGACTCATGTCCTAGCGTGGTTGAGCTAGCCATGAGCTGAGCTTGAATTAAAGTTGAAATTAAATTTAGGCCAAAGGTTATGTCAGCCCAGCAAGCTCAACCCAACACATTGAAAGACAATAAGATGTAAACACTGAATAGCACATGCACAAAAGTTTGGCCAATTTTGCCTCATAATGAAGTAAATAGGTACGGTAACAAAGTAAAATGATGAAGAGCATAGTATGAAGTAAAAAATTCAAATCAATCTTAAGATTACAAATGAAACAAACGTGATAAATGATTTACAAATCATTATAAACATGAATGAAAATTCTAACAAGAGGAGATACAATGGGAGGGTCGTATCGATGCCGCCTCACTTGAGATGATAAGGATCCCGAGCATTGTACCGATAGTTTCTTGCCATTGAAGACCCAGGTAGTCATAGCCAAGGCTCAGCTTTCCTAGTCCTAGTGTTTTTCGGCTCCTCAACCCATCATGTACATGTCAAGGAATGCCGACAAAGAGATACAAGATAAGTTTGTGATGAGATAATAAAATGTAAGGAGGTTATCATGTGTGCAATGGGATCATACAACTCCTCTTAATGGGAAGAAGGGGCAATCTATTCATCTCCCACAACCCAACCTTGAACATAGAAAAGAGTTTTAAGCTGCCAGCGAATGTTATGAATTGTAAGATATATCAAGCAAAGGGGTTGCCACTCTAATTAATTTATCATCCTAGATTATCACTCAAACCGAAGAGTAGTATCAAATGGATGGATTTGGAGTAATGTAGGATCATAATGTGGAAGATATTTTATATCATTTCCCTTTAAGATGACAGAATTAATAAGGACCCAACCGATGAATGTTTATCTTTAACAATGATAGCATTTGGGTATCACTCGATCTATGTTTGCAAAGAGGACAAGTCATGCTAGTCTCAAACGAACTTCCAAAATCAATGCACAAGGAGCAGTTAGTCACTGATGATAATTGAAATGAAGTAATAAAACTGATAGTTAAAATTTCCAAACCTGAGAAGAATAGCCATGGCACCCAAAAGTCCACTAGTCCAGCCCAAGTCTCGAGTAAAGATGTACCTTGATCAAAATACAAAACCAGGGAGTAAATAACAAATTGAATTAAGCCAATGGCGCATGAACAATGTCAGCCAAAAATATTTATGAACTGCTTAATAAGCAAAGACATGACTGGGTCAACTGCCAGAGGCAGTAAGTGCCAACCATAGAATTCCAAGCAAAAGATGCATAAATGGTTTGATTCTTCAGGCTAAAGGGGATATGCGGGCCTCAAATTCATCAAAGGTCAGAAAATATTATAGGCCACTACATACTGAGATAAATATGCATGACAACCCATATCAAACACTTTAGATATAACAAATATGTAAAACGAGCATAAGCCTCAAACCAAGGGGTTTCAACCCACAAACCCTGAATAATCCACAAAGTCAGTGAAGCCAACCAAACCCAGCTCCAGTCTCAAAATACCTCAGTAGGTAAAGAGTGAACCCAATTAGCAGACAATGCAAAAACAAATATCTAGCTGACTATATAGCTATATCCGAACCGATAATTGTAGGCACGTAGAAATGGTAAAATGTGAGAGTGCAAGCGATTTCAAGATTTGTAATCAAAGTGCCTGGGGTGAACAAATGGGAATTAAGTACGATTTTCCAGATACAAAGCAATTGCCCAAGATGGCACTGAATTTGCATACAAAATCAATCTCGAGAGTAATTAGTATAGGAAATAATCTCCTAAATCACAAAATTAACCAACAGATTCCAACAAATTTATGCATCGATAACTTAAGCCGGATCAGACTTGTCTTTATTCAGAGACAAACCTCCACAGATCCAGCAAACAAATCGAAGCCAAATCAGTAAAAAATTGTAAACATCATCAACCTTTTCCATAGGAGATCGAATCTCCAAAGAAGTAAGACTAGAAGCTAGATGAAAACCTATAGAGAAAAGTCGAGGAGTATCTCTGATGAGTGTTCAAGAGCATGTTTTATGAGTGTAAGTTATATGTTTTAACAACACTTTTCATGCTTATTTCTTCATTGTAGCTAGTTTTCCCCGCGTTTTGTGTTTTATTGGTTTTTTACACATATATCACCTAAATAGAAGGAATAACATATCTAGAAGCAAATTAGACAAAGAGAAGAACACGTGGGGGGTAAATGAATCCCAAATTGAAGCAAAAAGAAGAAGATAGAGCGTTTTAGAAACAGACCTCCCCATAGGACCGACCCAGTGGGTTGGTCAGGCTTAATTTTTGGCTGAAATTCGCTCTCGAGTTCCGACCACCCCAGAGGGTCGGTCGGACCAAAAATTTGTCAAGATTTCTATTTTTAAAATAAAAAGAATAGAGGGGAAAAAGAGTAGGTGTAACACCCCTAACTCATAATCCGGTCTTAATCGCTTACTTAACACAATCAGTAAAAACTTAAACTTAATATTACAGCAGAAATAATTGTAAACACTTTACCAATACAGGTGCTACCACCGTTATTTACCCATGAGAGTAAGTAGGCTTCCAATACAACAATACATTATCCAACAACGCTGTGATGACCAAGAGATAGATATTATACTATACAACACTAAATCCATAAGCTAGTGAGCAGTCTAATTGTCCAAAATCATACCCAACAATGGTATAATACGAAACGAGTTCCAAAAATGTAGTAGCATGGTATACCGCTAACTACCCCCAAAATCCGGCACTTCGGCTTGCGTCTTCAGTCATGCACTTGTAATATGTTCGCCATAAAGGCTTAGCACAACCGCTGAATATGCTAAAGTGCAATCTTCATGAACCCTTAAACTCCTTAAGTTAATTAGTTGAGTTGTCCCACAGTTCATTTACATGCTATTCCATTGTAGCAGTTTATATTAAAGCTGTAATGCGGTAATAAACATCCAACATTTCACCAAAATATATCACACTTAGTTTCAATTATAATTTATGCATACAAGCAAAATAATAACAAGTACATACGATAACGATATGAGGGTTTGTCTCTTCAAATAGTTCTCATTTACTCGGCCTTGAAGGCTCTTTCATTCATTATTCATATTAACGAGCGTGATTAACGTCTCATTCTCACTTGTAACTAGTGTGCGTTTACTCATTCATTTAACATTTAATTCATCAAATATTGATGGACATTGTGTTGAGACAACCCATTGTATACACCATACTTCTTGTTTATTTGGGCAGTAACCCGTTCACCAGCAGTAGTGCCCTCTAACCATCGATCTGAAGATCTTTGGATTTCCTCTTTGCCTTTGGAAAGGCTTATTTAACGGTCGAAACCATGCACCAACAGCAGTGCCCTCTGACCAACGATCAAATGTGGATCGTTGGATTTTCATATTGAGTGGACCCGATTCGGTAATCCTCTCTAGTGATCATTATGCACAACCAGGTAGTCAATGACTTACCTGGATCTCCCTTATAATGGTTCCTTTCCATCATGTGATTGAGCTGTTGTAATCTCATTGTGTTAGTCATCTAAGACCGGTGCCCAGTAATGACTTGTTTTAATGACCATCATCATAATGTGGACCTTCTAGTTTATCCTACTTCGTTTGGTTAAAAATTTTCATCTTGACCAAGAAAAGCAGTAATGGAGATAAACATAAACAAAAAAAGAATGAAATAGCAACTCAGTTTAGATTTGATTTATGTGTGACACCAGTAATTTTCAGTTTTAATCTCTTTCCACCTTCCATTCAGGATATAATGCTTGATTTTGGTTTTTAAAGGCCTTAAAACAGAAACGATCAAGCTTAGCTATCAGTTTCCATCAACTTTACTTGCTGTTTACTATGATTTTCTGCTCTCTTGTTTTATTTCTTCGTTGTACATATGTTATTTTGCCATTATCATTTTGCTACAATCTTTCATTTGTTTTGTTTTTCTTACTTTTAAACCCTAGTTATTATCCTTTAGAACCAAGCCCTTAGGATAGTGGGTGTCCTTTCACACTTAGAGGGTCATGTTTCCTTCTTGGTGGAGGTGCTCTGGGATGGCTCCGGTATATCCCTGAGATTATCTCTTCAATTGAGATGGATTCCTTCACAAAGTAACGACAATGACCTTAAGGTTCGAGGGGTGAAGGGATAATCTCAGGGTTATACCGGAGCCATCCCAGAGCTATACCGGAGCCATCTTCAAACTACCCCAGAGCCATCCCAAGGCTGTTCCAAATTCTTTCCTAGAGTCATCGTCGGAACCATCCTCGAATTACCCCGGAGCCATGCCAGATCTATCACTGGAGCCATCGGCCGAAGCCCTCTCCAACCCTTAAAATGCAAGATACCAATATTGACCTCTCTTCAAGCATCACAAAATGACCAAAATACCCTTAGCTCCTCAAAAAACCGAAACATCTCTTCAAGCAAATCTAACACCCTTCAAGATAATTGATATCTCCTATCAGCTTCCAATAATCCCTCAAACCGTCACTACAAAGCCGGACCTATCTCTTCAAACCTTCGATACTTCCTAATCATATGTTATCCTCATCAGATACTCAACTCATTCAACTCCTCATTCAATCCCTATCCTCATGGCCCTTAAAATGAATCTCTCTAATAAGGTTTTGAAAGAAGACAGTCCCGACAATTGGAGATTGAGATTTCCTCGGGTACCATCCGAAGTCGTGGTCATTATTACTTTCAAGGGGTGTAACCTAGTATGAACCCACACAAAACCTCTAGTATGATCACATAAGTCCTATCCATAGGCAATAGCATCAGAGTCAACTAACGGTTCATAGAACCCTCCATCCTTCCTTCCTAGTTCATTTTAGGTCAGACTAGGTGTCGACTCTAGTCAAATCTGCCCTTAGGGCATAAGTTCACGTGGAGCCCATTGGAAGCGGGTGTAGTGCTCATTAGCATTCCCTTTAAGCTTTCATGGAAAGACAGACAATAAAGTAGGTATTAAGGGATGCCAAGAATAACGGGTTTTCCCCCTCTACAGAATGGTAATTTCTAAGATCTAGGCTTTTTATTCAGACCATATTTAGATAGACTGCCCTCATACCAAAAAAATCACCCTCCATAAAATGGCGACTATGCTGGGGAAAACTTGAGTAAGTTTTTCTTATAAAATTGGTCAAGGAAGAATGAACTCCATTCAAGATTGTTAGGGTTTCCCCTTTCTTTCAAAACCTTCATGAGGTTCATTTCAAAGCCACTAGGATTAGTCTACTCCACACTTAGAATGTGTGTCTGATGAGGACAACTAGGAGATATTAAATCCTTAACAAACATGACAACAATTGGGTTATTAGGTAGCTCATAATTAGAAAGAGACACTTGGAGTTAAATTAGGGGTGGAAATTTGGGTTAATGGGTCAGGTTGAAGCTCACCCATACCCAACCCAATTAAAATTGTATTGACCCATACCCGACCCAAAAATAACTGGGTTACAAATTTTCAACCCATACCCAACCCATATAAAATCATTGAACCCAAACCCGACCCGTTTAACCCATTTAAATACAAATACTTTTGTTTTTCTGCAGAATGATCTGTCATTCATAAAAGCGTGCACATGGCGGTCATTTATTTTTGAATTATTATGTACCGTTTTTCCAAATGTCAACATTCTGTTAAATGGGTCAATAATCTCAAGCCGTTATTTGTGCGAATGAAATATTGTGAATGGGGAGTTGGCACGACTAATGATTGACATAGTATTTAGGTTTTCAAACTAAGGGTGAATGGTGGATATAAATGATGTAGAGAATGTATTTAGATTTATAAAATAATTATTTGTGTAGGTCTAACGAAGTGATAGTATTTTTGTTTGCTATTATATTAATGGTTATAGATTTAATACATATCTAAGTAAAATATATACATATTTATTTATTTTTGATTAAATTAAGTAAACGGGTCGGGTTAAATTCAGGTTAGAACCCATAACCCTTACTCAACCCATACCCGACCCAAAAATTAAATGGGTCAATAATCTTAACCCATACCCGCTATTTACGGGTTGGGTTTGGGTCAGGTTAACGGGTTGGGTAAAAATTGCCACCCCTAGGTTAAATGAAGCTAACTTCCTTTTAGGTTAATAAACAACCAATTTAGAACCACCACCCTCAAGATAAAAATCTTAGTAAATAGTTTGTTGCTAACTTCATCGCTTTCATATTTTATAATTTTGTGATTTATGGGGTGCATTTGGTAGCTTAGGACATGCATTCCTCTGTGTCACCTATTATATCCATATGTCACGGGATCCCAACCAGTCCACAATTGATTCCCCATGAGTTGGGTCATTTATTGAATGGCTAAAATCCGTGGGGCAAGATGGTCATCGACCTATGCCCTAAAGGCTCATGATCCGAAAAAAATTTCCCTCCTCGAGTCTAAGCCATGATATAGTAAGCTATGAGCCTTCAGTGTCCTATTTCCTGGTCCGGTGTCAAAGACGGGTTTTATGGGTAGTCAACCCCTTGTATGACGGCTGTTTGACCACCCGTTGCCTTACCTTGAAATTTGCATGAGTGCAGTTCTCCATATATTCCTCTACACCACGGGTCTCTTTAAAGCCCAATGTCACGTTACAAATTCATAGAGGATCCTGTATTTACCGGATACCTATACAAAGCGCAGTCAGTGAATAATTTAGACTTTAGGCACACCTTATCGTGCGATGAGAGACCCGATCCCATGTAATACTTCCCCAAGTTTCCCAAATGTCTCATAGACTTGAGCGCTCATAGACTCTAGCATCTCAAACCTAAAAATTCTCAAAACTCCAAACTCCTCTAAATCTAAAAAACCTTTTAAACCCTAAAATCTTAAAAATCCCAAAGTCCCTAAACTACGTACGGTCTGATCTGAACAGGGAGTTGAGTACGTAGGCAACCCGCTTAGGTTACAACTCTATTCTAATAAAAAAAATCTTTTCCCACTATAAGGTGGTACCCATACCTCTCAAAGCATTCAAATCTCGTTTGACTCACACTAAACCCTCAAACCTTTAGACTTCAGGTCTTCTTCATCCACTTAATCCTTAAACCTTTCCCCGATTCTTCATTCTACATTCAATCAACTCGTAACCCATTAATCTTTTCATTTGGAACTAGCTTGGCAGAAAAGCTCGCCACATTCACACTCTATATCTCTTTCTATTATTCATATCCTTATGGCCCTTAAAATGAATTTCTTTAATAAGATTTTGAATGAAGGCAATCCCGACACTTGGAGACCGAGGTTTCCTTGGGCACCATCCAAAGTCATGGTCGTTGCCACTACTAAGGGGTGTAACCAAGTACGAACCCACATAGAATCTCTGGTATGATCAGATAAGTCCTATCCATAGGCAAAAAATCTCAGAGTCAATTAACGGTTCTTAGAACCTTATTCTCTTTCCTTCCTAGTTCAAATTAGGTCAAACTAGGTGGATACTTTAGTCAAATTCCCCCTTAGGGCATAAGTCCGCGTGGAGCCCATTAAGAATGGGTGTATTGCTCACTAGCATTCCCCTTAAGCTTTCTGGGAAAGAGGGACGATAGAGTAGGCACTTGAGGGATGTTAGAATGACGGGGTTTCACCCTCCACAGAATGACATTTTCTAGGATATAGGATTTTAAGTCAGATGCATTTAGATAGACTCCCTCATACCAAAAAAATCACCCTCCACAGAGGTGCATAATCTGGGATTATATTTGAGGTTCCTTGGTAAGGTAGGGTGCAATAAGAGGGAGGTATTCAATTATATTCAAAATAGAGTCATTCAGAGGATGCAAGGATAGAATAATGTGCTTTCATAAGCAGGAAGATAAATTATCATCAAAAGTGTTATTCAAACTATTCAAACATATGTTATGGGGGTTATCAAGCTACTGAATTCTTTGGTTTATGATTTAAAAGATTGCAGCGAGATTTTGGCGGCGAAGATGTTCAAAGTCAAGGGGAATACATTGGAGGAGGTGGGAGGAGTTATGTGGTAGCGAAAGGGAAGAAGCATTAGGCTTTAGGGATTTGAGTTGTTTTAGTAATGCTGGAAAAGCAATGCTGGAGATTTTTAAACAACCCTTCTATGTTGGTGGCTAGAGTTTTAAAAGTTAAATACCACCCGAGATCATCTATTATGGATGCGCAGCTGGGTTAGTCCTGTTTGGAGGTCATTGAGTGGTGCTATTAAGTTGATTAAATAGGGATCAGAAGCCTCATTGGTGATGGTGAGGATACCAAGATCAATGATAGGTGGCTAACTAGTAAGTCTGAGGGTGTTCCTTTCCTTTGGATGTTACCTCCTAAAGTAAGAACTGAGAGAAAGGTTTCGTGTCTTATTGATTCTTAGTCTAGGGAGTGGAAGGAGGAAGTTATTAGAGAGTGGTTCCCAAAGGAATATGCATATTGTATCTTGTCAATTCAGTTGAGGGAAGCGGCTAAGAAAGATAGTTGGGGTTAGAGACATACCAAGTCGGATCAATTCACGGTTAGGTCAACCTATTTTCTTGTGAGGCAGATTAAGAATGCAGGGCGAGCTTCTAGTTCAGTTGGTAATCTCATAGGCCAAGCCATGGTCATAATTAGGAAGTGTGATCTTCCACCTCGGGTGCGATTATTTGTTTGGAAATTTCTACATGGCTTTGTGCCTTGTAAGTGATGTCTTTTACAAAAATTTGGGGATGAGATTGATATCAAATGTGGAATATGTGCTGAGGTGGAGGGATTGGCTCACATCTTCTTTCGCTGCCAAAATGTTGCTCTTCTATGGGAAAGGCATGGTGTAGATTGTCTTGTTCATTTGATAATAGATTCTGAAACGAGAGAATGGTTCCTTATGTTGTGCATGTGTGACATTTTATCTAAAGCTAGCCACTAATGTTTCTCTGATTTTATGAAAATTTTGGTTTGCAAAATGTCAGGCTGAACATGAAAAAGTGATCGCTTGAAATGGGGTTGAGAATTGCTTGCGCATGTGCCAGACAACGGGTTCGAATGGTGCAAAGGGATTATGTTTAGGAGGATAGTTTGATGGATGATGAAATAACCGTTCATGTAGATGGAAGTGTGGGTTTTGAGGGAGCTATGGAGTGGGTGTGGTCTTCCAGGGAAGAAGACAGGTGGTAATCACAACAGGGGTTAGAGGTTATGGACAACCTTGTACCCCAATGTTGGCTAATGTGCATGCATTTCTTTTTGGCTAATTGATGGTTGCAATGAGGGTGGGGTTAGAAATTTAAAGCTGTATTCTGATTGTCAAACTATCATAAAATTTGTTAATGGGAAGTAGAGGATATGGGTGATTGGGCTGGGCATGATGTTGAAGTAGTTGTACATGATGTTGATCTAGTAGTTAAGAATTTTGCTAAAGTTTTATTTCAGTTTTTGGGGAGGGAGCATAATGTAAGTGCTCACTTTTTAGCAAATTAAGGAGAAGAGGAATGAAATGAAATGAAGTTATATGCATCAAGACCATCCCAGAATGTATCCTTAGTCTATGAATGAATTAATGGTAATGAAGTGTTTTTTTTTTAAAAAAAAATATGTAGGGTCTAGAAAACAGATGAAGATCGATTTTAATAACAAGAACAACGATGATGAAGAAACATCAAAGAAGGTTCTGTTCAACTTGTCACTTATAAGCTTTAACTATATGAAAACAAGATACTAACGGTTGCATCTTCAGTTGGAATCAAAACTTATTTATTGTATAGAGGATGGCGCTTGCGCCACCTTGTAGTGTAGCTCCCATCTATGTGTCAGTATGTGATAGGAAGAAAAAAATGAAAAAAATGGAAAAGGTGTGTTGACGGGTGTAATGGGGTGTAAGAGAGAGAATTCTTTTTTTTTCAAAATTATTAACTCACAAAATATAAGTGCAAAAATAAAAAAAAATTATACCATTGTTCATCATTTTTCGTGCTCTTCAAAACAGATGTATCATGGATATGTTTTGGTAAACTTAAAATTTTATATTTTTAGAATGAGTATATATTAGGTATTTTTAGTGAATCTTATTCATTAGCAAAATGAATCTTTTTTAATAATAAATGAACCTTATTCATTAACAAAATGAATCTTACCCCAACACTCTAAAACCACCATAGTAAAGTTAAAAACATCGAAGGCGTTAGACCCTAAACCATAAACCCTAAAAAACTGTCGAGTCAGTGACGACAATATAAAGTGTAGAACTAATGCCAAAAATATTGCCCTACCCCCAAACACCCTCAAAACCACCCTATGAATTTTATGGTTTGTAGTGCAGACCCTAAACCACAACCCCTAAAAAACTGTCGAGTAGTGACGACAATATAAAGTGTAGAACTAATGCCAAAAAGATTACCCTACCTCCCCCCCCCCCCCCCCCCCAAACACCCTAAAAACCACCCTCGCATAAGTTTGTGGTAGGATTAACTTTTACTAGTATTAAACAAATATTCACTTTTCTTAAACCTTTGATTCACCTTTAAAAAACCTTTGATTCACTTTTCTTAAACCACTGGTTCACTTTTCTTAAACCTCTTATTCACTTTAGTTAAAACAATCTCTATTTACGAGAATCACTTTTCTTGAACCTTTGATTCACTTTTCTTAAACACATGATTAACTTTATAAAAACCTCTGATTTACATTTCTTAAACCTCTTAATCCATGCTTACGAGATTCACTCTTATTACTCTGATTCACTTTGTAACAACATGTGATTCACTTTTTAACAACCTTTGATTCACTCTTGTTAAACCTCTCATTCACACTAGTCAAACAATCAGAATCACTTTAGTTAAACAATCTCTGTTTATGAGGTTTGCTTTTTTTAAACTCATATTCACTTTTAAGCAACTCTCTGATTCACTTTTTAACAACCTTGACTCGCGTTGTACAACCTTTGATTCACTTTTCTTGAACTTAAGATTCACAATGAATCTTAAAAATATACATACAAAAAATGAAAAGTAAAAAATTTATCAAAACATATCCATGATACATCTTGTTTTGAAGAGCACAAAAATGATAAACAATGATATAATTTTTTTTTATTTTACACTTATATTTTATAAGTTTATGGCATTTAAAAAAAAGTGTTTTTCTCTCTCCTCACTCACCTACTCCTCTCCCCCTCTACGTGACTTTCTCTCTTATTCTCTCTTTTTTTTTTCTTTTTATTTTATTTTCCTCCAATAGAAGGTTGACATATGGCAGGACAAAATACCAAAATTAGCCATCTTCATATTACAAGGTGGCGCAACCTCCACCTTCGAATTCGCGTAAATAATATTGTATACTAAGGCTCCGTTCTCAAAAAAAGGTTAAGATTTTTCATCTCCTATTTAATTGAAAGCCCCTCACACTTGAATTTGAAAACGCTACTCAAGGTAGCTTCTTGGCCTCAAAGCTAGATTGTGAACGGAGCCTAAGTCTAACAAAATATATTATATACATAAATGACTAAGATCAAGTCGGTCTTATAATCTACAAAGACTAAGATTAACTTTCCTGATAATAGATTGTCAAAATCTGACCCAATCTTAGAAACTTGTTTAAAAGGTACGTAATACACCCAACCCAACCTTATTAAAGTACGTTTGACCAAATAATTTAGACAACCAAATCCAGCCGAGCTGCTATTTATAAAACATCTCTCATTTTATATATATCCCAAGTCCCCCAAAAATTTTGAAAATTTGTCAAATACTCTTATAAATTTTTTAAAATACAACATAATATAAAGTTTTAAAGAAAATTAGTGTCAAAACCCCCCTAAACAAATTTGTGGGTGTCAAAAAATTTTTTAGCCCCCTAAACAAAATTTCTGGGTCCGCCACTGTAAGGATTATTGGATAAACCAAAATCGTCGAACGTGAAAAACAATGTTTCTCTTTTTCTAAGTATGAGCATGCCATCTTCAAATAACGTGGCTAGCAAGCTGTTTAACATAAACCAGCCAACAAGACCTATGATAGAAATTGGAACTTAGAGGATTCATTTGGCATTCCTTTTTTTAGAGGGTTAACTGGAAAATACTGAAAAGACATACGAAGATGTAATAACAAATTTAATTTAGGGATTTTGTTTAATTTCATGAAGAAATCAACCTAGCCACGAATGCTACTTTGGTATATATATATATAATAAGTTTTCCCTTATTTGCATGCTTAGGTTAAAATTAGTAGACAATTTATATTGGTGTATTGTGTGGAAACCCTCATATATTAGAAAAGAAAGAAGTATGTGAGTGATTTATAATCATGATGACCTAATATTTATTTAAAAAATGATGGAGATCCACTTGGTTGTTGGGTTTATAATAACTAGTGTCCTTACCATCGGCTGTGTCGTATGTCTTTCCTTCTATATGGTATCTAGACCTATTTTTATTAGGCATGGAGTGAGTAGCCACCAAATTTCATGAGAGATATAAATACCTTGTTTTTGTTAAAAGAATAAAAACTGGGCAAAAGGTCTGTGATATGCTTCGGCTGTGGGTTGTTCACTCACTCAATTAAGGAGTGCTGTGTTGAAGAAAAACACCCAGCAGCCATTTCTAGAAGATATAGGCATAGAGGGAGGCACCGTCTATTACTGTTGTAGTTCACGTTTGTTGTTTTTTTGAAGCAAAAACCAAATCTATCTCTTAGTTGTTGTAGTAGATTTCAGTATGTAGTTAGTTAGCCCCTTATTTTGACTACGTAGTAATTGCCGATGAAGAAGCCCTCTATAAATAGGCTTGTACTTCAATGAATAAAATCATCCCTTGCCAGATCCAAAAACACTTACCTTCGTTTGAGAGCTTTTTGGTTGCCTATATTCAACAATCTGGCATCAGTAGCAACACACTTTTTTCTTCCTTCTTACCTTCCCCGCATCCGTAAGTGCAATTGAGTTTGAGAAAACAGAGAATAGCAAATGTTCATTTTCTTTGGTTAAGTGCAATTGAGTTTGAGAAAACAGAGAATAGCAAATGTTCATTTTCTTTGGTTAGGAAGAAACCAGAGAGTGTTGGGTGTTGAGGAAGAGAGAGATGGAAAAAGAGTTTGGGTTTTGAGCTTGACGTGGGTGACGAGTAACAAAAGGAATTCTATTACAAAAAAATTGTGAGAAGTTTTGTGTGGTGGAGTGGTCAAGTAAAAAAAAAGTAAAAGGGCTGTTTTTTTTTAGTCGGTGCTGAGTGTGAGACAGATTAAAAAAAGAGAGAGAAAGAGGAGAGGAGCAGCGCAGCGTATTGAAAAAAAAAAGAAAAAAAAAGAAGAAGAAAAAAAAAGTGCTTCACGTGAACTCAAGAAGTCTTGAGAAGTTGTTGGTGGTTGACGTAAAAGAAGAAAAAAAAGGGTGCAGTTTTTTTTGTCGCAAGGTGCAGATTTTTTTTTGGTGCTGAGAGTATACTAAAGACCAAAAGAAAGGAAAAAAAAGAGCGGGAGAATATTTTAGCAAATTTTAAGATATGGCTGATTTTCAAGTTACCGGTGGAGTGAAAAAGCTTAGCAACAATAATTATAATTCTTGGTCTATTTGTATAAAGTCATATCAAGGACAAGATTTATGGGAGTAAAACCGCCAACAAGAAGACACGCTGCGGAATGGAAGATTAAAGAGGGTAAAACCATGTTTACCCTCAAGACAACTGTCGAAGAAGAAATTCTCGAGCACATTCGAGACGCACAGACTCCCAAAGATGCTTGGGATACGCTCGTGAAGTTATTCTCGAAAAAATAACGACACGAAGCTACAACTTTTGGAGAGCGAGCTATTGTCAATTGCTCAACGTGACATGACAGTTGCGCAATACTTTCATAAAGAAAGTCGTTGTGCCGAGAATTTCTGAGTGGATTTCCGAAGCTCGAATCGACGATACCAGGATAAAACGAATAATTATCCATGGGTTGAAACCGGAATTCAGGAGCTTATTGTTGCTATACAAGGAAGGCAAAAATCAACCATCACTTGTGGAATTCGAAAATTTGCTCCGTCTCAAGAAGCATTGACCAAGCAAATGGGAGGAGCCTCAGTGAAGAAAGAAGAAGAGGCACTCTACGCCAAGAAAGGAAAGTGGAATTCCAAGCAGCATGATGGTGGTGGATCCAAGAGGAATGGTGACAAAGGAAAGAGTCATCAAGGCACAGGAAGCATCGTTGGAAGAAGCGTGGCAATAACCAAAAGTTTGAAGGGAAGTGTTATAATTGTGACAAGTAGGTCACATGGCAAAAGATTGCTGGGCCAAGAAGAAAGGTGTGGAGAGCATTACCGTTACTTCAAAAAGTGAAGACGAATGGGATGTGGAGGTCCACTTTGCAGTAGATGAAGCAGAATTAGCACTCTCGACAACAACACTCAATCAAGTCGACTATGACAATGATTGGATTGTTGACTCAGGTTGCTCGAATCATATGACAGGTAACAAAGAGAAGTTAGAAAGCTTGACAAATTACAAGGGAAGTCGAGTTGTGGTGACAGCACAACTCAAAATTACCGATAACTCACATCGGGAATACTGTAGTGTCCCCTCAATCCGGTGATGCTGAGATGGTATTTCAAAACGTCTACCACGTTCCTGGTATGAAGAAAAATCTCCTTTCAGTATCACAGTTAACATCGGCTGGTCACTTTATCTTGTTCGGACCAGATGATGTGAAGGTATATCGAAACCTTGAGGTCACTAAAAGCCCATCATGAAAGGGCAGAAGGTAGAGTCGATCTATGTGATGTCAGCAGAGGCTGCATACATAGACAAGACAAGAAGGAACGAGACAACAGACTTGTGGCACATGCGGCTAGGCCATGTCAGGTACTCTAAGCTAGATGTGATGATGAAGAGGCTGATGTTAAAGGGGCTTCCTCGACTTGAGGTAAAGACCGATACTGTATGTGCAGGTTGTCAGTATGGAAAAGCACACAGCTACCATACAAAGAATTCAACTACAAAGCAAAAGAGCCACTGGAGTTGGTTCACTCTGACGTGTTTGGTCCGGTCAAGCAAACTTCCATTGGCGGGATGAAGTATATGGTGACCTTCATTGGCGATTCTCGAGGTATTGTGGATCTACTTCATGAAAGAAAGTCTCAAGTCTTTGAAAAGTTTAATGAGTTCAAGAAGACAGTGGAGTCAGAGGTTGGTACAACATATTCGTAGTCTACGAACTGAATGGAGGAGAGTACACCTCATAGGAGTACTTAAGTTTTTTGAAGGACTGCAAAATACAACACCAGTTTACCTGTCCAAACACTCCACACCAAAACGGTGTAGCAGAAAGAAAGAACAGGCACCTAGCGGAGATATGTCGAAGTATGATCCATGCGAAAAATGTTCCGGAAGATTTTGGGCTGAGGCGATGAATACTGCAGCCTTTGTGATCAATAGGCTTCCACAACAAAGGTTAGACTTTTTATCACCATTTGAAAAGTTATGGAAGATAAAACCCGTTATTGGACATCTTCGAGTGTTCGGATGTATATGCTATGTATTTGTACCTGATCACTTACGTAGCAAGACGGAAAAGTAGGCCTTAGATGTATCTTTGTAGATACGACAACCAGAGGAAGGATGGAGTGTTGTGATCCTAAACTGGGAAGTGCTACACATCTCGAATGTGGTATTTGATGAGTCTTCGTCGTGGTGGTCCTCAGATAGTGAAGTGTTTCCTAGGGATGAGTTACAAGATCCACCAAGGACAGATGAACCTGAAGACGGTGGTACTGAAGAAGGCTTAGATCAAAACCCCTGGCGAACTGGTATTCACCAACCACCAGATGAAGAAGGTGATCCTAAAGGAGTGACATCACCTAGAAGATCAAGTAGGATTAAGAAGCCATATCCCAAGTATGCAAATGCGGCCATTGCTGAAAAAGTAGATGTGAAAGAGCTAGAGACTTTCGAAGAAGCATCCAAGATCTAGAGTGGATCAAAGCAATGGAAGAAGAAGTGGTTGCATTAGAGCACAATCAAACATGGGAGATGGTACCAAACCAAGAGAGGTGAAGCTGATCTCATGTAAGTGGGTGTACAAGCTAAAGCGTAACACGATGGGTCAATCGAAAGGTATAAAGCTCGTCTAGTAGCTCGTGGATTTCTCAACAGTATGGGTTGGACTATGATGAGACATTGAGTCCAGTTGCAAAACTCACTACAGTGAGAGTTCTACTAGCACTAGCAGCTAGTAAAAATTGGAACTATGGCAAATGGATGTGAGAACGCTTTCTTGCATGGAGAGTTAGATCGAGCAATCTATATGAACCAACCAACAGGTTTCAGAGTCAAGATCATCCTGAGTATGTGTGCAAACTTAGAAAGGCGTTATATGGCCTAAAGCAAGCACCAAGGGCGTGGTATGGTAAGATTGGTGAATTTCTTACTCACAATGGCTATTTGACGACGTCTGCAGATTCTAGCTTGTTTGTTAAAGCAAAAGAAGGGAAACTAGCTATTGTGCTAGTTTATGTGGATGATTTGATCATCACTGGTGACGTTGAAAAAGAAGTTTCTCAGACTAGAGAAAATCTGTCAGTTCGGTTTCAGATGAAAGAACTTGGACAGCTGAAGCACTTTCTTGGTCTCGAGATTGATCACACCAAAAGAGGAATCTGTCTTCATCAACTCAAGTATCCAAAGATTTGCTTAAAAGTTTGGAATGATTAACCGCAAGCCAATCTCAACAACAATAGAGCCAAACGCTAGAATATGTGTTCATGAAGGGAAAGATTGGAGGATGCTACGATGTATCGACAACTGGTGGGTAGTCTTATATACTTAACCTTAACACGACCTGATATCTCATTTGCAGTCGGTGTGTTAAGTCGTTATATGCAGAATCCAAAGAAACCTCACTTGGAAGCAGCCCGACGAGTTCTAAGATACGTAAAGAGTACACTAGGACATGGTATACTCTATAAGAGTGGTGAAGATTGTGAGCTAGTTGGCTACTGTGATGCTGACTATGCAGGTGATCCAGACACACGACGCTCTCGATCACTGGCTGTGTATTTATGCTTGGGTCTGGAGCAGTGTCTTGGTGTAGCAAGAGACAACCGACAGTGTCGTTGTCAACTACTGAAGCAGAGTACCGAGCAGCAGCTATGGCAGCTCAAGAAAGCACTTGGTTAATACAGTTATTAAAGGACTTGTATCAACCAACCAAGTACAACACCGTGCTATATTGTGACAATCTGTCAGTAATACGGTTAGCGGAGAATCCAGTTTTCCATGCTAGAACCAAGCACGTAGAGGTACATTATCATTTCCTCAGGGAAAGTCTTGCAATAAGAGATTTAGTTGCAGTACATCAAAACTGAGAACCAAGCTACAGATCTGTTCACTAAAAGCTTGAGTGGAAACAAGCTCGAAATTTCTATAATCAGCTAGGAATAATAAAAGAGATGAAGCTAGTGTTGAGAGGGAGTGTTGAAGAAAAAAAACACCAGCAGCCATTTCTAGAAGATATAGGCATAGAGGGAGGCACCGTCTATTACTGTTGCAGTTCACGTTTGTTGTATTTTTTGAAGCAACCAAATCTATCTCTTAGTTTGCTGTAGTAGATTTCAGTATTAGTAGTTAGCCCCTTTTTTTACTACGTAGTAATTGCTGATGAAGAAGCCTCTATAAATAGGATTGTACTTAAATTAATAAAACATCATCCCTTGCCAGATCCAAAAACACTTACCTTCATTTGAGAGATTTTTGGTTGCCTATATTCAACATGTTGTGACAAGAGGGATGTGAAAGGGGGAGTTCTCCCTTATGGGCACTCAGCTTCAAATCGGGTTCTTAAGCTTTTGAAGAAGATCTAGTGAAGTGTGGAAATATACTTGTGGTTTGATGGGGAGACATCTCCAAATGACTCCAACTGGTCTAAACCTAAGACGAAGGATGCGATGACGGATGATGCAGGACGGGCAGGGGCAAACTGGAGCTACCCATGACTTGCTGCTAGCTCTTCAAATCTGGACCCAGCTGGCAAGGTCCCATCGGGACTCAAGAAGCCCTATTAGCTCCAACGGTTTCTCTACGAGGCTGAAGATGGGGGGCTCCTGCCTTTTACAGTTGGTAGGAAACGTTCGCTTGATGGAGTGAGACCGATTTCTAAGAAGGGTAACTAGACCCCGAATTTAGTTGTTAACCTGATTATCCACGAGGAGCATGAGAAAGATGTTCCAAGCAACCTTGTTAGCCAGGCTTTCCCGCACACTAATGAAGGGTATCTCCACTAAGGGTTTGGAATACTTTTGGTTCGCCCACCTTTTTTCCATCGGTTGTTGATCTTCAACTCGTTGGGTTTTGCTGATCTCAGTGTAGTCTTCCGTTATATCTTTTGGTTTAGTCTTATTTTAGTTTTAATTGGGTTTAATTTACTTCATTGTCCTTTGTGTCTTGATTGTCCTTTCGATTAGGCGCTTTAGCTTAATTTCTGGAGCCTCTTCAGTTCTTAGCTGGTCTTGAGCAAGGTAATAGTCCGCTCACTTTATGCTACTTAGCAACTCCGCATGAGGATTTGGTTGGATCTAGTGGTTGATGTTACTTTGATCAGGAAGCCCTTATATCATGTAATTGTAGCTATATTTCCTCTAAGTAACGGAAATCAGTGTTTTCAAAAAAATCAAAATAAAGAAAATTGGACAAAACAATTGTTACTTTATAAAGAAATTCAACGTGGTAGGCTTGCTCTTCTATTAACAAACCAAACGTGGAAAGCTTACAAGAATCAGAGAGCTCGAAGCTCAACAATGACGACAAGAAGATAATCAATCGTTTTACCCACTACTAACCCTAACTATCCTACTTAACAAAGACTGCGAAGCTACTTGTTATCTAACGTGAAAAATAACTAAGCAAAATGACAACAACTCTGTCGTTTTGATCAAAACAGAGAGAGAGCAGAAATACACAACTAAGAATAAGAATAGAAGAATAGGTGTATTCTAACAGCCCCCCCCCCCCCCCTCAAATCTGAGAAGGGTAAGACTCTCAGATTTGACACTGCAGAACAGAACACAGGATTAATCTTTATCTAGCCTTAGCCCCATCTTCTTAACCTGAACCGGATAAGCCTTTCCTGCCAATGGTTTTGTCAAGACATCAGCCACTTGATCCTTGGAACCCACAAACTCAACAGCAATTAGTCCCTCTTGTAGCTTCTGTCTAACAAAATGCACATCTAACTCGATGTGTTTGGTCCTCTCATGCAAGACTGGATTCCTTGCGATGTAAATGGTAGATTAGGAATCTGATCTGACTGGGACTGGAAGAATGTCTTTCACACCCAATTCATACAAAAGCCTGGTTATCCAGCTTAACTCAGCGGTCACATTCTCATGGCACGGTACTCCGCCTCTACCGATGACAGTGCCACGGTGGTCTGTTTCTTCGACTTCCAGGATAGAGGACTGCCTCCTAACTGTACAAAATAACCACTGATGGATCTCCTAGTGTTGGGACAACCTGCCCAGTCAGAATCACAGTAAGCAATTAATCTGAAATCATCTTTAACATTAAACAACAGTCCATAGTTAAGAGTACCACGAATATAATTAAGTGTGTGCAAAGCTGCCTTGTAATGTTCATCAGTAGGAAAACTCAGAAACTGGCTAAGAAACTGTATAGCAAAACATAAGTCTGGTCTACTGTGGGACAAATATCCTATTTTCCTACTAATCTTCTATATTCAAAAGGATTTTTAGAGGTTTTCCACTTTCTTTTCTAAGTTTGAGATTGGTGTCTAAGGGACTGACCGAGATCCTTGTTCCTCCTGAGTTAAATTCATTAAGAAGATCCTCACAAATTTCTTTTGCAACAGGATTACTCCTTCTGTGGTATGCAAGAATTGCATACCCAAGAAAAATTTAAACAACCCAGATCTTTAATCTTGAATCTTTTGTCCAAACTATCCTTAATTGCTGTAATAAACTCATAATCATCTTCAGTAATAACAATATCATCTACGTAAATAGCCAGGAAACAAGACTTATTAGCTTTGACTCTAACAAACAATGAATAATCATTAAGAGATTGCTTGAAACCAAAGGATTGTAAGAACTCATTAAGTTTATAGTGCCACTGCCGAGAGGCTTGCTTCAAACCATATAATGATTTCCTCAGCTTACACAGTTTCCAGATCCTTCCTCACTGTGACCTTGAGGAATTTCCATATAAACATCTTCCTCAAGATCCCCATGGAGGAAGGCATTGTTAATATCCAATTGGTTTATTGTCCACCCTCTCTTTGTGGCTACTATAATTAAGGCTTTAATTTAGTAAATCTGACAACTGGAGAAAAGGTCTCTAGATAGTTAATTCCCCACTTTTGTGTGTATCCCTTAGCAACTAGTCTAGCCTTAAACCTCTCCACAGTCCCATCAGCCTTATACTTTACTTTGTAAACCCACTACATTTTACTGGTCTCACCCCTCTGGGTGGACTAACTAAATCCCATGTCTGATTTTTCTCCAAGGCTACAAACTCTTCACTCATGGCCCTTTGCCATTTAACATCCCTAACTGCTTCTTCATAGCAACTAGGTTCAGCATGTTTGTCAAGGTTAGAATAGAAACAGTTAAAGCTATTCTTCTCATCTAGAATGACTCCTACTGTGTGCAACAATTTGTCTGCTCTAATAATACTATCACAATCATAAAAAACAGAGTCAACAGTAGAATCATTAATAGCAGATGAATCAGTATACACAGCAAGTGATAAGATTCTTTCACCTAGAATTTCAGAAAAACAATCAGGCAGGGATTTAAGGATTGACTTATCTGTTTATGAATGATGATCCAACTTCATAGTCTGTAGATTATGGGTGGTTGTTTGTTTCTTACTGATCTCCTGAGCTGTTTCCCTTGTTGACTACCAGTCTGGGTTTCTGTCTCTGCCACTTCTGGCTCTGCAACATTTCTTATTGTTTCTTCCTCTTCTGATGTTGCAACAGTCCTGGGCTGACTGGTCTCTAAGCTCCTTGCCTTATTATGATGAACCTGTTGTCTTAAACTTATCTCATCCATGTCAGTATCATCATGTATTGCATATTCATTATTATCTAAGGGGTCTTCCTTGCCATCAGCAGGGATAACAGCCTCAGGATTTTCACAAAAGGGATAGACATTCTCATAGAAGATCACATCTCTATTATATAACCTTATTATTGTCTAGATCATAAAGTTTATATCCCTTCTTGTTCTATCCATACCCAAGCAATATGCATTTGACTGATTTTGACATAAACTTATCATGTTGTTCTCTGTTTATGTGAGCAAAACATAAACACCCAAAGTTCCTCAAGATTGTATAGTCTGGTTTTTCTCCATGAATATTTCATACGGTGTCTGAAAATTGATACTAGAGAGAGGCATTCTGTTTATTAAAAATGTGGCAGTAAGGACACTTTCCCCCCAGAATTTTCTTGGCAAATAGGAATGGAACATGAGAGCTCGGGAAGTTTCTAGGATGTGTCTGTGTTTTCTCTCAGCAACACCATTCTGCTGGGGTGTGTATGGACAAGATGTTAGATGTTTGATTCCTTCAGCCTAAAGTATTCTACCCCAGCTCCAGAGGTTCCAAGTTCATGAGCATTGTCATTTCTAACACATTTTACTTTCTTATTAAACTGCCTCTCAATCATATCAATAAAGCCTATAATATCACCCAAAGCTATCTGATTTTGAGCTTATTAATTGTGTCCATGTGGCCCTACTTTTATCATCCACAATAGTAAGGAAATAAGAGAAACCGCCATGAGTGTTTGTGCTGTAGGGACCCCATAAGTAAATATGTATTAGTTCAAATATTCTTTGGGTTTTTATGGAGCTAGAGGGAAAGGCTAGCCTATGACTTTTGGCTCTATTGCAGGGTTCGCAAATTAGGGTTTTCTATGTGCTATTTAACTTTAAGAATCCTAATTTTAACATCCTCTCTTTTGAAAGATGGCCAAGTCTAGTGTGCCATAACTCAGAAGAAATATGATTAGCATTAGCAATAATTCTATCTCTGCAAACAATATCACTCATAGCAGAAGTAGTTTTTCCAGCCTTGCATTTAGGAGAAATGTTCATAGAAGCAGTTTTATCTGCTGTTGTTCCAGAAAAATCACTTACAGAAGTAGTTTCAGCAGGAACAAGCCCAGATTCAGAAAGAACATTCACAAACACAGTTCTATTGGCAATTGTTTCAGGAACTACATTCATAGGAACAGAAACACTAGGTACATCATTCATAGGAAAGTTTCTAACAGACAGATTTTTATTCAATGCTTCTCCCACTATTGCAGATTCATTTACATCATGTAGGGAGCAACCTTTCTCTAAAATAGAATCATCAGCAATTGCATTAGAATATTTCCTTCCCTTCTTATCAAAATACTTGTCTAGAACATCTAGGCCTCTATGCACATGCCCAATCTTCAAATCTTGATTGTGATTATAAGCCTGGTAAAATAGCAGGTTGAGTTGAAGCTTAAGTTAACTCTCATTAACTAGTCAATTTGCTAACAGAAATCAAGCCAAACCTAAAACTTGGTACATAAAGCACATATCTCAAATTCATCAAACTATTAATTCTGACATTACCAATCAAATTAACAGACTATGGATGCCCATCAGGCATCCCAACAGTGTGAGGCACATCAAGGAAAGAAACATCATTAAAAATAGCAAGATTTCCACACATGTGGTCTGAAGCCCCACTGTCAATGATCCACTCTATTCCATTAGATGCCAGATTATTAGATATACTAAATATCCTATGCATGCTGTTATTTAAATTACCAAAGGATTGGGAGAAGGATGTACCTACAAACCCACAGTTTGATTTTGATGGTTGTGGGTTCTTGCTCACTACTCTTGATTTGCTGATATAGTTCAAGAGACCATTCACTTGATCCGTGGTGAGAACTCCACTGAATGGATCCTTCTCCCCTTCGTTCTTCTGATCAGCCGCACCATTGGCTTGGGGTTTCTTGTCCTTTCCCATGAGCCAGTTTGGAGGGTACCCATGTTTCTGGTAACATCGTTCCTCCGTGTGCCCAGTCTTGTGACAGTGGCTGCATTGCAGATTGTTTCGCCTTGCATTTCCTCCTTGACCACATCCGTAGGGTTTTCTCTCTTGGTTGACAGAAAAGCGGCTGAGTTTTCTCCCTCAACTGTAGTAGTACTCGTTAATCCTTTCTGTCTCTCTTGATGTATGAGGATTGAGAAAGCCTACTCTATTGAAGGTAAAGGGGCGATCATCATAATATTTTCCCTTGCGGCTGCAAATCTTTTGTTCAAGCCCATCAAGAATTTGATCAGTCTCTGTGTTTCGATATAATCCTTGAAAGCCTGTCTGTGGAGCATTCACAACCGGGTAATGATGTCGTCGCATCAATCTCATCCCATATTGTTCGAAGATTGGTGAAATACTCTCCGACTGAGTCGCTCCCCTGAGTGGTTTCAACCAATCTTCTTTCTAGCTCATACATGCGGGTAGCATCAACCTGACCATATCGCTTACAAAAGTCTTCCCAAATCTTTGCCGCAGACCCACAGAAAAGAACAGAATCAACCACCCGTTTTTGAGACTCATCAGCAACCAGACCCGAATCATATTATCGCATCTGCACCACGCTTCTGCTCGTTGTTCTGAGTCTGTGGGTTTCTTTAGGGTTCCTAAGACAAACCCTAATTTGTTCTTGGAGGCAAGAGCGATTTGTACCTGATGCTTCCACCGTGGAAATCCCGGTCCACCATCATATTGGCTGCGAGAGAAAGACCAGGATGTTCGGAGCTAGCAAGATAGAGCGCGTCTCCGATCTGAATACTTCCGCTGTCGCCCATGTTGTCCTCTGTCTGTGCCGTCTCAACCTCATCTTTCTTTTCCGGCGTCTCGTTGTGGATTTCGTCACTCATCGTAATGGAAAGGGGCTTTCACGGAAGATGAAGAGAATAGAAGAAAAACACCGAAGCCGAAGAAGAACTTAATGTCGGGATCAAGAAGTGGGTTGTGGAAGGAATCAAAAGCCGAAGAAGAAAGCCATCCCAGAGAAACAGCAGCAAGATCCCTCGATCGTTTGCTCTGATACCATAAAGAAATTCAATATGGAAGGTTGCTCTTCTATTAACAAACCAAACGTGGAAAGCTTACAAGAATCAGAGAGCTCGAAGCTCAACAATGACGAGAAGAAGATAATCAATCGTCTTACTCACTACTAACCCTAACTATCCTACTTAACAAAGACTGCGAAGCTACTTTGTTATCTAACGGGAAAAATAACTGAGCAAAACGACAACAACTCTGTCGTTTTGATCAAAACAGAAGACGCAGAATACACAACTAAGAATAGAATAGAAGAATAGGTGTATTCTAACACTTTCCCCTATAAAACTCTGTATTGTTAAAAATCAATCAACAAAGAATGAAGTAAATACGTAACCACCAATTGAATCCTATACACAACGTAACGAATGCAACATTAATCAAAGTTATACATATGTATATCTACGCCATCATGACCTTAAACTCATCAAAATCAAGTGCACCATCACCATCAAGATCAAAAACTGAAATCATATTCCGACATTCTCCAACACTCCGTTTATCTCCAAGCTTACTGAGCATCCTCTTCAAGCTCTTATCTGTGATCCGACCACTTCCATCCATTTCATACATCTTAAAAGCCTCTCTTAAGCTGTTTATTCTTTCCTCTTCCTCCTCATCTTCAGCTAAACAAATGAATTCCTCCAACCCTATTGTCCCGTCTTTGTCCTTGCTTGTTGCTTGTACCAGTAACTCGATTTCCTCCATGGTTATGATCTCCACCCCAGGCTTGACTACTGATGATGATTGTATGCAGTGTAAGAGGTCTGATGGGGAAATTTTACCGTCGCCATCACGGTCGAAGTGGTTGAAGACTCGAATGTACTGCTTTCTCAGCTTGTCATGCTTAAGACTGTGATGATCAGACATTGTATATCAGTTGAAATGTTTGTGTGTTTGGGATGATTTATTTGATAGAGTTTGCAGGGAAAGGAATTAGATTGATTGAGTTGTTGAATTTGTTGTAGATGTTTGAATGAGAATTACAAGGATGGCTGGCTGTGCGTCTATATAGTTTTCACCAAAATAGCGTGTCCGCCGAGAGGATGGAAATTATATATAAAGGTAGGAGAACTGGGCTGGGTCTTTCTTGATATATTAAAATTTTGTCGGTTTATGGCATCATATCATAATGGTATTTAAATATACATATCAAACACCTAAAACATTGTTGTGTGTAGTAGTAGTATTTTAGAATCATTAGTTTAAAGGTGAAAAGGGGCGGCGTACGTATGTCGTGTTTGGACCGTGTTGAAAATATATACTATCGTAAGTTTAACTACTACTCTAGAATGAGAAGAGATATGAGGGTTTGACCATTGACTTTTCTTACATCCAAATATGTATGTGTGCGTGTGTTGCTGGTTGCTGCAATGGTGCTGACTGCATGTGATGTGGTGTGAATTAGTCGGCTCTATGTCGTCGGTGACAAAGTCGGTCTTTTACACCTGATCAAGACTCAAGTTTCCCAATGGAGGGTCTGGAAGCCGAATACATATGTACAGCCAATTAGGAAGAGACGTACACTTTCTCCGCCCCAACAAAGAAGCATCCCTTGAATTTAGTACCAATAATCTTCAATTATAATTCAAGGTCAATGGTCAATACCATGTTGTTTCATGTCCTTTTCGTCTACTTTATTTTAAAACATATACTCCCTCCATCGTGAATTCACCGTCATGTTTACTATTTGGACATGTTGTTTGACTTTAATTTTTAACATATAAGATAAAATAATTTTTAAAATTTAAGTTTTACACCTTACATGTTAACTATATATTACAAATTTAGTTTTATGAAATTATTTTATCTTATATGTTTAATATTGAAGTGGGAAAATGTGCCATAAAACAAACAGAATAGTCAATTCAGGACAGATGGAGTATATAGCAACAAAAACGTACACTTTCTTTATACTTTCTTAGATTAAAAAATGCCTAACTATTCCTAAAAATTTGGAGTCTTCATCATGAGGAAATACTAATCTTGGGTTTTTTGATGGTTTTCTATTCAGTTAAATTTCACACATCTAATAATCCAGCGCCCCTAAATCTTGATTTATCACTCATTGCCGCTATTCAATGATTTATAATTTAACTATCTGATATTTTGGTATCTCTATCCGTTTGTGAGAAACATAACTTACATGAACAGATATACAAAAATTAAACACATAAGAAAATTAATGTGTGTCTCGAAACTAATTAATTAGCAACTTTTTTCTTTGCATTGTCATTTATATTTATAAGCTAGAAGGTCGGGTGAGCTCTATTTTTATTATCAGCGTCTAAAAAGGTGATCCCAGTATAAATACCAGTGTGCGGTTATAAATACCAGTGTGCGATTGTATAAGTACCAGTGTGCGGTTGTATAAATACTAATACCATTGTAGATGATACCAGTGTACTGTTGTATAAATACTATACAAGTGTTGTTGTATAAATACAAGTGTGCTATTTTATAAATACGAGTGTACCGTATAAATACGAGTGTAATGTTGTATAAATACTAATGTGCGGTTGTATAAATACCAGTGTGCGGTTGTATAAATACCAGTGTGTGGCTGTATAAATACCGTAAATACTAGTGTATCGTTGTGTATATACCAGTGTATCATTATATAAATATCAATGTATACCACTGCATTGTCATACGAATGTCAATGCATTGTCAACAACTATCACTAAATACGTGAGTTCTTTTGAAATATTCATTATGTAATTTAAGAATATTAGTAATACAAAATAAAAAGATGAGTAAAAGGAGTAGAGTTTTTCTCATTAATTAATGTTAGGGCTGCCCATGGTAGGTTAACCGCCTTATTCGGTTAACCGCTTTCGGTTAACCGGGTCTTCGGTTTTCTAAAATCCAATTCCATTATCATTCCATTTAGATCGGTTAACCGGATTCGGTTAACCGTTTAATTCGGGTTCTAAAATCCGATTTCATTACATTCCGTTTAGACCGGTTAACCTTTAGTTCGGTTCGGTTATCGGTTACCTCTTATAGCCGTGTATTTTTTATTATTGATAAGACCCATACCATTAATATTATAGTACAACATTCACATCATTCACATAAATCATGAGTAACAAATCAACACATGTGACAAAAAATATAATATTGTGCATATTCCCCCAATAGCTAACATTAATATTACATAAGGTGAACATTAAAATTGAAGATTTTGGTTGTTTATATAATCGGTTAACCGTTCTGGAAAATTCAATACCGTTACCGAAACCGAAACCGGTCAATTTACACGGTTCGGTTAACCGTACCGTAACAACCGGTACGGTTAACCTGAAAACAAGTACGGTTCACTTCGGTTTCGGTAGGATACCGCGGTTTCGGAATTTTTTTGGCACCCTAATTAATGTCCATTGATATGAATAGTAAAACTGGAATGAGAGTTACGAAATAATAGAGAATTTGAGGTTGGTTATTTGTTATCTTAAAAAAATAGTAAAAGAACCGCAACTACTAACAATTTTTTTTTTAAAAAATTCAATATAATCTACCCCTCCATTCAAATGTCTCTTAATCCAAGGACTATATTTGTCCAGAATGCTCCAGGGAAAGCTAATAAGGCCAGGAGCGAATCCAAAACCGGTGATCCCAATCTTCAACAAATTTGCGCATCTTAATATCACGAGGGTATGAGATACAACTACCCGCTATATTTTTGAATATTTTTTATATTTCAAAAAATCGTGGCAATTATCTTAACTAAAAAAGATAAAATAGAAAAATATCGTTGATTTGTATTCAGTTATTTTGTTTGCTTGCCGTATTAGGTAAAGTGTATAGTATCAATAGAGTAGAGCTACAATTGATTTACAGACAAGTGTCCATAGGGAGTTTCGTAGAAGTTTCCTAATTAGTTATTTGAAGTCTTATGGATAAGTCTTTGAAATTTGGGCAGATCCGTGGGCTTGTCCCCTGTCTAGTTGATCGTTGGTTTTGATACCCCGCAATCCAGGATCATGCAGATGGTGAGTGATCATTGAGCGAAGATGATACAGTCGGGTGGCGGCAATGATTTGGTGAAGATGTCAGCTATTTGAGTTGCACTGGGAAGAAAACAAAGTTGTACATTTTCTTGGTGAGTCGTTCACGAACAAACAAAGTCAATTTCGTTGTGTTTAGCTCGGTTGTGGAAGATGAGGTTGGCGGCAAGGTAGGTTGTACTGATGTTGTCATAAAATAGGGTTGGGGCCTGATCAACAGGAACATCTAGTTCATGAAGAAAATTTTGTATCCAGATTAATTCTACAGTGGTGTTGCTTGAAGACTTATACTTGACCTCGGTAGTGGAACGTGGCACCATTGCTTGTTTCTTGAACTCAATGAGATGATGTAGAAGATGCAGTAGAACCTAATTGATCTTCGATCAAATTATCCCTTGCCCATTCTACATCAGTGAAGACAATGAGTGATATTGCGATTTGGCAGAGAAGAAGATGCCTCTATTGCAAGTGCCGCTGAGATATCGAAGAAGGTGTTTGACGGCTTGCCAGTGGACAATGGTTGAGTTGTGCATAGATTGACACAAACGGTTGACGACATAGGCGATGTCGGGCGGGGTGAATGAGAGATATTAAAGACTCTCGTCAACACTACGAAACCAGGTCCGTCAGAGTAAGGAGTGCGGGGTTGTTTAGGTATTTGAGTTAGTGGCGATGGGTGGCGACTCTCTTTGCATTATGCATAGTGGTGCGGTTGAGCAGATAATCAATATATTTAGTTTGATGAAGGTAGAGCCCTTAAGGTGTTGTGTGACATTGATGCCCAAGAAGTAATGGAGACATCCATGTATAGGGAAGACTGATTCGAGGAAGTCAAATAGTTTTGAAGGAGGGTGGGAGGAGCTGGTGACAACAATATCATCGACATAGACGAGGGCGTAGATATGTCTTTGTGGTGTCGACAGATGTAGAGGGGATTGTCGGATTTGCTTGTGTGGAAGCCGAAAGAAATTAGTTTTGTGCTCAGTTTGGAGTACCATGCACGAGGGGGTCGATGGAGACCATAGAGTGCCTTGCGGAGGCGGCAAACATGTGTTGGTTTGTTTGGATCAATGAATCCAGGTGGATGACGGATGTAAACAGTTTCTTCAAGATTACTGTGAAGAAAGACATTTTGGACATTGAGCTGCCGAATTGGCCAGTGGTGAGCAACTATTAAGGAAAAACAATGCGAATTGTGGCTGCCTTGACAACAGGATTGAAAGTATCGAAGAAGTCCACGCCTGGAGTTTGACTATAGCCCAGAGCCACAAGGCGTGCTTTCCATCATTGTGGAGCCATCAGAAGTATATGTGGTATGAAGCACCCACTTTACGCCAATTACTTGCATATAACGGTTGTGAGGAACGATCCCATGTGCTAGCACTAGTGGAAAAAACATTTTATAACACGGCTAAAAAAGTGCTTTATAACACGGCTGAAGGGCGTGTTATATGCGGCCGTCATATATAATTTGTACTTTATAACACGGCTAAAAGCCGTGTTATAAAGCACGCTATATACCACGGCTGTGATCGTAGCCGTGTTATAAAGTCTCTGAATCCCGCCAAAATAAGGGGTTTTATAACACGGCTGAGTTCGTAGCCGTGTTATAAAAACCTCATTTTATAACACGCCTTTGAGCATAGCCGTGTTATAAAGTTGCTTGAACCCGCCAAAAACATGGGTTTTATACCACGGCTACTCTCCTAGCTAGACCTGGCAATTTTGACCCAACCCGAAACCCAACCCGAACCCAACCCATATTTTTGCGGGTTAGGGTCTTGATTATTGACCCATCTATTTTTTGGGTGGGTTAGGGTAATAAGCTAATTTTGTGGGTTGGGTTAGGGTAGAGATCTTAACCCATGACCCAACCCGAAACCCGAAAATATATTTATTAATAAGGAAAAATAAAAATATTAATTCACAATTATATATATATTATTTTTAGATCAAGCTATACCTTAGCCTTAAGCCCAAGTGCAGTTGGACTATTCCACCTTTAATAATATCACATATCTTAACTAAACAAATGGCCTAACCTATTGCATATCAAACAAAGGGCCCACCAGACCTTAACATAATTTTAAAAACCCAAATGCTCTCGTCTTGTAGACTCACATCCATTTTTCTTCTCTATGTCGTTGTTCATGTCTATGTCCCTCTTCATCTCTGCCCAAGGTTTGTTTTCTAATTCTCACTACCATAGTTGTTCTTGAGAACATATGTACGTTTAGATATCTATAAGGGTGAACAATAGTAGGTGATATGTATTTTTTGTAAGTAGGATCTTGATTGTAGACCGCTTAGTGAATTCTGAAGCCAACAATACAAATAGTGTGCTGCATAAAAATTCCTTAATTGTTGGTAACAATTAAGTTATTGTGATTGTACTTTTCACAGACATGAGCACTCAATTTTAACAAGTGTAATTATTTTACAACTATCAGTCATAGTTTGAGGCTTGAGCTCTCAGTTTATAAATTATTTCTAACTTTAGAAGATTTGTCTTTAGTATATTCTCTAATGCATAATGAAGATTTTCATTTTCATTCCCCCCCCCCCTTTTTTATTAAGGGCAATAGGATCATGTGCATATCTAGATAGGATTCCTCCCCAACAGTGGTAGAGTTTTAGGCTCAGACTGATAAATTTTAACTTATGGAAAAAGTACGTGTTATTCTATTCATGGGAAATAGTGCAGTACCTTTACATTCTTTGCATGACATGAAATTTGTTTAAAGTTGAGTCGATCAAGCAAGATTACTTCTCTTCCTTTTGTGTCATCCTAATTAGATTTTTTATTAATTTCTACTCCTAATCCATCTAAATTATTGTATGCTTAAAAAATGGGTTGGGTGGGTTGGGTTAGGGTTGAAGGATTTTAAACGGGTTGGGTTAGGGTCATGATTTTCTGACCCATCCATTTTTGGGTTGGGTTGGGTTGATGATATTTAAAATGGGTGGGGTTAGGTTGATATCAACCCGACCCACGCGACCCAAATTGCCAGGTCTACTCCTAGCCGTGTTATAAAAGCTCATTTTATAACACGGCTACAAAATCAACCGTGTTATAAAGCCCCTTGACAACACTTTATAACACGCCTAATGCATAGCCGTGTTATAAAGCTGTAGTTTTTTTTTATATAAATTTTCTTGTTTTTGCTATTTTCCTTATTTTATACGCATACAAATCAACGCCTCTATAATATTCACTTATGACATCCTAATGTCATATCACACAACTAAATGAGCCACAAAGTCAAATGCCTTATAATTTCAAACAACAATACACATACATGTATTTATAAAACTTTATTTAAAAACCCATTTCAACTCACTATCTACACTCATACACATATCATAAGAAACTACAAGTCTCAAGAAACTGCATGTCACTACTCTTTTAGAGAAATAAAATTCCTACAAGTGCTAGAGTAAAAGTAATGTCAAGTCTTCTCTTATAAAATCTAGTTGTTTCTTCATGTAAGTACGTGGTTTGTTGTCAAAACCCCAAATAGCTAAGTGCTTTTACCATCTTCATTCCATGTTCAAGCTCGGACATTCAAGTAGTATTCTCAACTTCGGTTCTTCAGCAAGAAGTGCACCAACCATTACACGTGTTTGAAGTAGGGAGTCCCGATAGTCCTAACCAAGGTCTAGCTCCTTAATCCCCGAGCAGTTCCTCGTTCCTCAAGCAATACGTACATGCCATGGAACACAGACAAAGAGATACAAGATTAATTAGTAATGAAATGTAGAGGGTTGGGGTGTGTGCAATGGGATCATACACCCGCCCAATGGGAGGAAAGGGGGCAATCTAATCATCTCCCACCCCAACCGAGAACATAGAAAAGAGTTTCAAGCTGCCAGCAAACGCTTGATGAATTGTAAATAAATCAAGCATTGGGTTGCTACTCAAATTAATTTGTCATCTTAGATTACGACTCACCAAAGTGTAGTATCAAAAATAGGGTTGTGAGTCATGTGAGATCATACCTAAACGGGTTTATATCATTTCCCCCCAAGATGAAAAATTAATAAGGACCATCCAGCCAACAAATGATTTATCTAAGCGGTCATAACGTTTTGGCAACTATCACTCAAGTCATGTTATTATCTAAGCGCAGTGGGACAAGAAGCATGCTAGTATCAAATCAGTTTCCAAACCAAATCAATGCGCAAGGACTAATTCAAAGTTGAGATAACTCAATTCCGAACCAAATTTAAGGCGTGACAAGAGATATCCGCAAAATTACTTGGGATAAGAAAGCTGACCACTAGGTTTTCAACCCATGAAGAGTCCCCAAGCCAAAGCCTATCAACATATCAACTTGCAAACTCCCCCGGTCATTCTCAAGCCAAGAACATCCAATCCAGGTCTCATAGGTTTTGTGTGTACCTCAGCAAACGTATAAGCAAAGTTGTGAGCAGATTGAGTCAACAACCGACAATATATTCAACAGATTCTTGGATCAACTTCACAATTGATATCTCAGGAATAAAGGAGCAGCTGAGTTGCCAAAAGCAATGTATATATTAAACCAACATTAGTCGTAAGGACAAGCAGAAGTGTAGAAAACAATGTAACTACAAGCTATGGTAGCTAGGCTGGCAAAACATAAATTCTAGACCAAATGTCAATGTGTAAAGAACATAATATCAGTAAAGTTGTTAGTGATCGAGTGGCCTGACTGGCTGAATTTCCAAACTCATATCAAAGTGCAAGAAGCTAATGCAGAAGTATCAAGCCCAAAGCTCATCAGTATAGGCATTTCATACAATACAAATTCAAGCTCCAAATCGACTAGAGCAGGTCCAAATATAGGATGGGAAAAAGGTTGAGAATGAGGTTGAGAAATAGATGAAGAAGGAGATAAACCTAACCAACTATTAATATTCCACAATCAAACAATATAGTATATATAAGTCAATCAAGGACAAGCATTTACAAAACAAAAGGGTTGTAGCATTAAAAAATACCTTGATGAGTTCCCTGAGTGTACTGAGTAATTAATATCTCTTCATGGTTCTACAATTCTCAACAGCAAACAAAACCTACCATTTAAATAAAGAGTGTTGTCACAACAATATTAGCCCCCCAAACAAAAAAAAACAATGGTACTGCGTAATTAATTACACTACTAAGGAAATGGTATTTCAAGTATGAAATTAACCTTCTTAAACAAATTCACATCTAATTCGACAAAATGAGAACATACACCAAAGAAATAACAGGACGACTAACAACACATGATAAAAGAATAAAGAGTAAATTACTCAGAACCCCCTTGAGGATTTAAGATATTACGTTACCCCCTTGTGTTTATCATAATTACTGGTAACCACCTCAAGGTTAAGATATCTTTGACTACGAGCCCCCGAACTATAACTCTATTATCAGGAATTTAACTACGTGTTGACCTATCAGCTTAATCATATTAATAATGTCATGCGGGACAAAAAACACTACTTAATTTGCATTTTTATTTTCCTAAAAATGTCAACCCTTCCTTGAAAATGCGTCTAAAGTGGGATGAAGAGAGTTAGATGATGTTGATTAAGTAGTTTTGTTGTCCAACCTGACATTATTAATGTGATTAAGCTTATAGGTCAACACATAGTTAATTTTCTGATCACAGAGTTATAGTTCAGGGGCTCGTAGTCAAAGATACCTTAACCTTGAGGTGGTTACCAATAATTATGATAAACACAAGGTGGTTAACTGTAATATCCCAAATCCTCGAGGGGGTTATGAGTAATTTACTCAAGAATAAAGTAGCAAACCTGCGACGACTAACAAACTCAAATGTCCGCACACCTGTGACGTTAAACCAACCAGCTAGGATTATTATTATTTCTGCTCACATAATGATTCCAACATTGAAAAAAAAAAACAAAGCCAAATAACAAATTATTTGAGCAATTAGTTTTATATATACCAACCAGCTTCTGTAATAATATACATTGGATTTCACTTGGAATAGCAATATAGAGTTGCTTCCTTGAACTTTACATGAATTCCATGTATTTGGAGCACACCATGAATATATATATATGCAAATATCTCACCATGCATCCATATAAAGTTAGCAAAGCTAACTCACCTGATCAATAACTGTCTCATCAAACAGTATTTGAGAGGTAAATATACCAATTTGATCGAGCTTTTATGGTGATCAGTTTTCATACATATGGTTACTTGTGCTCATATCACATGATAAACATGACTGAAATGACATGATTTATTTCACGTACCTAGGGACTTGCAGCCACATACATAATTGAATGCATACATCAAACAGCTGAAGTTTGTCACGTTAGTAATATAATACATACTCCCAAGGAGGAACATTACTAATTACAGCAACAGAAAGATATATAAACTCAAAAAACATTACAGAAGAAGCAGTTCAAACTATCAGAAGGGTGGAGCACTAAAAACAGGGTTCAACCAAAGGGAATGTGCTTTAAGGTTTAAAAGATCTTATACCAACACCAGCTGAATTCAAATCCTTTAAGAAAGTAAACTATCATATTACTTGATAAAGTAAGCTTCCGCTGCTAGCAGCCACACAATCCTGAGAACCGTGAATTCTAAATGATAACTGCTAAAATCACAAGAGCAACATCAGTTACATCAACCGGGGAGATGATAACTGAGTAATAAGAAATAGATTCAGCCACTTACCAGCACTATGTGAGCTATCATCTATACAAGGCAACCAGCAGTGAGCACGCCCAATCTGGTTATCTGTATGCAGCACCTTACCGTCAAAATGAATTCCAATCTCTGCTATTTCCACCCTGTGGAGGGTGATTTTTCGGTATGAGGGGGGTCTATCTAAATATGGTCTGGCTGAGAAGTCTAGATCCTAGAAAATGCCATTCTGTGGAGGGTGAAAACCTTTTCATGACAGCCCTCAAACCTACTAAATCGTCTGTCTTTCCCAGAAAGCATAAGGAAGTGCTAGTGAACACTACACCCGCTCTCAATGGGCCCCACGCGGACTTATGCCTCTATAAGGCTGAATTAACTAGAGTCGCCACCTAGTTTGACCTATGATAACTAGGAAGGAAGATCGGGTTCTAAGAACCGTTAATTGACTCTGATGATTTGTTGCCTATGGATAGGACTTATCTAGTCATACTAGAGATTCTGTGGTGGGTTCACACTGGGTTACACCCCTGGGAAGTGGCAACGACCACAACTTCGGATTGGTGCCCGAGGAAACCTCGGTCTCCAATCGTCGGGATTGCCTTCTTTCAAACCCTTTTATAGAGATTCATTTAAAGCCAAAGGACAGGATTAGGACGGGGGAGAGAAAGAGAGTGGATGAGGCGAGCTTTTCTGCCAAGCTAGCGCCAAGGGGAGGAGTTGGTGAACTCAGATGAGTATAGAATGAAGATTTAGGAAGAGTTTAAGGTTGAGTGAATAGACAAGACTTGAAGTCTGATGGTTTGAAGTTTGTGGGAACCGAAGAAGGTTAAATGTTTTGAGAGATATGAAAGCCACCTCAGAGGGGGAAAAGGGTTTTTTGTTTGGAATGGGGTCGCACCCTAGATGGGCTGCCTACGTACTCAACTCCCTGTTGGATCAGACCTTACGTAGTTCAGGATTTTTTTGGAGATGTTGATGTTTGGGGGTTTTAGAAAAGCTTGATGGTGGGGTGTTGTAGTCTGTGAGACGTTTGAAATCTTGAGATGTCGAAATCTGTTGACACTCGGATCTGGGGGACACTCGGGTCTATGAGATGCTCTGGTCTGTGAGATATTCGAATCATTGGAATAACAAGTCTGTGAGCGCTCAGGTCTGTGAGACATTCTGAGTTTAAGGGAAATTGGAATTGAATTGAAATTGAAGTTGAATTGGAATTGAATGAATTTGAATCGAATTGGAATTTACAAGTCGGGTTGAACTTGGGCTGAATTGAATGGATTTGAATTTAAGATGGGATTGCATCGGTTTTTGGATTGATTGTGTGCCAAATTTGAACTGATGGACCGGCTTAGGCCTTAAGATATGGGCCGAAATAGGCCTTAGAAGTTTGGCCGAATTGGGACCTTGGAATGGGTCTCGGATTGAGCTTTGAAAATGGGCTTTAAAATGGGCCTCGAAATGGTTTTTGAAATGGGCTTTGGATTGGGCCTCGAATTGGGCCTTGGATTGGGCCTCGAAATGGGCCTTGAGATGGGCCTTGAAACGGTCCTTGAAGTGGGCTTGGGATGGGCCTCGAACTGGGCCTTGGATTGGGCCTTGAAATGGTCCTTGAAATGGGCTTTGGATGGGCCTCGAACCGGGCCTTGGATGGGGCCTCGAAATGGGCTTGGATTGGGCCTCGCATTGGGTTTTGAATCGGGCCATGAATTGGGCTTTGAAATGGGCCTCGATTTGGTTTTGAATCGGGCCTTGAATTGGGCTTTGAAATTTTGACCGGATTAGGCCTCGAACCGGGCCTTGGATTGGGCCTTGAAATGGTCCTTGATATGGGCTTTTGGATTGGGCCTCGAACCGGGCCTGGATTGGGCCCTCGCCATTGGGTTTGAATCGGGCAATGAATTGAGGCTTTGGAAAATGGCCTCGATTTGGGTTTTGAATCGGGCCTCTTGAAGTGGATCTTTGAACTTTTTACCGGATTAGGCCTTAAAATGTGGTCCAAAATTAGCTTTGGAAAGCGGGCCAGGTTTGGACCTCAAAATGTGGGCCAAGTTTGGAAGTGGGCCAGATTGAATTTGATTATTGGGCCTCAAACTGAAATGATTGTTAGGCCTCAAATTGAATGATTTGCAGTTGGGATTGACATTGGATTGGAATGAACTTTGAATTGTGTATGAAGAGTGTTTGATGAGTGAGTATGAATGAGATTGATTTTGTAGAGTGTTTGATGTGAGAGATTGATTTGAAATTGAATTTTTGGGCTGAGTTTGGAATTGAATTTTGGGTTTTGAATTGGATTTTTTATTGGTTGAACAAATCATTGATTGTGAATTTTATTCTGACAATTATGGATTGTTTGGAAAATTTTATGAAAGAAGGGCATTCCCCACCGTCCAGACTCTACGGCCCATTTGAGTGAGGAACATCCCCAAACCTAGGAGCTTTTCTAAACAGACTCAAAATGTCCAGAAATAAGTGGGTAAACCTAAAGGCTATTCTAATGGCTACAAGTGCTAAACCAATCTAACAGTTTAAGACGAAACTAACAAATTAAACGCCCAATGTATAATAGAATCGAACATGTATCAACAAGCATTCAAAAATATGTACGAAAGATAGACAGAGTAAAAATGATCAAGCCAACAAATACAGAAAATTATGAAATCCAAGACTATGCAAGGTAGCACCACTAACAGACAAATTACAACTAATGATAACAAAATTAAAGTGTTGAATTAAAATGCTGAATTAAAATGCTGAATTAAAATGCTGAATTAAAGTGCTGAATTAAACGAGTTGCTATGGGGGGTCGCATCGACGCCGCCTCACTCGAGCTGAAGGGATCCGAAGAGATACACCAACCGTTTTTTACGTTTGAAGGGAGAGCCCCGGTAGTCCTAGCCAAGGTCCATCTCCTTAATCTCCGAGCAGTTTTTCATTCATCAATCCAATAAAGAAGCCTCAAGCCCAAACGCATCAGCATAGCCCATGGTCAAACTCCAAATCAAACAAGCGAAGCCGTCAACCAAGCAACTCCCAATCGAGAATGTGTACCTCAGTCAAATCATGGAACCAGAGAGTAATAAGTGAACCAAACTAAACAAACCGCACAAGGGGGTTGTGTCATAGTAAGGCCTGAAACATATCAAACCCCAAACCCGCATACTGAAGGTGCCAAACATGTTAAAAGTGAGACAAATTCTATCGCAAATGAATGCACAATAAGGCCGCTGATGATGGCAGGAACACAACCATTTCCAAACCAACATGCGCAAAGGGCCAAGCTAGTAACGTCAGAAGCAACATTATTTCCAAATCAATGCAATGCGCAAGGGACAGCCAGTAATAATAAATAAAGTAAAAAGCCGAAGAAAGGATTTCCGAACCCAACGAATAAACATAGAGTCCCCAAACCCACCAGCATAGCCAGCTTTCAAAGTCCAAGGTCGACTCCAAACCAAATTCACATATGTAAGTTTCAGTTAATGCAGATCGATATACATATACCTCCGTCAGTTTACGATTAAACAACCACATATGAAATAACATGAACCAGCTCACGAGCAACAAAATAGTCCAAAGGCCGGCTTGGACTGAGAGGGGGCAAGTGAGTCTAAATGTCGAAGATTAATGTCAAATGTAAATGGACAGTAACCAAAACGGGCTCATTTAAATGAACCCTAAGGTAACCAGAGCAGCCTTTTCGGGTCTTTTCAACCCGACGTAACACCTGTACAGAGAAGAACAATCCACACAAGGTTCTGGACCAACAATTACATGATGACACTAGGGTCAAATGGCTGATTTTCAATCTGCACGGGTTAATGGGTCTAAGCCGCTGCACTATGTCTGTTCGTTTTGACAAACCCAGCATAATCGCGATCAAAATCATGTTAACCAAATAGTATCAATCGACAGATCAGACCAACAAGAGAGAATACGGTCAAATCCTTCGTTCAACCCGACATCTGAGTTTCGATCTCAATTCAACAACTCAGAGGTATTAACCTAAAAAACATTTGTCAATCAAATAGGGTAATATCGCAGGTCGTAGCATCTCTTCAGATTCAGGCATAAATCAAGTTAACGACGAGGATAAATCAGCTTCCGAAGTTACCTTCTATTTACACATAGCTAGAGAAGAGGACAGTACCAAATCGGTCTTACCAAGAATGTACCACGAACCCCGGCCAGAGAGCACCGTGGCATATCGGGAGAGAGAGATTGAAGATGGAAGGTACTGCGTGTTCCTTGTCGCCAGATTTTCGGCGAAGAAAGATGTAAAATGACGGTGTTCCGGTTCCATGGTTTGGTTGCAAAATTACCGTGAGGAAGAGGGCGTTCAGCAGGAATCAAAAGAAGGAAATGCTTGTATGTTTTTCTTGTCGCCAGGGGTTGCCAATTACCGAGAGGGAGAAGAGAACGAAGACAGGTTTAGAGCAATATGTTGTTGTCCGACAGTTTGTTTGAGCCAAATTACTGTGAGTGTGGAGATGAAAAGCGGTATGTATGTTCTTGTCTCAACAGTTGGGTGTGCAGAATTACCGTGAGGAAGAGATGAGAGGGTTGAGCATGTATGTTTGTTGTTTGACAGCTGAAGAGAATGTAGAAGGCGCAGCATCATGAACATCAAGAATGAGAGGATGAAGATGAGGTGCAGAGCTGGTTGTTCTTTGTCGCGGATGAGGGCATTGATGGATGGGCAGAGCGTGAAAGAGGGGAATAATGAAGAAGATGCTGGCGGCTGATGTTGATTGAAGAAGAAAACGATCGATAGCAAAGGATGGAGAAAAAAAATCGAGAGAAGGGTTGTTGGTGTATTGTCGGGATAAAGAAAGAGGAGTGAGCTCCTTTGTTTCCGAAGTGGAGAATCAGAGAGAAGAGGCGGATCGGGGAAGAGGATCATGAACGGCGGGGCTACTGTAGGGTTTTTTGTTGTTCGTTTTATAATTAGAGGATGGGATTTAGGGTTTAGGAGATTGGTTGGATTTTAATGTGGGCTTCGGTTTTGGGCTGTGAGTTTGGATATGATGAATTTGGGCTTGGGCTGTTGGGTTTGACTGAAGATTGGATTAAGACTAAGATTGGTCCACCAAAAAAAATGAGAAAGGAAAAGAATAATTACAATGGAACTTCATACAAAACATATGGAAGGAAAACAAAAAGCTATAACTCGACATGAGGAAAATCATCAGAAAAGCTAATGTTTAAAAAAATGTATATACAGAATAAAACTAAAAAGGTTAAAGATGAAATGTTTTCTTTACAAAATAATACATGAAAAATGACAAAATAATATAAGTAAATAAAGTAAAAATTAAATGCCACGACTTAGGATATAAAAATGAATATAACTAAATAGATAATAAAAAAAAGTCTAAAACAAATTGTTTTAATTTTTTTGGGAAATTGGGTTTTTCTAAAATGCTTGAAAATTGGTTAAAAAATTTGTCGTAAAACGATGGTTTCATTTTGGCATACATGTAAATACATTTTGAAAAGAAAGGCGACGACCCCTCTTATTTTATTTATTATTTCAGACTTTGCTTCATGGGGTGAGAATTTTTGGTGTCTACAGATGGCTCCCCTTGATTCAATTTTGCAAACCATTGCAGAATTGGATCAAGGTTGACGGGGCGCCAAAAATTCTCACTGGGGGTTTGTGGTGCATTGGGATGCGACCGTGAGTGTATGAAGGCGATTGAAAGTACGAGGACTTATGACGTGCCTCAGTTAGACCTCTTGACATCTAACCCTAGGACTTATGACGAGCCTAGGATACTAACAATCCGATTTGGTTTAGGGTGCACGAGGGCTTAGGAGTGCCTCAACTGGACCTCTTGATATCCAGTCCTAGGGCTTATTACGGGCCTAGAATGCGATTGAAAGTACGAGGACTTAGGAGTGCCTCAACTAGACCTCTTGATATCTAGCTATAGAACTTATGACGAGCCTATAATACCAACAACCCGATTTGATTTAAGGTGCACGAGGGCTTAGGAGTGCCACAACTGGACCTCTTGATATCCAGTCCTAGGGCTTATGACGGGCCTAGAATGCGATTGAAAGTACGAGGACTTAGGAGTGCCTCAACTAGACCTCTTGATATCTAGCTATAGGACTTATGACGAGCCTATAATACCAACAACCCGATTTGATTTAAGGTGCACGAGGGCTTAGGAGTGCCTCAACTGGACCTCTTGATATCCAGTCCTAGGGCTTATGACGGGCCTAGAATGCGATTGAAAGTACGAGGACTTAGGAGTGCCTCAACTAGACCTCTTGACATCTAGTTATAGGACTTATGACGAGCCTATAATACTTTGGTTGTGTACCATACTAGTAGCGTAATAGCTGCCTAGCAGGCGGATGTGAGACGATCTCGCACTAGTAGCGTAATAGCTGCCTAGTGGAGGAAAAATGTTGGGACCGTACTAGTAGCGTAATAGCTGCCTAGCAGGCGGATGTGCAACGATCTCGCACTAGTAGCGTAATAGCTTCCTAGTGGAGGAAAAAAGGCGAGACCGCACTAGTAGCGTAATAGCTGCCTTGCGGGTTATGAATTGGACGATTTCGCACTAGTAGCGTAATAGCTGCCTAGTGGAGGAAAAAAGCGGGACCGTACTAGTAGCGTAATAGCTGCCTAGCAGGTTATGAAATGAACGAACTCGCACTAGTAGCGTAATAGCTGCCTAGTGGAGGAAAAAAGCGGGACCGCACTAGTAGCGTAATAGCTGCCTAGTGGGTTATGAAATGAACGATCTCGCACTAGTAGCGTAATAGCTGCCTAGTAGAGGAAAAACGGCGGGTCCACACTAGTAGCGTAATAGCTGCCTAGCGGGTGTAAAATGAAAGACGACCGTACTAGTAGCGCAATAGCTGTCTAACAAGTGTAAAACGAAAGACGACCATACTAGTAGCGCAATAGCTGTCTAGCAGGTGTAAAACGAAAGACGATCGTACTAGTAGCGCAATAGCTGTCTAGCAGATGTAAAACGAAAAATTCGACCGCACTAGTAGCGCAATAGCTGTCTAGCGCGTGTAAAATGAAATGCGACCGCACTAGTAGCGCAATAGCTGCCTAGCGGGTGTGAAACGAAAGACGACCGTACTAGTAGCGCAATAGCTGTCTAGCAGGTGTAAAACGAAAGGCGACCGTACTAGTAGCACAATAGCTGTCTAGCAGGTGTAAAACGAAAAATTCGACCGCACTAGTAGCGCAATAGCTGTCTAGCGGGTGTAAAATGAAATGCGACCGCACTAGTAGCGCAATAGCTGCCTAGCGGGTGTGAAGATGTGTCAGATAGTGAGCAAATTTTGTGGGTATATGCAGATGATATGTGATGTGAGGTGATTAACCAATGTATTAATTGAATTAAACTCCCTGTTTGTGGATGTAGGTTTTGTGTGAGCAGATGGCTCTATAGTAACATCAAAACCTCGGGATGGCTCCGGCATGGCTTCAAGGATCTGAGATGGCTTCAGCATGCGTTGATGGCTCCAGTATGCACTGATGGCTCTGGTAGACACTGATGGCTGCGGTGTGACCAATGGTCTCGGGGTAGTTGGTGAGTTTGACCTGGTTGATGATTTTGTGGCAATTTGTGGGCTTTGATTTGCCTCGAGATTTTTTTTCAAGGTGGTTTGATGGCTCCGATGATGGATTTATTGTTTTTTACGGGATTTGTTGTGGACTTTGTAGTGAGTGAATGGTTTTTCATGGGTGAACGATGAAACACAGTTGCATGACTTGTTGGGAGTTCCATCATTGTTCCACGATTTCCATGGATGGCTCCGGGATGACCTTGTGCTGATTGAGCATGACGATGCTTTGGTTGGTTCACTTTAATGACACCGACGGGAAAAGGGAAGTTTTCGCCTTTGATGTGGTCGCACCCTGGGCGGGCTGCCTACGTACTCAATTCCATATTGAGATCAGACCATACGTAGTTCGATACTCTGTGGGCAAGGCCTTGATGATGATGAAATGGCTCCTGTGGAGCTCTTAATGTTTGAGGATGGCTCCCGCATGGCTTTAGCTCGGTTTTGGGAGTAGTGTCGATCAAGCTCGTGCATGACACTGGATGGCTCCGGGGTGGTCTTTGCATGGCTCCGAATGGCTCTTGTTTGGTTCGATGTAGCTCGAGGATAGCCCAGAGTGGCTCCAAGATGGTTCGATATAGCTTGATGATGGCCATGGAAGGCCCCAGTTGACATCTTTTGATCGAAAGTTACACTTCACAACTGCAACTGAAGTCGACTTTTAGCGAGACTAGGTAGAATTCTTACCAGTCAGATGTTGAAGATGAATTGATTATGGTGCATGCAAGTATTAAATGCTAGACATGATGCAAAATGCATATGCAGTTTTTAGAGAGAAGGTACGGTCCTATCTCTATTAATATGAGGTTTACGAATATAAGACATCTTCGGTTCGATCTTGAGCGATTGTTGAACTCGAGTGCGCGAATCACTTTCCTCTCATGGAGGTATATGGGTCAATCTCTCGTGAGTCTAGCTGTGTGTGCTAATGGTGTAATGATACTCTCGACGCTCAGAGCAGTATTTTCCTTAGAATTTTTTTTTCGAAGTTCTGGACTTTTCGATCCTTACAAATTCCTCACCTGTAATGGGGTAAGCTGTTTATGATTTGGTGCTTTGATTAAAGAGCCACTCGCACTCGGAAGACCTTGTGTAGTAAGGTCACACTCATTCGCTCATGGTCCCTTTGGTATGATGGGATATGTTGATAACAAGCACGAAGCTTATGATTCATGTTTCAGATCCGATACTTTCAGTTAATGCTCATCGACTTATGAGTCGGAGGTCTTTATTGGGTTGTAATGGGGCTGAGGGGTATGATGTATGTTGCATAGGACTGGATGGTTTGTTCAGAAATCATGGAGCTTTTGTGCAATAGAGGACATGTTTCGCCTTCGCCATGGGTGGAATGATTAGACGGGTTTGATAACCCCTTATCGGTTCCTTCGGGACATCATTGGTCCTTTTGGTTTGGATTTCTTCTTCTTGCTTCTCCTGGCATACGATTTGAACGTTCTTCTCATTTTTGTGTTTTTGAAATTACATTTGGCTCATCAGCTTTCTCAAGCATTTTTGCTTTCAGCTTCAAAGTTGCATTGACTTATCGATCTTCTTGAACATTTTTGGCTTTCCTTTTGGTGTTTGGCCTTGGAGTTGCATTGACTCACTGATTTCTTCAAACATTTCATTGTTTTTGTGGAAGATGGTGGGGAGGGACCATGGCTCCGGCTCCTTTGAGATCCTCTATTGCAAGGGCAAGTAAGTGTATGTACGTGGGTTGGCATGTTGTGGAGTTGTTGAAAAAGAGTTTTTCATGAAAGGCTCAGCGGGGCTCACTAAGGGGATATGTAAAGGGCAGTCAAAGCTTTTTGGTTTTGTGGGGAATTTTATTCCTAAGTGCCTCGTCATCCTCATTAGTCAATGATTGTTTTCTTACTATTCTCGGATCTTTGCATGAATCACAGTTCGTATCCTGTTTATCGACATTGATCTCGCTATGAATTGTGCCTCTCCATGTGCTGAAGGAAAGCACAAGTCGCTCGTGGTTTTACCTCTGTGGACTCGCTCTATCTTTCCTCATCACTCATTGGATTGTCCAAAACATTCATTTGGAAATTCAAAGGAAAATACCGCTCTTCGCACACTACTCACTTGGTTTGTGGTGCTGATTTTGATTGGACCCTTGTACTCATTAACGGGTCGAGAGTTAAGTGGTTCATGCACTCTGTTCAATCAATCTCTTGTGATTTTCCCGAAGATGTCGTTTCGATATGGGAGCATGAAAATGCAATTATCTACCATGCGATGTATTGTGGTAATATGGAATACCATGTATAGGATGCATAAAATGCTGAAAATGATGAATTGAGATGGTTGACTGAATGTTTTTTTTTTATGTTTGTTTTGTTTTTGGATGCAATGCATGAGTGGTATGGTTATGACTAGTCTCGCTTGAGCCGAATTCAGCTTGCGGTTCATGAAGCTCATCCCGTCATGTTTGGCTCTGAATGTGGTCGAGTTGTGGTGATTGTTGTCGAAGAAGTAATTCTCGAGTGAGGTCAGGTTGGTGATTGGCTCCTGGATCTTGGGACTTTTAGGGAGTGACAACTCCCGCATGGTGACCCACTGATATGACATTGGCTGCATTTTTCTGGGATTTTTGAAGGTATGATTTTTTTGGATTTTTGGATGTATGATTTTTTTGGATTTTTGGATGTATGATTTTTTTTGGATTTTTGGATGTATGATTTTTTTGGATTTCTGGATGTATGATTTTTTTTGGATTTCTGGATGTATGATTTTTTTTGGATTTTTGGATGTATGAGTCTTTTTTTTGGATTTTTTTTTTGTGTATGCTTTTTTTTTATTGTTGGTCTCTATGTACATGGTATGCTGAATGGAAAAAAAGCTTGAATGCCCGGTATTTCTTGCTATCACTTCGAAGATCATGTCGTCACTCATAGGCAAAGACAGTTATTCACCTGCAAACACGACCATCACTGTAGAAAGAACAATCTGACAAATGTTAGCATGCTTGAAAAATGGGATGAATGCTCGTGTGAGGTGTGTTGGAAATGTAACATGTGATTATGCAATTTTTCTGTGATGAGTACGATTCATGCGTGATTAACGAATGTGAACCGACTGACAATGGGAAGAAGCAAGTCGTGCATACTGGAAGAAATAAAGTTTTTTGGGAGAAAACAGTTTTGAAAACACGTGTTTTCGAAGTGGTGGATTTTCTCAATATGAATTTTGACGCTCGGTCATTCGCAAATAAAATAGGGAGTGGGGAACCCTGTACACATTGATCTAAATAAATTGAAAGGGAATGTACAACCTATACACAAAGTCTATTCAGAAATTGACAAGAGAGAAAAGAATGCTAGGGGAAAACCTATACATCAATTCAAAGTCATTAAATGGGGAGTTTGAGTTAAAAACTTCTTCCGAATTCTTCTGCTTCGTCTTCGAGATTCTGATTGACTGCACATCCATGTTTGGGCTCCTGACTGGCCATTCGCTCAAGTTCGGGCTCTTGTTTGCTCGCTCGTCTTTGGGCTCTTGCAGCAAAGTGACATTGTGATCAAGAGAAACTGGTTGGTGCTCTTCTGACCCTCAGCTGCTTCAGACTCGAACGGTCGTTGCTAGTCTTCATGTTGCTTGACTCGAGTTGGTACACCTCTGACTCTATATTTAAACGGTTGGTGACAGTCTTCATATCACGCGGCTAGCTCCACGGGTTGGTGCGCTTCTGGCTTTCAGCTTGATCCGCGTAGTCAATCTTCATGCTGCTTCACTTGCTCCGTCGAAGGAATGAGGGATATTTTTGAGAAAGGAAAGGTGAATGATCGAGCACAAAATCATTGTGAAAATCCACCACTTTTGGAAAGACACGAAATGACTAGTACGCTCCACAGTAATGACCGCTGCTCTTGAAGGTGGGTTGAACTTCAAAAATAACGGGTCACAACATGGGGACTAAATCATTTGTTTTGAAACACGTTTGTGAGAAATGTTATTTCGAAACAACATCTGTGAGAAATGCTATTTGAAACTCGTTTGCAAAAAACGGTTTTGAAAGTTGTTTTAGAAACTAGTTTTGGAAAAAAAAAACATTTGTGAGAAACATTGTTTGAAAATCATTTGTAAACAGTAGATTTTTGAAATCTGTTCTTTGCAAACTGCTTGACAAAGTTTGTTTTCTGGAAGACTTTGATTGAAACCGATTTTGAAAACTGTTTTGGAAATAACAAGTTTGAAAATCTTTTTTTTAATCATTCGAGATGGACGACTTTGAAGATATTTCATTGGAGTGTTTGACATGATTGATTTTCTGATTTTTGTTAATTTTTGAAACGTGATCACACATAGATGTAAATGCAAATAAAATCGTGGCTGATTTTTTGTGGAGCTGAGTGTGAATGATTGGGATAATCACCTTCCAGGTCAATCAATGCTTCCATACCACCGGGGGAACCGTCGTTCCTTCACTGTTCATCTCTCGGGATTTATCTCTGTTATGCCTTGTGGGCACGTCATCAAGAAAGTCCGAAGTGCTTAAGTTCGAAAGGTCAGGATACCCGAAGTGATACAGTCATATGAGCCACAGCCGGGGATTATCACAACATACTCACTTTCGGGAAACTTGGGGAAGTACTGCATGGGAACGGGTCTCTCGTCGTCTGCACGATGAGGTGTGTCTAAAGTCCAAATTATTCGCTGACTACGCTATGTCATGTATGGGTATCCGTAAATACGGGATCCTCTATGAATTTGTAGCGCGACATTGGGCTTTAAAGACACCCGTGGTGCAGAGGACATCTGGAGAACTGAGCCTATGCAATATTCAGGGTAAGGCAAAAGGGTGGTCAGACAGGCGGCATACAAGGGGCAACTACCCATGAAACCCATCCTAGACACCGGATAAGGCAGCTGGACACTGAAGGCTCATAGCTTACTATATGCTGGCTTTGACTCGAAAAGGTGTTTGAAAGGATCCTGAGTTGTTTCAAGGTGTAGACAACTACGGCCGTACCACCTCGTGGGTTTACTCCTTAACTACGAAGGACCCATACTCAGAGGAATCAATTGTGGACCAATTGTTAATCCCGCCCGCAGATAGTGAAGGTGACACAGAGGAATGCATGCTCCTAGACTACCCGATGCAACAATGGGTTGGCTCCTTTCTACGAAGGCCCCATTTACAAAAACCGTAAATAAGCAATTATGTCATGAATGAAGAGCAGTAAACATGAAGCAGTAAACACACAATAGTAAACAAAAGCGAAGCATGCAAAGGTCAAAGCACACATGTGGTAATCAAAGTCAATTTTGAACTCTAAACACTCGTCCTAACTATCCTCACAAAGCACACTCTAAGTGTGGAGTAGAGTAATCCTAAAGGCTTGGAAATGAATCTCTTGAAGGTTTTGAAAGAAGCTGGGGAATCCCGACAATTTTGAATGGAGTTCAGTCTTCCTTGACCAAGTTTTGAGAAAAACTTACTCAAGTTTTCCCCAGCAGAGTCGCCATTCTGTGGAGGGTGATTTTTCGGTATGAGGGGGGTCTATCTAAATATGGTCTGGCTGAGAAGTCTAGATCCTAGAAAATGCCATTCTGTGGAGGGTGAAAACCCGTTATTCATGACAGCCCTCAAACCTACTAATCGTCCGTCTTTCCCAGAAAGCATAAGGGAAGTGCAAGTGACACTACACCCGCTCTCAATGGGCCCACGCGGACTTATGCCTCTATAAGGCAGAATTAACTAGAGTCGCCACCTAGTTTGACCTATGATAACTAGGAAGGAAGATCGGGTTCTAAGAACCGTTAATTGACTCTGATGATTTGTTGCCTATGGATAGGACTTATCTGGTCATACTAGAGATTCTGTGGTGGGTTCGCACTGGGTACACCCCTTGGAAGTGGCAACGACCACAACTTCGGATTGGTGCCCGAGGAAACCTCGGTCTCCAATTGTCGGGATTGCCTTCTTTCAAAACCTTTTTATAGAGATTCATTTAAAGCCAAAGGACAGGATTAGGACAGGGGGAGAGAAAGAGAGTGGATGAGGCGAGCTTTTCTGCCAAGCTAGCGCCAAGGGGAGGAGTTGGTGAACTCAGATGAGTATAGAATGAAGATTTAGGAAGAGTTTAAGGTTGAGTGAATAGACAAGAGTTTAAGTCTGATGGTTTGAAGTTTGTGGGAACCGAAGAAGGTTTAAATGTTTTGAGAGATATGAAAGCCACCTCAGAGGGGGAAAAGGGTTTTTTGTTTGGAATGGGGTCGCACCCTAGATGGGCTGCCTACGTACTCAACTCCCTGTTGAGATCAGACCTTACGTAGTTCAGGATTTTTTTGGAGATGTTGATGTTTGGGGGTTTTAGAAAAGCTTGATGTGTGGGGTGTTGTAGTCTGTGAGACGTTTGAAATCTTGAGATGTCGAAATCTGTGTGACACTCGGATCTGTGGGACACTCGGGTCTATGAGATGCTCTGGTCTGTGAGATATTCGAATCATTGGAATAACAAAGTCTGTGAGACGCTCAGGTCTGTGAGACATTCTGAGTTTAAGGGAAATTGGAATTGAATTGAAATTGAAGTTGAATTGGAATTGAATGAATTTGAATCAAATTGGAATTTACAAGTCGGGTTGAACTTGGGCTGAATTGAATGGATTTGAATTTAAGATGGGATTGCATCGGTTTTTGGATTGATTGTGTGCCAAATTTGAACTGATGGACCTGGCTTAGGCCTTAAGATATGGGCCGAAATAGGCCTTAGAAGTTTGGCCGAATTGGGACCTTGGAATGGGTCTCGGATTGAGCTTTGAAAATGGGCTTTAAAATGGGCCTCGAAATGGTCCTTGAAATGGGCTTTGGATTGGGCCTCGAATTGGGCCTTGGATTGGGCCTCGAAATGGGCCTTGAGATGGGCCTTGAGATGGGCCTTGAAACGGTGCTTGAAGTAGGCTTTGGATTGGGCCTCGAACTGGGCCTTGGATTGGGCCTTGAAATGGGCTTTTGATTGGGCCTCGAACCGGGCCTTGGATTGGGCCTCGAAATGGGCCTTGGATTGGGCCTCGCATTGGGTTTTGAATCGGGCCATGGATTGGGCTTTGAAATGGGCCTCGATTTGGGTTTTGAATCGGGCCTTGAATTGGGCTTTGAAATTTTGACCGGATTAGGCCTCGAACCGGGCCTTGGATTGGGCCTTGAAATGGTCCTTGATATGGGCTTTGGATTGGGCCTCGAACCGGGCCTTGGATTGGGCCTCGCATTGGGTTTTGAATCGGGCCATGAATTGGGCTTTGAAATGGGCCAGGTTTGGAGCTCAAAATGTGGGCCAAGTTTGGAAGTGGGCCAGATTGAATTTGATTATTGGGCCTCAAACTGAAATGATTGTTAGGCCTCAAATTGAATGATTTGCAGTTGGGATTGACATTGGATTGGAATGAACTTTGAATTGTGTATGAAGAGTGTTTGATGAGTGAGTATGAAGGAGATTGATTTTGTAGAGTGTTTGATGTGAGAGATTGATTTGAAATTGAATTTTTGGGCTGAGTTTGGAATTGAATTTTGGGTTTTGAATTGGATTTTTTATTGGTTGAGACAAATCATTGATTGTGAATTTTATTCTGACAATTATGGATTGTTTGGAAAATTTTATGAAAGAAGGGCATTCCCCACCGTCCAGACTCTACGGCCCATTTGAGTGAGGAACATCCCCAAACCTAGGAGCTTTTCTAAACTAGACTCAAAATGTCCAGAAATAAGTGGGTAAACCTAAAGGCTATTCTAATGGCTACAAGTGCTAAACCAATCTAACAGTTTAAGACGAAACTAACAAATTAAACGCCCAATGTATAATAGAATCGAACATGTATCAACAAGCATTCAAAAATATGTACGAAAGATAGACAGAGTAAAAATGATCAAGCCAACAAATACAGAAAATTATGAAATCCAAGACTATGCAAGGTAGCACCACTAACAGACAAATTACAACTAATGATAACAAAATTAAAGTGTTGAATTAAAATGCTGAATTAAAATGCTGAATTAAAGTGCTGAATTAAACGAGCTGCTATGGGGGGTCGCATCGACGCCGCCTCACTCGAGCTGAAGGGGATCCGAAGAGATACACCAAGCGTTTTTTACGTTTGAAGGGAGAGCCCCGGTAGTCCTAGCCAAGGTCCATCTCCTTAATCTCCGAGCAGTTTTTCATTCATCAATCCAATAAAGAAGCCTCAAGCCCAAACGCATCAGCATAGCCCATGGTCAAACTCCAAATCAAACAAGCGAAGCCGTCAACCAAGCAACTCCCAATCGAGAATGTGTACCTCAGTCAAATCATGGAACCAGAGAGTAATAAGTGAACCAAACTAAACAAACCGCACAAAGGGGGTTGTGTCATAGTAAGGCCTGAAACATATCAAACCCCAAACCCGCATACTGAAGGTGCCAAACATGTTAAAAGTGAGACAAATTCTATCGCAAATGAATGCACAATAAGGCCGCTGATGATGGCAGGAACACAACCATTTCCAAACCAACATGCGCAAAGGGCCAAGCTAGTAACGTCAGAAGCAACATTATTTCCAAATCAATGCAATGCGCAAGGGACGGCCAGTAATAATAAATAAAGTAAAAAGCCGAAGAAAGGATTTCCGAACCCAACGAATAAACATAGAGTCCCCAAACCCACCAGCATAGCCAGCTTTCAAAGTCCAAGGTCGACTCCAAACCAAATTCACATATGTAAGTTTCAGTTAATGCAGATCGATATACATATACCTCCGTCAGTTTACGATTAAACAACCACATATGAAATAACATGAACCAGCTCACGAGCAACAAAATAGTCCAAAGGCCGGCTTGGACTGAGAGGGGGCAAGTGAGTCTAAATGTCGAAGATTAATGTCAAATGTAAATGGACAGTAACCAAAACGGGCTCATTTAAATGAACCCTAAGGTAACCAGAGCAGCCTTTTCGGGTCTTTTCAACCCGACGTAACACCTGTACAGAGAAGAACAATCCACACAAGGTTCTGGACCAACAATTACATGATGACACTAGGGTCAAATGGCTGATTTTCAATCTGCACGGGTTAATGGGTCTAAGCCGCTGCACTATGTCTGTTCGTTTTGACAAATCCAGCATAATCGCGATCAAAATCATGTTAACCAAATAGTATCAATCGACAGATCAGACCAACAAGAGAGAATACGGTCAAATCCTTCGTTCAACCCGACATCTGAGTTTCGATCTCAATTCAACAACTCAGAGGTATTAACCTAAAAAACATTTGTCAATCAAATAGGGTAATATCGCAGGTCGTAGCATCTCTTCAGATTTAGGCATAAATCAAGTTAACGACGAGGATAAATCAGCTTCCGAAGTTACCTTCTATTTACACATAGCTAGAGAAGAGGACAGTACCAAATCGGTCTTACCAAGAATGTACCACGAACCCCGGCCAGAGAGCACCGTGGCATATCGGGAGAGAGAGATTGAAGATGGAAGGTACTGCGTGTTCCTTGTCGCCAGATTTTCGGCGAAGAAGATGTAAAATGACGGTGTTCCGGTTCCATGGTTTGGTTGCAAAATTACCGTGAGGAAGAGGGCGTTGAGCAGGAATCAAAAGAAGGCAATGCTTGTATGTTTTTCTTGTCGCCAGGGGTTGCCAATTACCGAGAGGGAGAAGAGAACGAAGACAGGTTTAGAGCAATATGTTGTTGTCCGACAGTTTGTTTGAGCCAAATTACTGTGAGTGTGGAGATGAAAAGCGGTATGTATGTTCTTGTCTCAACAGTTGGGTGTGCAAAATTACCGTGAGGAAGAGATGAGAGGGTTGAGCATGTATGTTTGTTGTTTGACAGCTGAAGAGAATGAAGAAGGCGCAGCATCATGAACGTCAAGAATGAGAGGATGAAGATGAGGTGCCGAGCTGGTTGTTCTTTGCCGCGGATGAGGGCATTGATGGATGGGCAGAGCGTGAAAGAGGAGAATAATGAAGAAGATGCTAGCGGCTGATGTTGATTGAAGAAGAAAACGATCGATAGCAAAGGATGGAGAAAAAAAATCGAGAGAAGGGCTGTTGGTGTATTGTCGGGATAAAGAAAGAGGAGTGAGCTCCTTTGTTTCAGAAGTGGAGAATCAGAGAGAAGAGGCGGATCGGGGAAGAGGATCATGAACGGCGGGGCTACTGTAGGGTTTTTTGTTGTTCGTTTTATAATTAGAGGGTGGGATTTAGGGTTTAGGAGATGGGTTGGGTTTTAATGTGGGCTTCGGTTTTGGGCTGTGAGTTTGGATAGGATGAATTTGGGCTTGGGCTGTTGGGTTTGACTGAAGATTGGATTAAGACTAAGATTGGTCCACCAAAAAAATGAGAAAGGAAAAGAATAATTACAATGGAACTTCATACAAAACATATGGAAGGAAAACAAAAAGCTATAACTCGACATGAGGAAAATCATCAGAAAAGCTAATGTTTAAAAAAATGTATATACAGAATAAAACTAAAAAGGTTAAAGATGAAATGTTTTCTTTACAAAATAATACATGAAAAATGACAAAATAATATAAGTAAATAAAGTAAAAATTAAATGCCACGACTTAGGATATAAAAATGAATATAACTAAATAGATAATAAAAAAAAGTCTAAAACAAATTGTTTTAATTTTTTTGGGAAATTGGGTTTTTCTAAAATGCTTGAAAATTGGTTAAAAAATTTGTCGTAAAACGATGGTTTCATTTTGGCATACATGTAAATACATTTTGAAAAGAAAGACGACGACAGCTCTTATTTTATTTATTATTTCAGACTTTGCTTCATGGGGTGAGAATTTTTGGTGTCTACACTAGGGGTGAGCATTCAGTTTGGATATTTTGGATTTATCCAAAAACTGAATTAACCGATTTTATTTTTTGGATTTTTAACCGAATTGAAACTTTTGGTTAACCGAATTATCCTAATTATAATTTGGTTTTGATTTGGTTTTGACTTTATCTAATTCGGTTAACCGAATTGTCCAAATTTTCTTTATAAAAGAATATTCTATTTTATAATTCTAGTCTTTAGTGACAAATAGTCAAACACAAACCGTAAATTTTGGTAGGTTGAAATCCAATCTAGCTAAAATTTGGATTTCAGTTTGGATTTCGGATTTCACTTTTGAAAAAATTTGGATTTCGGATAATTTGGATAATGGTTAATTCAGTTTTGGTCTTAATTTGGATAATTCGGTTTTTAACCGAAATAACCGAAATCCAATTTATTTTTTACAATTTGGATTTCGGTTAACCGAATTATCCAAATGATCACCCCTAGTCTACACACCCAATAATCAATCCGAATCAACCTCTCATTCTGCACCCATCATTAATTGCGTAAATAATATGCATGAGGGTTTTAACTTTGCTAGCATTCACTAAGATAAGTCATAATTCATAAACCACAAATGAAAAGGAATGTAATAAGAAAATTGTAACAATGTAGTTATTCAAATACATACTAACAAATTTTTCACTTGGCTTGATCTTCAGCCAAAGGTTTGAAATGCTATCTTGTAGCTTATTTAGGTGACCCGCTGCATACTGTTTGTGTATAAACTATTAATCGGGAAATGGTAATCAAAACTAGTAACTTATATGATAGAAAATGAAGAAGATCTTGAATTCTTGAGACTTGATTTAATGAGACGGCTGGACCACCGGAATATAAGTGATAGGGATAGAACATTAGGAAAGGTAAGGAACGACTATCAGATAAAGTGCTAGGGCAGTCAAGAATGGAAAGTATACGTGCTAATCAACATATTGCATTGTAAAAAATTCTCTTATGCGAAGGAACTTGGTCCTACCAAACTTCAACAAGGATGGAAGCAAAGTATATGTAAGAGAGATTATTTGTGTACATGTAAGATGGGAAAGGAAGAGTATGAGAAGAAGGTACAAATATAGGATGGGAAAGAGGTTGAGAAATATGCTGAGAAGGAGATAAACCTAACCAACTATTAAAATTCTACAACCAAACAATATAGTATATATAAGTCAATCAACGACAAGCATTTTACAAAACAAAAGGGCTATAACATTAAAAAATACCTTGATGAGTTCCCGAGTGTACTGAGTAATTAATATCTCTTCACGGCTCTACAATTCTCAACAGCAAACAAAACCTACCATTTAAATAAAGAGTGTTGTCACAACAATATTGGCCCCCAAACAAAAAAAACAATGGTACTGTGTATTAATTACACTACTAGGGAAATGGTATTTCAAGTATGAAATTAACCATCTTAAACAAATTCACATCTAATTCTAACAAAATGAGAACATACACCAAAGAAAGGATATGTTAACTTGTTTGTAGTCATTGCCAAGATAAGAGAGTGAAGAAGAAGGAGGCGTTCGGGTGGTGTTAAGCTCAAGAGAAAGGATTTTTATCCACTTCTAATCTTCTTCCTCCTGCAGTGGAAAAGGAAACATTAGAACAATAACTATGTGCTTTTGTCATTGTAGATTGCTCACAAAAAAGAAACATATTTTATGTCAAGGACAAACAAGGTTCAAAGTAAAAGAAGATGAAAAGATAAACAAGAAATCAGTACAAAATTGACTGAACTTGTACCCTCTTCGATCGGTCAGTTTCTTCCTCCTGTTGAAAAGAAATATATGAAATGAAAACCAAACAAAAGATGGAAATGGTGGAGACAAACAGAACTTTGAGGCATAAAAACATCAATTAGCAGCAGCTGCAGTAGAAACTAGAAACCAGGAAAGAAAAAGTGAGAGGAAGAAAAGGAAGCTAGGCTAGTAGTAGCAACTTACAAGCTATAGCTAGTGCTGCTGCTTGTCAAAGAAGAATCTGACTAGTTTCCTTCTGTATATAGATTCACTTTTGCAAACTCACTCCAAAACTTACAAAATCTGCTTGAGGGCGAAGCAAAACTAGTGAGTAACAATACCCCACTCACCTCAGAGGTGAAACAGAAGCGTAAGAACCTAGCAAACAAAGAACGTCATATTGCTCAACCAACAGATAAACATATAAGTGAATAAGAAACACACACAAAGTGAGAGAACCCAGCAACGTACCTCACCAACTAAGATATATGTCTGTTGCATCTCCTTCAAACTGCAGTTCAAGAATTTACATTCTACTAATTAAACGATTCAGCAATAGTTGTTTTGGAACAGAATTTAATGCGATGACTTTAAATAACTACAACAATCACCGTACTTGATTACACTTCTACTATTGTAAGTAATACTAATATTCTTCATAACAAACACCAAATGAACAATGCAACATTATTCATAAGTCACAAACATTGGATGGGCATGGCAGCATGTTAGTAGACAGTCATTCAGTGATTTAATAAAATAACAATCACCATCCACAACTATTCTACAACATTTCCAACAAGAGTTTCAGCTTCTATTAGAAGGGTAGGCATTGATATGATGATAAACATAACAATATCAAGTAAAGGATGTCCTTTCAAACCTGAATGAGTACCTCCAAAAGAACCCTTGTCACCAGAGCAAGCTGCATCAAAATTACTTGCAAAAAACCATGAGTTGTTATTGACATTTCACTAATGACCTAATTACAGAATATTGTTATCCTAGTCTAAAATACCCAGATGTTACTACATACAATACACATCTAAGCAAATAAGGAATGTTAAGTAAACTCAAATCAATTCCATACCGAAACAAACCAACAAAATTACCACACTGGACTATAGACTTGCACTTTTCTTGAATACCTACCACATATGAGAGGTTCATTTATGCATGAGGTGAGATATCGGATTTAATTTGCACTACTCGTTTACATATATAAAGCACCAGGTTAAATACTTACTAGCTAGATCTTATATAGCATATGAGATTCAAAGGAAGGCTGGCTGCTTTAGATATTATAGCAGATGAGATTCAAAGGAAGGCTGGCTGCTTTAGATATTATAGCAGATGAGATTCAAAGGAAGGCTGGCTGCTTTAGATATTATAGATAGAGTAGTTAGTTAGTTCTTTATATAGCAGATGAGATTCAAATCAGCGGTATACACAACGATAATAGATTCTCAAGTGACCATAATCTGTTGATTTTTCTACCCACGCCGCAGATAACTACTACTTATAATTAACAGCATGATATCTCTGTGGAGATTAATAGCCCCAATTTTAAGAAAATTCAAGCTAAATGAATCAGTTTACCTAGAAATTCCATCACCTAATTGCAAAATGCAGGAAAAATACTAAACAATGACACCAAAGCACTATAATATAACAGGCACACATCTTATGGAAATCTTAAAAAAGAAGAAAAGAAAACTGAAGACAAAGGAACATACAAGTGAAATTTAGAGAAATACTTACCCTGAAGATTCATCATACACATAATCAGTTCCATTCCAAGCACACAGAAATTGCAATAATCAAGTCAACATGCATCACTTAACATCTATCTAACACATTACAGCTGCGACAGAATAGGTTCATCATTTAAGCTTCATGTCACGATTAACCAAATCTTCCAAAACTTCAAAAAATTCCAGTGTTCCGGACATGGCCTTTGGACTAATTATCACTATAAAATCTTGCAAAAGTAATACAACATGCTAAACTTTGCCTTTGTTACCTTCTACAGACTTGTTGTCTGATGATCCATTACATACTGAAGATTGTTACTATAAGGGTAACAGAAAATGGCAAGAGCACCAGAAAATGGAGGAACTAACCGTATGAGTCTATAGAGGCGCAGGTGGTGGTGGCGTTTCCGGTGGTTGAAGAGACGAAGGTGGTGGGGATTCCGGCGGTTGAAGAGCGGGAGACGAGCCGTGGTGGTGGTCGAAGAGATGAAGCCGAGATGAAGTTGGTGGCGGTCGAAGAGCTGAAGGCGAGACAAAGGCGGTGGCAATCGAAGAGCTCGAGAGGAAGGAGGTGGAGACTGAAGCAGTAGAGGCGAGAGGAGAACGAAAATTGGTCGTAGGGTTTTTTTGAAAGCGGGAACGAAACAGCGACAGTGATGAGGAAGAGGTCGAGGGCGGTAATATTAGACAGACTTTATAACACGGCTTATTGTAGCCGTGTTATAAAACTCCGTTTTCAACACTTTATAACACGGCTCAAACCAGCCGTGGTATAAAGTCTCATTTCTATTATCTTATAACACGACTATATAGCCGTGGTATAAAGCTGTTGACGGGATATGTGACAACCGAAGCTACGTCATTTATATCGATCTTATAACACGGCTTTCTGTAGCCGTGTTATAAAGTCTAGCAAAAACGATCTTATAACACGGCTAAAACCAGTCGTGTTATAAGGTTACTAGAAACGATGTCGTTTTGTAATTTTATTTTTCGCGGTATTATGGACGACGTATCTTATGACACGCTCATTTCTAGCCGTGGTATAAGACCAATCGAGCCATGTCATATAACAATATAACACGCCTAGTTATTAGCCGTGTTATAAAGCCCTGTGTTATAAGACTTTTTTTCCACTAGTGTAGTGAATTGTAATGCATTGTACTCTACTTGGATTTAGAACGCCATTCAGGAAAGGCTTAAGTCTGTTTGAATGTGGGAGTTTCAGGAACTACACTAATGGAATAGTGATGGTGCCGTTAGTATGAATAAGGGGTTTGCGGATTGTGGTGGAAGCGAGTGGTCATTGGATCAGTTGATTGAGGTTGTTGTGATGACCGAGTCTTTCGGAGGTTAGGAAGGAGGAGAGTGAGGGGAGGTTGAGTGTGTTTCTGGGGAGGTAGTAGAGTGCGGTGAGTGACTATGTATTGGTGTTTGAGGGTCTGAAGGTAAGTCTGGTGTGGTGGTATTAGGTATAGGAGAGATAAAGGTAAAAATGATGGTGGTGGGGTTGGTGTTGGAAGGGGCGATATTAGGGGTTCAGTTTCTTGAACAGGAAAGAATTTTCATCGAAGACAATGTCACATGACGTGTAAATTCAGCTTGTATGTGGGTCGAGACAAGTATATCCTTTGTAGTTTTCTGGGTAGCCAAGGAAGACACACTCAGTTGTGCGATAGCTGAATTTGTGTGAGTTCATAAATTTGACCAGCATGAGGAGCCAAAAACGCGAAGAGACATGAAGTCCGAAGTTGGTTTATGAAAAGTAGAGAAGGGTGATTGTAATCAAGAATAGGTGTAGGAAGATAGTTGATCAGATGAACTGTAGTACAGAAGGCATAATCCCAATATTTATGTGGAATATAAGAGTGGGAAAGTAAGCCAAGGCCCATGTCTACCACATGTCAGTGACGACGTTCAATCGAGCCGTTTTGAGGATGGGAGTGCGCCCAGGTATGATGGTGGACACCTAGGGATTTGAACGGAGGGTGAGAGTGGTGACTTCTCTACCGCTGTCGATCGGTATACTTTTGATATCGACCCAAAAATTGTGTTTTAATGTATCGAAGGAAAACTAGTATATCATTAGAAAAGGGGCGATCCTAGTATAACATTTAAAAATAATTTCCCAAATATTAATAAAAAATTAAAATAATTATTTTGAATAAATAATTTAAATAGGTAGAAATTTTTTTAAAAATGTATGGTAAAAATATATGATAATTAATTGGTATAAATTATGGTACTATATTGGTCTAAATATGTAGAAAGTTAGTATAAATTATGTGTTTAAAACTCTATATTATTTTTTGTGGTACTAAATAATTTTGAATTAAAATCTAAGAAATATTTACCTTTTTCAATGTTTTATAATATTTTAATATATATATTTATTTATTTTTATTTTAATATTTTAAATATTTTATAGTTATCTATTTTTTATAGGATTTTGGATTTATTTAAAATTTTAGTGAATTTTTTAGAGACATATTGTAAACTTTAAAATTATTTTGTTAACTGGTAGGGATTTTTTTTTGTTTCTAATCAATGACATAGTGGCATTTCATGAACTTTTACAAACATATAGTGGCATTTCGTGACTATCTTTTTTTAGTGGTATTTCATGAATTAGCCAAAAATATAGTCACATTTCATAAAATTCACTTTCTTATACTGGTGTATGTCATTATATCAGTAGGCCTATTCAGAGAGTATGTTGGACTACGCTGACGTAGTGAAATGGGAATGACTCACTTATTACATTTCATGAAATGGCTTATCGTTTGTAATAATAGACTTTTTTAAAAAAGTGGGATAATATATTAAGATTGATTAAGTATTACATAACCTACGAACAAAGTCTGGAATCAAATCCAAGGACCATTGGTCAGCCACCTGCGATGTACGGGTAAGATTGGCTAAACAATGAGCTGACACATTATCAGATCTTGGTATGTAAAACCAAGTTACAGATTAGAAGGAACCCACAGCGGATAAAGCTCGATTTAAAATATGTTGAACTTGGTATGGTAAGTGAACAGAGGTTCCCAAACTGAGATAATCAACTATTTGTTTGCAGTTAGTCAAGAAGCGGATGGATGGATTCCCGGACTGTAGGGCACCTGGACTACTAGCTCGAAAGTCATAGATTCAGCCTCAAATGGGGTGCAAGTTCTTGAACTCCCTTTGTATCCTGCAATCTGTGTATGACCATGCTTTAAAACCGATAAAAGCAATGCCTATATGGTTGTAACACCCAACCCGAAAATCCAATAAACTGAACGGCGATCACTCCCAAATAAAATACAACTGCAGCGGAAATAAATACAACAACCGGGGGTATTACAATGCCGTTGGCCACCCTTGTGACCAACAAGGCTGAGTCCAAATACAATCTCCAAAAGTCACGGTCTGAATACGAATACAATCCGAGATACTAGGAATCAAACTCAAATGTAAACTACTTAAGTAAAACAAATGTCTATAAGAAGACTCCCATAGCTTGAATCTACCCCACCTACACTCGGTGTGGTAATCTTCTCAACTTCAGGTACCTGAAAAATGGGGGTGCCCCCAAAGGGGCTCAGCAAACAATGCTGGTATGGAAAACGTGCAGCCCATCGTCTACCGGGCCACACCAACTACTTTGTCGAACACATGCAGTTCATTTATTAAAGCTGTAAACAAGCATAGTCTGATAATAACAAGTATCCATACAAGGACAATAATGTCACATAGAACAAGACACAGAAGGTCGTGTTAGCTGAACTGAGATTCTTTAATGATAGTCGGTCCACACAATGGGACTGACAGGTATAACTGAATATCTTAAATAGTGGAGGTATAGTGACCTCGTTAAGATTGAAAGGTTGGGTATAAAAACCCCAGGAGATAACGTAGTTAAACCCTGAACTGAGAGGCGTGAGAAATAGAATCCCACTGGAGGAATGAAGTCTTCCTCAAACTGAAGGGCATTAGAACCCCGGAAGGAATAGAGTCTTCCTCCCAACTGAAAGTTCCGTCGCGACGTAATTAGGAGACGACCTGAGACAGGTACAGCTCCTGTAGCATGCATGGCCAGATCCAACTGGGCTCCTCGTTCTCGTAGTATAGAATTGTTAAGTGTCATATAAAGACGTTAAACAAGAACACAATGTGTATTGTCAATTATCACGTTTAGGATAATGACGTTTGTTATAAAGTGAAGTTAGTGAGAGACTTGAGTACAAGTCCTCGGTATACTGAAACGCAGGTATTTAATCCACTGGTATAGTAGTGTTTGTATGGTGGGACATACACGTAGTAGTCAGCATCATTCACGCACATAAAATAATACAACAGCGCACAAGAGTAAACAACATTTTACATTAATTATCTTGGTCGTTAATTCAAACAACAGATAGCACACAAGCCGGTGTAATCCGGTAGAAAACAGGTTGCAAGAATCCCATACCGTTCACCGTAGACTGTACTTGTAAATTCCGGTCAACGTCTGGTCAAACAAAGTCCTAGAATAGGATTAACTGAGAGGGTTAATTTATGTTACCCTTATATAATAATCTTATTGGATCTTTCAACAAATCTCGTATTTGTTATTTCATGTGAGGTTTATTTCTTTTAATTACTCATGATTTAAATGTAAACTTATTTGTTATTCCTGTTTGATTTATTTATAAATCCTTTAATGTACCTATATGTATTCATATATTCATGTACTAATTTGTTGTTTATTTTAATTGTCTAAGTGACATAACAACTTATAATTTTCTTAACTATATTTAAATGTCTTACAATGACATAATATTCTTATAATCTCATTATTCTTCTTTTAGTCATAAATGATACTTATTGTTTCTTTTAACTTCCTTATAACTATATAAGCCATAGTTCTAATTCCATAATTCCTTTAATTAAAAATTCTTTCTTCTAATTCCTCAAATATCCATATAGGACTTATATTTATTTAAATCTAAATTCTTATTCTTATATTTCGGTTATTAACAAAACAACCACATTAATTCATAAACTTTATGTTTAAATTCTAATCTCATTATATTATAGAGTTTTAACTTCTTATTTAGCTAAATTACATAGTCACACTAATATTTTGGTATATAGTTTTAAGTACTATAACTTTCAAAAATAACAACTTAGCCCCTTAAATTCTCGGCAATAATAATTATTCCCTATAATTACAATTTAACCACAAAATCTTATTAACTTTACAATGCCTATAAACTATAGTTTAATTTAATTCTCCATAATGCCGAAAATATATATATATATATATATATATAATTCTTAATTACCAAACTAACCCCAAAGTAATTCGGCTTTGTCATTTATTCTTCCTTAATTACATTTTCATCCAAAACTTTATAATAGTTTCTTAATAACTTATAAAACTAAAGTCTAAATATATAATTCCTCAAAATTTCAAAGGTGAACCTAATAAATCTCTTAATTATGAATTCGCCCCTCTTTATGTTCTAAACTTTCATAACAACTTTTATAAATTACATAATAGCCCAAAACATTATAAAGTGTTACTTTAACTCTTGTTTAAATTATCTAAAATTCATAAACTTAATTCCTAACCTTATATTATCATATATATCCCAAGAATACCCTTAACTCTCGGTTTTTAATAAACACACTAAACTTTGTAAAAATTACATTTAAGCCACATAACTTAATTAATTAGCATTTAAGCACTAGTGAAATATTTTTAGCTCACCAAACTTTGTGATATAAGTTTATATACCTAAGTAGGTCATTAATACCTATTTATCAATTAGTACATTCGGCCATATTTATTTGGTGACCATAAAGTATATAAAAGTGGATTATATGTCATAATAATTATACATAAATTCATAGGAGTTATATAACTCATGTAAAAATTATTGTAATGTCTTATATAAATTCTTAGCTCAAAAATAAGCATTTTTGCCCTTGAAGTTTCGGCCCTAATTTATTTGTAACATAAATAAATTTTGTGACACAAAAATGTGTCTTAAGGTAAATATTTTCTATATAAGTTATAGATTGTATTTTTGGCATATAATACCATATAGTTTCGGTTTTAATTAACCTAGGAGATGTACATAATTTTTAGAAGCTTAACAAAGCTTATAACATATAGATTTACTTAGTAACTTACTTCTTAACAAAGGTGGTTAAGTGCTTGAACTCTTCTTGAATCTCCAAGCTTTCTCCAAGGAAATTTTGATGCTCCACTTCGGTTATATGCAAGTGGTGTAGGAGTTTTAGGAGTTAGATCTTGAATAAAGATCTTAAGTAGGTTTGTAAGTAGTTTTACAAGGATTTACCTTAGACTTTTCTCCTTATGAATTCGGCACTCCTAAGGTGGATGAAGAACAAATTTCCTTCATCAAAATGAAGAAGAAAATAACCTTAGAAGAAGTAGAACTTGGTTACACATAAAAATGTGCTTTAAGGATTTTCAAGCATTAAAACTACCTTAAGATAACCTTGAGATGCTCCTTGGATTAATGTTGGTTTGAACAACCTCCTTGGTGAACTAAGTGATGCCGAACTCTTGTTGTTATGCTAGGAAGAGTTTTGCTTCAAGTTTGACAAGAAATGCTAGGAAATTACCTAAAGATGAAGATAGAAGTTAAAACTCCATAATGGACTTAAAAGCTTCAAAGGAAGAAGATAAAGCAAGAAGAGAGAGCTTAGAACCTTACCAATTCGTGAATGAAGAGTGCACGGGAGGAAAGTGAGACCTAGCTCACGTAAATGCAAGAAGAGAGTGACTTGGAATTGATTTTTGTTTTTTAATTCTTAATGTCAAATGACTATACTTTTCCTTAGTTATTCAATGAGTTATTGGCTCAATAAATGCCCTCTTTTCCAGCATTGAAATCGGCCATAATGGAGGACAAGGCAAGGTGGAGCAAAAATAATGCAAACTAGAAGACAAGGTGAGAAAAGGTAAGGTATCTTCTTTTGATTTTTCTATGTTATAACTTGTCTTCTTCCTCTCTTGTATATGCACGGTTTAGGGTCTGAATGGAGCTCATTTGATCGGCATTCATGAGCTAAGGAACAAGCAAGGAAGGTTACTTGCTTAAGAAATCAAAGGCAAAAAGAAAAAGGAAATAACTTTTGCTTTTAGCATTTGTTTTGTATCTAGCTCACATGGCCTTGTTCCATGACCTAATTTCGACAGATCTCTGGTCAAATGAGACCTACATACTTTGGCATTAAGTAATATAACACATGGAAGGTGAGTCACCATGTTCTATGCTTTTACAAACTTTTAATGCAATTTTTATACTAGTTTTTGCTCTAAAATCGGCCCCTATAGAGCACCTTGTTGACTAGTCACACCAACTGATTTAGAAGGTCATTTTAACCCTTTTTAATATTACCAATTCGTGGCATGTCAAAAACTACAAGGCAATTGCGTAAAACGCGTTTTCGTGACACCCGAAGGTGTGTTTTTGTGCTCTAAGGAAATTTTGGGAAACAATTTGTTTTATGAGTTCCAAGTGTTTGTAACCACTTATTGTAGTAAATAAACATATACTAAGATGTTACATTGGGTTATATGGGGTTACATCCACCCGTGACATAATTTACGGGCCATCGGGACACACCCGGGCAAAAAGGAGCGCTAAGAAATCCTCCTGTTGTTTTTGCTGAATTTTGAGAAACCACTTCGTGGGTTCTCTTTATAATGGTTAATAATGATGTTAGGAACTCAAGGAAATAATTTTATAGGAGTTCGTGCCACCTCGGCACTCCTCCGGACTTTTCGTGCTTTAAGGGGCGTGCGTGAGCACTCCCGAGCGTTTTGCGTTTTTGACTGAATTTAGCTAGGGAATATATATTTGTATATTCATATAATAATTGTATGGCCATTTGGTTTGAATATTAGAGGGTCATACAAGGTCATGTTTGACCATATGCTTCTAAGGCGTTTTAGCGTTTATGGAGAAACGACTGTTTTTACGTAACGTTCTCATGCATGGGTTTGCATGCGTACGTGAAATAATTTATATTGGATTATATTCCAATAAATAATGATTTAATAATATTATTTAGATTTGGGGTATTTCAATCTACCCCCCTTAAAAAAGGACTTCGTCCCGAAGTCTCATATCTAAATTATAAGGTTGTGGGGAATCAAGTTCCACTAAGTATCCACAACTCAATCTAGTTTTTAGGGATCAAGTCCCAAGTCTCTATATTCCTAAGTTCACAGTGTACATCAACACAACAGGAATACTTGGAACAATATAGTGTGATGTAATGACACAGTCACTTTTCATATCTAATAGTGCACAAAGTACATTCAAATACAGGTTACACAAGAACACACACAAGACAAAGTGTCGCTGAGATATACTGAACAGTGTTACACAAGAACACATACAGACAAAGTGTCACTGAAATATACTGAAACAATGTTACACAAGAACACATATAAGACAAAGTGTCACTGAAATGCACGAAAGTGCAACAAAATGCATACTAAATTCACAACGAAAAAGGCTCTACCCCCAAAAAAAAGAGGGGTACGCCCCGTACCCTAGACTAAAGTGTCTAATCGGTAAATAGTGAGGGAAACTTCGCTCGCATATCAGCTTCTAGTTCCCATGTGGCCTCTTCCACATCGTGGTTCGACCAAGAACCTTTACTAGGCTCACAGATTTGTTTCGAGTGTCTCGTGTCTTTCTGTCTAAGATTCTTTGCGGTGTTTCCACATACCGCATTGTTGGTTCTAATGAGAGTGTCTCTGGTTGTAGAACATGAGAAGGATGAGGCATGTATTTCTTAAGGAGACACATGAAAAACATTATGTACTTTGCCCAACTCAGCTGGCAAATCAAGTCGATATGCCACAAGGCCCACCCGTCTATGATAGCGTAGGGTCCTACAAATTTCGGGCTTAGCTTGCCCTTTTGTCCGAATCTGAATACACCCTTCATGGGGATACGCGTAAAAATACCTGGTCGCCAACTGCGAACTCAAGGTCTCGTCGCCTCTCATCAGCATATGATTTCTGTCTGTCTGTGCTGCTTTCATGTTGTTTCTGATTTGTTGTACTTCTGCCTGGACTTGCTCTAAGTACTCAGGCCCAATGATGACGGTCTCACTAGACTCGTCCCAACACAATGGTGTGCGACATGGTCTGCCATATAAGGCTTGGAAAGGTGACATCTGTATAGAGGTGTGATAGCTGTTATTATAAGCAAACTCGATGAGAGTAGTTATCTATCCATGTAGTTTATCTATCCAGCTGCCCTGGAAATCCAAGGCACATCTCGTAGCATGTCCTCTAAGGTCTGAATAGTCTCTCTGACTGACCATCTGTCTGAGGATGAATGCTGTGCTAAGCTTCAACTCAGTGCCAAGTGCCTCGCGAGTAGCTCGCCAGTATCGTGAGAGAAATCTAGTGTCTCGATCTGAAACAATAGTCTTAGGTACTCCATGATGTCTGATAATCTCCTGCTCAATAGTTCTGCTAACTTTGGCACTTTCCAAGTGTCTATCATCGGAATAAACCTAGCAACCTTAGTCAGTCGATCAATAACAACCCAAATCATATTAAGGCCTCCTCTCGTAGGTGGTAGTCCCACCACGAAGTCCATGGAGATATCATAAAACTTCCACTCTGGGACTAGCATAGACTGTACCATACCTCCTGGTCGTCTATGTTCGAATTTCACTTTCTGACAAGTGAGACATCGAATCACATATTCTGTCACGTCACTCTTCATACCACTCCACCAGAAATACCTTTTTAGATTTTTGTACATTTAGAGGCTCCTGGATGGACAGATGTGGAAGAAGTGTGGGACTCTCGAAGAATATGCTCCTTTATATCTGTGCTGTCTCTAGGAATACACAATCTGCCCTTCAATCTGATGAGTCCATCATCATGTAATTGGAACTCATACTTTCCACCTCAAATGTACCGTCAGACAACTTCTGACTGATCTCCATCATTCGCTGATCACTTTGCTGTGCTCTACGTATGTCGTCCAAGACTCGAGCTAGCCACAATGGCATTTAAGGAATGTGCTCGTCGACTCAGTGCGCCTGCTACAACATTAGCTTTCCCTTCTTGTACTGTAAATCAATGTCAAGTCCTTAAGAAATTAACCCATCTTCTTTGTCTCATGTTTAACTCCTTCTGGGTGAATACATACTTCAACTCTTGTGAGAAATACGGTCATCGGGACACCATACAGGTAGTGGCGCCAGATCTTCAGTGCAAAACAATAGCTCCAGCTCTAAGTCATGTGTGGGATAGTTTCCTCATGTTTCTTCAACTGTCGGGAAGCGTAGCCGACTACCTTCCCATTCTGCATGAGTACACACCCTAATCCCCTGCTGATGCATCACAGTAAACTCATAACCCTCTGTGCCTTCAGGTATAGTCAAAACTGGTGCTGATGTCAAAGCATTCTTCAAAAGCTCGAATGAGGTCTCACATTCAGTAGTCCATGTGAAAGGTGCGTCCTTCTTCATTAAGCTGGTCATAGGTTTGGCTATTTTGGAGAAGTCTGACAAACCTTCTGTAGTAACCTGCTAAACCAAGGAAACTCCTGATGTCAGTCACTGTCTTGGCCTGGGCCAGGTGCGGACTGCTTCTATCTTTGCTGGATCCACTGCAATCCCAGCATCTGAGATAACATGTCCTAGAAAGGAAACTCTGTCTAACCAAAACTCACATTTGGAGAACTTAGCATAAAGCTGGTCTCCCTTAAGATCTCAAGTACATGTCGGAGGTGACTCTCATGCTCCTCCTTAGACTTGAATAGATGAGGATGTCATCGATGAATACAAACCACGGTCTTATCCAACTGCTCTCTGAATAATTTGTTCATCAAATCCATGAAGACTGCAGGTGCATGTGACAAGCCAAAAGGCATAACCGTAAACTCATAGTGGCCATACCGTGTTCTGAATGCTGTCTTCTCTATGTCTTGCTCCCTGATGGGTATCTGATGGTAGCCTGATCTCAAATCGATCTTCGAAAACACTTTTGCTCCTCTCAGCTGATAAACAAATCATCAATTCCGTGTAGTGGATATTTGTTCTTCACCGATACTGCATTAAGCTCTATGTAATCAATACATAAACGAAGGCTTCCATCCTTTTCTTCACAAAAGCACTGGTGCTCCCCAAGGAGATACACTAGGTCGTATGTATCCCTTGTCTAATAAATCTTCAGCTGCTCTTTCAACTCAGCCATCTCTGCTGGTGCCATACGGTACGGTGCCTTAGCTATGGGACCGGTACCTGGTAGTAATTCAATAGAGAACTCTACTCTCTGGATGGCGGAAGCCCGGAAGTTCCTTTGCAAAAATATCCGGAAATTCAGACACTACTGGCATATTTGGATCAAAATCAGGGTCATGCTCTACATCCTGAACATAGCATAAATATACCTCCTTATGCTTCCTGACTTGTTGTACATAGACATAGCAGATATAACTTTTATTGACGGTGCTCTAGGGCTCTGGCGATATGAATACTGTCACTCCTGATGGGCTCTTAAGTAACAGTCTGCGCTCTGCACAAAGAATGCGGCCTCTGTGCCGCCCCAGCCAGTCCATCCCGGCTATAACATCGAATCCTAGAGCCTCTGAACTCAATAAGGTCAATGGGAATTCCTCCTCCTTAATGCTGATAGTGGCTCCTCTATAAAGACGAGTGCAGCTGATCTTCTCCTTAGACGGGAGTGCCACCTTAAAATCAGGTAACTCTACAGCGTCTAGCCCCAACTTCCCCGCAAGCGAAGGCGAAACGAAAGTATGTGAGGCTCCGGTCGAACAGTACTAATGCATCCACTCCATTAACCGGAAAGGTACCAGTGAGGATCGCGCCACCCTTGCTGGCCTCCTCCTCAGTAAGTATACTTAAGGCACCTTCCGTCTCCTTAGCACAACCTAATATAGAATCTGAGTAAATACTTTGATATATGATGGGGTCTAAAGACATTCACTTTATAACAATAATGCTTCACTGATGAGATGATCTCCTTTCAGATGTCCAAACAATTACAATACTAGTACTTTCTAAAAGTAAACTTAATCTTCCTGGTTTCATATGAGTGGTGTTTATCACTGTCGAAGGTGCTGTGTTTAATGTAATCCTTTTAATTCCATGGTATAGCAACCTTGACTTTCCACCCATTACTAAAACATCTCCTGAACTTAATATGATTTTCTTTGCAAGGTCCACACGCTTCTGCTCGCCATAAAGGAACTCTGCGTCATCTCCAATTGACAAAGATAATACTGGTATCCCCTGTTCAAGGGACCCTTTTGTTTCATCATTGTCCTGATGTAGACCTAAACGGCCTCCTTCTTCATAGAAGTTGATGATACATAGATCAGCCCTTAGATTGGGAACTGGATCTTCTTCTAGCTGTTGAGCTGTATTAACTGCTTGTTCCACAATTGGTAAAAATTCTTCTGGGATTTTTGGTACTTGTGCTCCATCTCCATTTCTTGTATCTTGGTAGGTCTTTGAGTAAGGGTTCCAATCCTTTCCTAAGCACATCATTTTCAGCTTCATTTTGATCCTCCTGGAAATTCTGGAGTGTAGAACCCTCCTGGTCCTGCTCCCAATTCTTGACATTTTCTGATGATTGCAATTTGTGTCTCCGGTGTTAGGTATCCTTTGAGTAATATCAAACCTGGTTGGATAACCTTACATTGTTCGTTCCCTGGTTCTTGTACTTTGATAATGTTTTCTCCCAGGGAGGGCGGTGAGGGGATAGGAAGGCATATCTTATAGCTTCCTACGTGGTTTAAATTTTACTAGTGAGTCTTACTAATTCTTCCCTACTCAATTAGGCAATCAAGGCATGCAAGCACTCATTCACATCATCCATTGCTCAATCACAGGTTCACATGGTTTAGAAATACCTGGGTTTGTAGAAGGGCCAGCCTCATCTGAGCGGTCCATGACATGCAGGGCGGGTCCCGATGCTGGGCCTTTGCCCTTATACCCCTGAGCCTGGTTTGTTGGTGGAGGGCGTGTATCGCTAGCTCCATTCTTTTGGCCTGTTTTGGCTTTGCTCCCGGGCGGTAGTTCCTGCTCTCCGGGTTTCGGATACACTCGAAGGCACGATGTCCGAGTATCTGACAGTAGCGGCACATGACTTTCTCCCCCTGGCAGTCTACGCCGGGGTGATCCTTTCCGCACTGTTTACAGTTGAAACGGCGGACGTACTTCTGGCCCGTGTTTGAGCCATGTCCAGAACCTAATACAATCAAGATTAATTATACCATCCAACGGTACTGAAGTAATCACAAAAGTTTCAAATCTACTGTCTGATTAGAGTGCCTACCCTCAGATGGGTAGGTTTTCTGTGAAGTTGCTGCTCCGTGGGTTCCTGACTGGGGGTTCCCAGTAGTTTGGTTCCCCTTCCCTTGATAGGACCCTTGGTCTTTCTGATAGGGTTTACTCCTCTTATTGGAGTTCCCCTGCTTGGCATCTTCGCCACCAGGTCCGTCCTTCCTCCTTTGGGAGCTCAAAGCATCCCTTCTCTTACAAGTGATCTCCACCACGGAGGCGGCATGATAGCATTCCTGAAATCTGAAGGTATTAATCTCCAATCTCCCATGACGGGGTATAGTAGGTAATAAAATTTTTAACTGGTTCATGTCTCTCCTGTTTTACCTGCAAACTGGTGGGGATGATTGGTCCCATCCCAAACTGAAGTCGAGGGCTCAGTCCCCCGTAGAACCGTCGACCAAGACCTGGTCCGAGTATCCTATACCGGGTAGTAGTCGGAGCAGCGAAGTGAACTTCGCATAGTACTCATCCACTGACATCTTCCCCGTCTGCTCCAGGGCGTCAAACTCCCTCGTCTTCACCATCCTGGTGTGGGCCGGGTAGTATTTGCCCCTAAGTAGTGCAGTGTAGTGTCCCCAAGTAAAAGCTGGGTCATCCAGGTGGTCGGCTTTCACCATGTTCCACCAATCTCTAGCTGCATCCTTCAGATAAAAGGCAGCAAGTCTTACTTTTTCCCTAGCTGGGACTGCAAGCGTCTCGAACGCTGTCTCCATCTCCATGATGTAGGTTTCTAAGTGAGCAGGGTCAGTCTGCCCCTTGAATGCAGTCGGCCTCAGATCGGCCAAACTCTTCACCCAATCTCTCTCCCTGGGTGGTGGTGGAGGAGGTAGCTGCTGCTGCTGTGCAACCCCCGCCTGTGCAAATGCCTGAGCGATTAAAGTAGCAATGTCTGCCAGCCTGATGTTTGGCTCCTCATCAGCCTGTCCACGTCGTCCTCCTCTTCCTGACATCTGCAGGATGTTGAGGTATATTAGGCACTGTGGTCAAAATATTGGTCTTGGATAGTAGTCTAAGTAAAACTAACTTAAACTCCTTTCAAAACTATCACTCAACCCGTAACCTAAAGTCTTAGATATCCTAATCTCGGTGTATCCTTGTATCCAGAGCGTAACTACGCTCTGATACCACTTTTTGTAACACCCAACCCGAAATCCAATAAACTGAACGGCGATCACTCCCAAATAAAATACAACTGCAGCGGAAATAAATACAACAACCGGGCGGTATTACAATGCCGTTGGCCACCCTTGTGACCAACAAGGCTGAGTCCAAATACAATCTCCAAAAGTCACGGTCTGAATACGAATACAATCCGAGATACTAGGAATCAAACTCAAATGTAAACTACTTAAGTAAAACAAATGTCTATAAGAAGACTCCCATAGCTTGAATCTACCCCACCTACACTCGGTGTGGTAATCTTCTCAACTTCAGGTACCTGAAAAATGGGGGTGCCCCAAAGGGGCTCAGCAAACAATGCTGGTATGGAAAACGTGCAGCCCATCGTCTACCGGGCCACACCAACTACTTTGTCGAACACATGCAGTTCATTTTTATAAAGCTGTAAAAAGCATAGTCTGATAATAACAAGTATCCATACAAGGACAATAATGTCACATAGAACAAGACACAGAAGGTCGTGTTAGCTGAACTGAGATTCTTTAATGATAGTCGGTCCCACAATGAGACTGACAGGTATAACTGAATATCTTAAATAGTGGAGGTATAGTACCTCGTTAGATTAAAGGTTGGTATAAAAACCCCAGGAGATATAGTAATGAACTGAGAGGCTTAAAATACCTCCCACTGAGGATGAAGTCTTAACTGAGGGCTTAGAAACCCGGAGGAATAGAGTCTTCCTAACTGAAAGTTCCGTCGCGACGTAATAGGAGACGACCTGAGCAGGTACAACTCCTTAGCAATGACTGGAGAATAGACTCACCCATTAGATTAAATACTCTTCCTCATCATACTAATTAGACCATCGCGTATGTCATTATCCTAGACGTCCATTATCATCGATCTTTATATACATCATACTATCACTTACTGCTATCCACTTTCTTTCGTATATATCATATAAAGACGTTAAACAGAACACAATGTGTATTGTCAATTATCACGTTTAGGATAATGACGTTTGTTATAAAGTGAAGTTAGTGAGAGACTTGAGTACAAGTCCTCGGTATACTGAAACGCAGGTATTTAATCCACTGGTATAGTAGTGTTTGTATGCGTGGGACATACACGTAGTCAGCATCATTCACGCACATAAATAATACAACAGCGCACAAGAGTAAACAACATTTTACATTAATTATCTTGGTCGTTAATTCAAACAACAGATAGCACACAAGCCGGTGTAATCCGGTAGAAAACAGGTTGCAAGAATCCCATACCGTTCACCGTAGACTGTACTTGTAAATTCCCGGTCAACGTCTGGTCAAACAAAGTCCTAGAATAGGATTAACTGAGAGGGTTAATTTATGTTACCCTTATATAATAATCTTATTGGATCTTTCAACAAATCTCGTATTTGTTATTTCATGTGAGGTTTATTTCTTTTAATTACCTCATGATTTAAATGTATAACTTATTTGTTATTCCTGTTTGATTTATTTATAAATCCTTTAATGTACCTATATGTATTCATATATTCATGTACTATATTTGTTGTTTATTTTAATTGTCTAAGTGACATAACAACTTATAATTTTCTTAACTATATTTAAATGTCTTACAATGACATAATATTCTTATAATCTCATTATTCTTCTTTTAGTCATAAATGATACTTATTGTTTCTTTTTAACTTCCTTATAACTATATAAGCCATAGTTCTAATTCCATAATTCCTTTAATTAAAATTCTTTCTTCTAATTCCTCAAAATATCCATATAGGACTTATATTTATTTAAATCTAAATTCTTATTCTTATATTTCGGTTATTAACAAAACAACCACATTAATTCATAAACTTTATGTTTAAATTCTAATCTCATTATATTATAGAGTTTTAACTTCTTATTTAGCTAAATTACATAGTCACACTAATATTTTGGTATATAGTTTTTAAGTACTATAACTTTCAAAATAACAACTTAGCCCCTTAAATTCTCGGCAATAATAATTTATTCCCTATAATTACAATTTAACCACAAAATCTTATTAACTTTACATAATGCCTTATAAACTATAGTTTTAATTTAATTCTCCAATGCCAATAAATAATATATATATATATATATATATATATATATATTCTTACTTAAATTACCAAACTAACCCCAAAGTAATTCGGCTTTGTCATTTATTCTTCCTTAATTACATTTTCATCCCAAAACTTTATAATAGTTTTTAATAACTTATAAACTAAAGTCTAAATATATAATTCCTCAAAATTTCAAAGGTGAACCTAATAAATCTCTAATTATGAATTCGCCCCTCTTTATGTTCTAAACTTTCATAACAACTTTTATAAATTACATAATAGCCCAAACTTTATAAAGTGTTACTTTAACTCTTGTTTAAATTATCTAAATTCATAAACTTAATTCCTAACCTTATATTATATCATATATATCCCAAGAATACCCTTAACTCTTGGTTTTTATAATAAACACACTAAACTTTGTAAAAATTACATTTAAGCCACATAACTTAATTAATTAGCCATTTAAGCACTAGTGAAATATTTTTAGCTCACCAAACTTTGTGATATAAGTTTATATACCTAAGTAGGTCATTAATACCTATTTATCAATTAGTACATTCGGCCATATTTATTTGGTGACCATAAAGTATATAAAAGTGGATTTATATGTCATAATAATTATACATAAATTCATAGGAGTTATATAACTCATGTAAAATTATTGTAATGTCTTATATAAATTCTTAGCTCAAAAATAAGCATTTTTGCCCTTGAAGTTTCGGCCCTAATTTATTTGTAACATAAATAAATTTTGACACAAAAATGTGTCTTAAGGTAAATATTTTCTATATAAGTTATAGATTGTATTTTTGGCATATAATACCATATAGTTTCGGTTTTAATTAACCTAGGAGATGTACATAATTTTTGTATAATTTTTAGAAGCTTAACAAAGCTTATAACATATAGATTTACTTAGTAAACTTACTTCTTAACAAAGGTGGTTAAGTGCTTGAACTCTTCTTGAATCTCCAAGCTTTCTCCAAGGAAATTTTGATGCTCCACTTCGGTTATATGCAAGTGGTGTAGGAGTTTTAGGAGTTAGATCTTGAATAAAGATCTTAAGTAGGTTTGTAAGTAGTTTTTACAAGGATTTACCTTAGACTTTTCTCCTTATGAATTCGGCACTCCTAAGGTGGATGAAGAACAAATTTTCCTTCATCAAAATGAAGAAGAAAAGAACCTTAGAAGAAGTAGAACTTGGTTACACATAAAAATGTGCTTTAAGGATTTTCAAGCATTAAAACTACCTTAAGATAACCTTGAGATGCTCCTTGGATTAATGTTGGTTTGAACAACCTCCTTGGTGAACTAAGTGATGCCGAACTCTTGTTGTTATGCTAGGAAGAGTTTTGCTTCAAGGTTTGACAAGAAATGCTAGGAAATTACCTTAAAGATGAAGATAGAAGTTAAAACTCCATTAATGGACTTAAAAGCTTCAAAGGAAGAAGATGAAGCAAGAAGAGAGAGCTTAGAACCTTACCAATTCGTGAATGAAGAGTGCAAGGGAGGAAAGTGAGACCTAGCTCACGTAAATGCAAGAAGAGAGTGACTTGGAATTGATTTTTGTTTTCTTAATTCTTAATGTCAAATGACTATACTTTTCCTTAGTTTATTCAATGAGTTATTGGCTCAATAAATGCCCTCTTTTCCAGCATTGAAATCGGCCATAATGGAGGACAAGGCAAGGTGGAGCAAAAATAATGCAAACTAGAAGACAAGGTGAGAAAAGGAAGGTATCTTCTTTTGATTTTTCTATGTTATAACTTGTCTTCTTCCTCTCTTGTATATGCACGGTTTAGGGTCTGAATGGAGCTCATTTGATCGGCATTCATGAGCTAAGGAACAAGCAAGGAAGGTTACTTGCTTAAGAAATCAAAAGGCAAAAAGAAAAGGAATCTACTTTTTGCTTTTAGCATTTGTTTTGTATCTAGCTCACATGGCCTTGTTCCATGACCTAATTTCGACAGATCTCTGGTCAAATGAGACCTAAATACTTTGGCATTAAGTAATATAACACATGGGAAGGTGAGTCACCATGTTCTATGCCTTTTACAAACTTTTAATGCAATTTTTATACTAGTTTTTGCTCTTAAAATCGGCCCCTATAGAGCACCTTGTTGACTAGTAACACCAACTGATTTATAAGGTCATTTTAACCCTTTTTAAGATTACCAATTCGTGGCATGTCAAAAACTACAAGGCAATTGCGTAAAACGCGTTTTTAACACCCGAAGGTGTGTTTTTGTGCTCTAAGGAAATTTTGGGAAACAATTTGTTTTATGAGTTCCAAGTGTTTGTAACCACTTATTGTAGTAAATAAACATATACTAAGATGTTACATTGGGTTATATGGGGTTACCCACCCGTGACATAATTTACGGGCCATCGGGACACACCCGGGCAAAAAGGAGCGCTAAGAAATCCTCCTGTTGTTTTTGCTGAATTTTGAGAAACCACTTCGTGGGTTCTCTTTATAATGGTTAATAATGATGTTAGGAACTCAAGGAATTAATTTTATAGGAGTTCGTGCCACCTCGGCACTCCTCCGGACTTTTCGTGCTTTAAGGGGCGTGCGTGAGCACTCCCGAGCGTTTTGCGTTTTTGACTGAATTTAGCTTAGGGAATATATATTTGTATATTCATATAATAATTGTATGACCATTTGGTTTGAATATTAGAGGGTCATACAAGTCATGTTTGACCATATGCTTCTAAGGCGTTTTAGCGTTTATGGAGAAACGACTGTTTTTACGTAACGTTCTCATGCATGGGTTTGCATGCGTACGTGAAATAATTTATATTTGGATTATATTCCAATAAATAATGATTTAATAATATTATTTAGATTTGGGGTATTTCAATGGTGATGTAGATCAAGGCTCCCATTAATAAAAACCTCCAGACAATGAGGATAAGCAATGCGGTGTTCGGTTAATGATGTATAAGAGACAAGGACAACGTTCACGAAATTTTCAGCTTGACACCATCCATGGGCAAATGATTGAAATCTTGAGTGAGTGAGTTGACAGTTTACAAACTATAGAAGCCAAAGAAGTTGTATGAGCTTTGTTAACATTATTGGGGAAGAATGAAGACACTGATGTGTAAACCAATCCAGGAATGCATCATTTGTCTGTAGTATAGGTGGTTTGGTGGGCAAAGAAGCCAAATCCCATATGAGTACAGGATAGGACAGAGCAGGAGACTATGGACCAAAGATTCAAGTTGACCACAATTAACACACCTAGTGTCTGCAATGTCCGAATGCAAACGTTTTGCAATGACCATCTTGGACCTGAGGCGGAAGATGGAGTTTCCTCACTCTTTTAAAAGCACAGCCAACAACATTAGTTGAAGTGGATGGATTACCATTGGAAGTACTGCAATGATGTTGATAATCTACGTGATAGGCTGACTTGACTTGAAAGGATCCCGAAGATGTCAAACCCGAATACCAAGAGTTGGTAGGTTGTAGAGGTAATGTGGGTGTGGTAGATGCTGCATGGTATAGAGTCATTTGAAGAATGTGTGGACATCAGAAGGGGGGAAGCAAGCGTGAAGTAGTTTAGTGTCCCAAGACCTCGATGCTATGATGAAGTGGCTAACTGGAGACGTTGATGGCACAGAAGGGGGTAATTGCCAGAGAAAGGGCCGGCCGCCAAGTTTATTCTGAATCCAACGATCACACATTAAAGTTGTTTGTCCATCATAAATGTGTCGTTTGGTACCCAAATCAATAAGATCCCTAACATTGAGTAGGGCCTTCCATAAAGGGTTGTATGTGGGTTTCGTAGATGCATTCAAGCATGAAGTAGTAGATAAATATTTAGTGTTAAACATTTGAGACAGTAGCGATTGAGGTTTAGTCATAATACGCCATAACTGCTTTGCTAGCAGCACCCTATTGAAACTCAAAAAATTTCTAAAGCCCAAACCTGCAGAATCCATACCTTGGCAAGGTAAAGACCACTTGAGCCAATGTATTCCACACTTCTGTATTGATCCAGTCCACCAAAATCATGCAAGTTGACTTTGTATTTGTTTAAGCATAGTTTTTGGTAATAGAATAACAAACATGACATAAGTTAGGATCGTGTTGCCCGACCTGAGAAAACTTTTGTAATAATAGACTATAATAAAATAGACTGGCATATTTTGAAGCAGTGTTGGGCTGATTTCAAATAAAATGTATCGAGCATTGGGCTCCATAAGCTCAATCGAACCGGGAAACCGACCGACCTGCATGCTTCTTGGGCGGTGTTCTCCCCGCTCAGCTTACGAATTGGCAACAGTTTCCTCGCTCCCTCCACTCGACGAGTTCATAGGTCGTAATCGTGGGGGTCTGTTACTCATCATCTTCACCTTGCTTCACTAAAATTGTTACATTTCAAAGAATCCTTGTACGCATTTGTTGACAATGGCCATTCCAGTTTCACTGTAGTGGCGTACACATTCACTCTGTCGTGGCTTCGATTTGATTGGAACTCAACTCGGGCAGCGGATAATTACTCAAATTTGTTTTCCGAATTTTGTTTTCACAATGGTTTCAATGGCTGGCTACAGTCACAATCTCTTCCATCCAACGTTCTCCATCGCTTCGCTAATCCACACACTTTAACTTGCGGCATTTAATGGTTTTTCTAAAATATCCGCTGGAAAGATTCTTGGTTTTTTCCCGCCGCATTTCTTCGTGGGAGTGATTTCATTTAATTGATTGTGTTTGTGTATCTTGAGTTTTTTCATCTTCATCTTCATTCGTTGTCATCTGTTTCTCTTTTTGAAAGACACAAATCTAATGTCCTTTCACTCTCTAATCGTTCATGGTCCACTCGTTGGTGTTTGCTCTCATTCAGTCATTTTTGGTTGTGAACAGTGTAGTAGGGTTAGCATAATGTATATGTTTCAACATTTCTGGTTGTGGATCACTACGTCTATGTTCTTTTATCGCTTATCTTCTTTGTATTTTGGCCATTTTAAGATAGATGACTAGTGCATCATTTGACTGACAGGAGGATTACCATCCTGATACGATCTACATATTACTCGAATTTGTGTGACAATCAGTCGCGCGACCAAGAGTTCTCTAAAAGCTACTAATGTTGTTTGGGGTCAAGAAGCCAAAACGAGAAGATTCCCAGAAGTTCGAATCAAGTACTAAACTTGACATCTTGAAATGAAGCCGTGGACAGTCAGAGAGTGACCTTACAAGTGTTGACACTATTCGGAAGAACTAGTTTGATACTCGAAGCAATCTGCAAAGGACGTTGTCAGACACAACCATGTTGTACTTAGAGGCTGTTTTCAATACCATTCTTGTGAACTATAGCACAAGCTTTGGTTGAAGAACTCAAGCCTATCTATCTTTCACTCAATTATGCTGCAGTCTAAAGATAAGGCCAGATCCAACTCATCTTCGAGGTCAACTCTCTAAAGGGATGCATCAACAGAAAAAAAAAAATGAGAATCTGATTAAGAAAGAAATATGCTGAGTTCGTGTCCCGATAGATTATGATGTTTCAACTTTACTCTGCTCGTGGAAAGGTTTGTTTGTCATACCGTTTAACTATATACCCGCTGTACTGGAAGCAGTTGCTGTCCCTGACTGTCACAGGCCAATCATGGTTTCTAACTGTTTATAATATAATACGTTATTACATTTTTTAATGAACATTATTGCATTCCTTTTTGTTTACTGGTCTACGCCTAAACGATTTCCTCGGTTTTTTAAACACTTTTGGTAGCCTGTCAATTCCTTATTGCTATTTTCTCCTTGTCACAACCTATTTGAACTTTAGATGCTATATATAAACTACCTAACTTTTTTCTTCACACCGTTATGCAACTTTTGGATTGATTAGCCCCCTTTCATAGGAATGGAGTTTATGTAGCTCATTAGAAAGTAGATTTTATACTTTTGAATTATTACCTGCTACTGAAGTTTGCTTTTAAATATGCCGATGCTGTTCAACAATAGATATTTCAGTTGACGTGGCTTTCTTTGTGTTCTCATGGGAGGTATCTTCGGCTAAGGATCAAATGGAACACTGAAGGTAAAATTTAAGGATTTGTTTCTCATTCATCTTCTACTCCTGTGAACCTAAAAAATTAAACCTATTTCCGCATCAGACAGCTCTCAGGTACTGTCTGAATATTTCAACATCATCATCATCATCTGTACTTAAGAAGGTAGTTGTGAGACTCAGATTGGTAACTAGTGGTCAACATGCCCCGCGTACAAATACGCCAGCCAACTTCTCCCTCCGGACGCATCCTTAAAATTGATAATCTGAATTGTGCAAGGATCTCAGATGATGGAGCAGATGATGGGACTGAAAAGTTTGAGGAGGCAGTTGACACATTTGATATTGAATGTAATGGAGGAAACGGGAGAAGTTCTTGAAGAAAAACATCATTCAACAGGAGAAGGAACGTCAGATAGGTCTTCACCTGGAAGTGATACATCATCTACATGCAAGTACAGATCAAAACTTGCAAAATCCGTCCGATCTCCCATAGAAAGGAAAAGGGCCAAGTTCTATACTCCCGAGAGGAGAAGTGTTGTTTATGAGAGTAGGAGAGCAATGGAACTGGAACAAAGATTGGAGATACTGGAGGCAGAGTTGAGGGAAGCTGCTGCTATGGAGGTTAGCCTTTATTCAATTGTTGCAGAGCATGGGTGCTCGATAAGTAAAGTTCACGCACCCGCTAGGCGGCTTTCAAGGTTGTATTTGAGCAGTGGAGAAGGAAATTACAACGTGATGAGGGCAAGAGCTGCTCGCAGTGCTGTTTCAGGATTAGTTGTTGTTGCAAAAGCTTGTGGAAATGATGTTCCAAGGTATCTGTAATTTGCTTGTCATATTACTAAGAGCATGTTTGGCGTTGGGGTAGTCTGTCATAATGTTTTATGTGTTTGATGTTTATCAATATTGGTTCAGAAGTACCACTTATCAGTCTTGATCTCCATTAGTGGCTTAAGGCTCAGCAGAGTATGTTACGGTGCAATATAAGTGAGTTTAACAAGTCCAGTTTCATGATGGCAGGTTAACCTTTTGGTTCTCAAATTCTGTGGTGCTGCGTGCAATTTAAAGCAATCCTTCACAGAAAAACAGTCTCCGGAATCTGCTGATGGGGCTTTGAATGGAATTTTTGAGACAGGGATGAAACGGTCACCAAGCTTAACTTGGAAGTCTTCTCGCTCCCACAAAAAGACTACTTCTAAACTTATAGTAATAACGAAAGCCTGGAAGACTGGGAAGATCCAGAAACATTTATCACCGCCCTGGAAAAATTTGAGTCTTGGATCTTTTCTCAAATCCTTGAATCTGTGTGGTGGCAGGTTTAGATTGAAATTTCTCTATCCCTGCTCTTTAGTTTCATATCCATGATTGTATGAAGTGAAACTGTTGAAGTGATGTAGTGTGTAATTTGACAATGAACAGACTATGACTCCACACATGCAGTTATCGGCTGCAAAAATGATGGATTACGGATCCAGGAAGAGCTTTAGGAGGCAGTCAAGTTTATGCAATCAAGATCAAGTGAATATGTCATTGGAAATATGGACAAAGGCTTTCAAGGATGCTTGTGAAAGACTGTGCCCTGTTCGAGCTGCTGGACATGAATGTGGCTGCCTTCCGGTGCTCTCTAAATTGGTCAGTGTCTTGTATCTCTTTCTATTTTATTCACTTTATGTTTACTCTCCAAAAAAGACTTGGAACTTTTAGAAGTATGCCCTGAAATAGATTTACTTGAAATGAGGAAAGTTGGATGATGCGGAGCATGAATCTCCTTTTGAAATTGTTGAAAAGCATAGTAGATCTGAACTCAATGATTACGCTATTCGAGCTATTTTTATCAGTTTCAGTGTGGAAGAAATTTAGAATGACTGAACCACTTTTGACACTGAGTAGATAATTATGAGCACATGGGCATGAAGTAATCTTTCCTCAGAATGCTTAGATTGAAAACTAAAGCTGCTTTCCGCAGAGAATGATTGCTGCTTGTTTCTTCTCAGTCCCATGTCAAATAATGTGTCTGATCAAATGGGAAATGGTACTCGAATCATTGAATGTCTTTGCATATTGTTGTGAGTTGAATATAGGTAATGGAGCAGTGTGTCGCCAGGCTGGATGTTGCCATGTTTAATGCTCTCCTGCGTGAACCAGGTTTTGACACTCCAACAGATCCTGTGTCTGATCCTATTAGTGATCCCAGTGTTCTGCCGATTGAATCACGAAAGTTGAGCTTTGGAGCTGGCGTCCTGCTTAAAAGTGTGGTATGCGAATTAAAGAGCCAATATTATTACATTTATGGCATATTGGTATAATATTCCCTATTTTATTTTTCCAGCTCTTGAGACTGCAGAACTGTAAAAGTATACTACATAATTAGTTTGTGTTGACTTTTATTGAAATCGTACAGGTAGGTAATTGGTCCAGATGTCTAAGTACCCTGTTTGGCATGGACGATGATGATGACCCAGCAGCCAATGAATCTGAAAAAAACGACGATGATAATTTGGATGATGATGATGATGAAAAAAGACGGAAACCTCCTTTCCATCTTCTCAAGTCATTGAGCGATGTCATGATAATACGAAAGGACACACTTACAGATAGTTCCATCAGAGAAAAGGTTTTTTTTAAAATCATAAAGAATTTACCATTCTTTTTGCACTTGTCCATTTTAATCACCTTGTTTGTCCCTCAGGTCTGCCCTGCTTTCTGCATCCAACTCATCAAAAGAATCCTTCTCAACTTTGCTCCGGACGAATTCTGTCCAGACAAAATCCCAGTTTCTATCATGCTAGCCCTTGATGACATTGACAATATTGAAACCGGACAAGGCGGATTTATTTCTCACCTTCCCTGCTCAGCACCAGCGGTTATCTACGTGCCACCAAAGGCTACCTCTGTAGCCGCTATCGTTGGAGAAGTGGCTGGGGGAAACCAGTCATCTTCACAGCTAAGGAGAAGTTGTTCCTTACTTAGGAAATCGAATAACAGCGATGATGAACTGGATGAACTCGAATCACCCATGTATAGGATCGTTGATCTCCGTAGTAGTAGTAGTGTAGTGGTAGTAATCTTGAAGCGTCTCCCATCCGAGCTGCTGGATCGTACTGGAATACGGAAGATGCTATGAGATATCAGTTGCTCCGTGAGATGTGGAATGAGTAGTGTCTAGATATTAAATTGGACGTACTTACATACATACTGAAGCTTGTACAGGGTTACAGAGAAAGAATATAACTTCATAAAGAAGCATCTCCTCTGCCATTACGGCAAGGATCTTTGTGGGTCAGCATGTATGTAGTTTTAGTCTGCATGAACCCCTTGAGTATATATAGCTGCGGTAGCCCTTAAGAAAACACAAGGTTCATATATCGTAAAGTCCGCAATAGCACTTTTTCAATCTTGGAACTGAAACGACAAATCTCTGGGTAAATAAGGCAGAAAGAACATTCTGGTCAGAAGTGCACGTCTTTCTAACTACATTTACTTTGGTTTGTATGTAGGAGCACTTAACTTTACCTTTTTTTTTGTTATAAGTGGCAGCATAAGAGTGATAATGAGACTCTAAATGAATCTTTCTCCCAATACGATAGTGGGTAAATTTTGAACCTAAGAGTTTTGGTTCTAAAGTATCACTCCACTATCGACCAAGTCACACGGGCTTAGCCACTTATCTTTGTCTTTTCCATCAATCAGAATGTTGCTCATATTTTCAGTTTATTTTTTTCCTCTCGCTTCGCTTCTCTAATGTCGTTCAATAAGTTTCTCAAATCTATCATGAGCCTAGACAAGAGCCTAACAGCACCTTTATACAATCATCCATGGACTCTCTACTTGCATCCATTTGATCATCAAGTAGCGTTCAACTAGCTTCTCTCACAAGTGCGGAGCGATCATCTACCCTTTCAAATTCCTAATCCCCCTTGATTGCTTTCTGCTATCAAATAATCTGTTATCAACATCTGCAATGAAGGTGTACAATACACTAATTTGAAGAAGTGGACAAAATGGTGCAAGTTCTATTTCCTTTATGCCGAGTGAAAGGCTTTACTATGTATTTGTCATACCATAAAGGTAGGTGAATCTGTAACAAATATCTCACATTACTTTACAATAGTAAATTGTCATGTATACGTGGTTTACGGAGTCTGTAACAGCCTGAGCATATGACATAATCACATAATTGATGTATTGCACTGTCATATTGTAGAAAAGGCGGAAAATTTTGATGGGTGTGTCTAGCTCTTATCCCACAAATTTCTTGAAGAAAAGGCGGAAAAAGTTTCTTGAGAAATAGTTGATGAAAAGCATCACAGGCTTGTTGCAGTGGCAGTAGTCAACACCCCAATAGCCCCTCACCAACAAACTAGACCGTTACAGTCCTAACTGTATACCTTCTGGGGAAAGAGTACCCAGCTATTAGGATCCATAGTACTACTACAAACCCTACACTTCAAGTGTTCAATTTTCTGGTCCATACTACATTCTAAAAGAGACCTGAGATTTGACAAAGCCGAAAATTTCAAAGTCTTAATTCTTAATTGGTTGTAGAACCCCAATTAGTTTTTTGCAGGTCTATAAATTAATTTGAAGTTTACAGGAAGTGAAACCTAAACAAACATACAAGAGGAAAACAACTTAACGTGTATGATGTGGATTCTTGGGAGAAGAGGCCGCTGCTTGGAGACTTTCGTCCCTTAGAAGATGGAAAAACAAGATTGTTCTCAAATATGAAGTAATGGAGGAGTTATTCCACAAGTTTAATATTTCATATGATGGATAATTCGGCCAAAACGTGGTCATTTTCCATATCAGCTCAACACTCGATTAAGCTTGCAAAAAAAAAAATTCATAACTATTTCCATCACATTAACCACTTTCACCTCTCTTCTCGTTGAAGAATGGGTACAAGTTAGAGATGGTTTCAGCTGGATTCAACGAAATAAAATTCAGGTGCAATTGCGGTGTTGTTACACAAGAGAGAGAGAGAGAGAGAGAGAGAGAGAGAGAGAGAGAGAAAGCATCAAGATATACTCATTTAGTTTCTAATGGGACTCAATGATGGTTTCAAATCCACTGGAGGAAGCACTTATCCAAGGAGCTATCGAGGAAAAGCAAAAGTCACAAAGTCAAAATGCATTAACTGCAAGAAATTTGAGCAGTTAAAAAATAGTTACTGGATCGTTAAGTTCCCTAATGACCAAAAGGGAGCCAAAAGAAAGCCATAGCCAGCGCTAACGCTGTCCCAGCAGAAGCATGTGGAGAGATGGGAGATTCTCCACTCACTGGAACGCGAATTCAGCACATAAATACAAGTTTCCATATATTGGCTGCTGATCTCCATATCATAGATCTAATTCCATTCAAAGAGAAAGGGAACAATCCTTCGCCTCCATTTTACATTTATTATCCCTGAGAATTTCAAGTATGAACAACAGTTTGGGGATCTTCACGAAATACTCATTTCAGATCTCAAGCTTGAAAATTAAGGGAAGTGCAAATGGAAAGCCAAAAAAAAGACTTGACATCATAAGATAGAGATGAGATACAAAGTCAGTTTAAGTATAAAACATGAGTCTAACTTGTCATTCACCCAACAACTTCTCCGGGGTTTCCTAATATTACACAAGCTGCTGATCTGGGACCTAAAAGTGTGATGCAACTTTAATGACAAATCCAAATCTAGTTTAATCGTCGATAATTGTTAAATTAGCCTTGAGTAATCTCCTTTTCTTTTGACTTGCACAATTCCTCAGCTGACTTGATATACTTCTTGGTCAGCTCGTCGATCTGGGAAAGGGAAAACCTACCAGTGTTAGATTATTACAAACTCAAAAGAATAAACAGCCAAAATATGTTAACAATCTCACAGAACTTTCGAACCTCTTTCTCCAATCTTTTTGCACTATCCTTGGGAAAATTTGAGCCTGCTTTCTTGATCGTTTCCAGTGCCTGTGCAAAGGACCAAAGAGGTATTTCACTCACAAAGTTCACACGCAAGCAAACTAAATTCCTTTTGGTTTATTGTTTCTCTCCCTTAGATTTTACTTCATAGCTCCAGCAGCTGATCCTTACAACATATTACATACATACATACATACAGCAAGTCTTCTTAAGCGGACTGGAAATACAACTATCCTCCTATAATAGAAAAAAACTCACAAAGTTCACACGCAAGCAACTAGATTGCTTTTGGTTCATTGTCTCTCCCTTAGATTTCACTTCACAGCTCCAGCAGCTGATGCTTACAACATATTACATACATACTTACTGTTATAATTGCCGGGTTTGTCACAGAATAATCCAAAGAAATTTAAGTCAGCTAAACCAGAGAAATCCTAACATGTTGATAATTTGTTTGTTGGCTTAACACATCAAAAAGCACAGAGGCAGTTACCCAGGGGAAAGAAAAAGGTATCACCGGATAAGTACACATCACAGTTGGAGTAAGAACCATTTACATCTAACATCTGTTTTTCGTCTACTCCCAATTTCAGTTTTTTTTTTTTCTAAAAGATATGCAGCTAATTCCAAATAATAGAAGCAAGAAATCTAACAATTACAATTAGGAAAAGGTGGTGCATATTGTCCATGACTAACCTTCTGCCGAGCTCTTCTAATGCTTTGCTTGACATCTTCACTTGATTTAGCAACAATCTTACACACAGCCTGAGAGAAGTTAGCATATAAATGTTACTATGAGCTTACAGTATTAGTCTGTAGCTTTTGAATATTTGAATGCCATATTAAAACTGGACTGCACTAAAATGGCTAATCTGAACCTGTATGTGCTCCTTTGTCAATCTGTTCATGCAAATAGAAAACAAGATCTTAGAAAAATCCAACAGTAAAAATACAGTATAGATGAAAAAACAGAACAAAAGAAGGAAACAGAACTTACGCAGGAATGGGTGCTATCAATCTCTGACCATCTGCCTGAGGATTTAAGCCTAATGGGGAAGAAACGATAGCCTTTTCCAATTCTTTCAGGGTCTGAAGCAAAACAGATTCATAACATCATGTTAGCTCAGTTCATCATAAATGCATACGATAAGAGGAATCATAGAAAAGCGCAAGCTCATGTATCAATCAACGTTCACAAAATCTGTAGATGACTTCAGCATGCCAGGAAACAACATGAACAAGTTTGAGAAACACGAGGTTTACAGTGAGAAGTAATTGAAGACAACAAAAGAAAATGAGAATGGAAAGCCTAAAGTTATTTGCAAAAAAACATGCACAGATTGTGGGAAGGTTGATTATAATTACATTTGGATCGTACGGCATTACTGACAAGGTTTTAGAATCAATCACTGAAACGACAGCAAGGTGATTCAGTGCCATCTTTACACCACCAGTTTCCACGATTATATGATCTAACATACCTGCAAACAGATTCCAAAAGAACACCACCATCAAAACAATGACATTTCAGATGAGTAAATTCATAAGAAGAGACTTCTATCAAAGCATCAGCACACCTGGAGCAGCTCTTCCAGTACGCAGCTTTGTTAGTTCACGTGACAATGCATCAATGGCTGCATCCATCTGAGAAACAGCAGCTGACTTGACACTAGGACCAATGTCTTCAACCACTTGAGCATCATCCTCATCAGCAGCCCCTGGAACACAAGATGAACAAATTATTCTACAATATGACAACAATGATCACTTAAGCTTGAAATAACTGCAAAGCTACCACTAATTCAGGTTGTTTAAACTTATCTTCTAATTTACACTACATATATGGCATCAAAATAAAAAAAACATGTAGCTGATTTGGTCGTTTAGGTATTCTCATTGGTCGATGTTGTATTAGCTTTTTTTGGAGAGATATAGGATGTAAAATATCATGAGACAAAAAAAGCTGCTAGCTAAACTGAATAGCTATTTCTTTTAGAATGGGAGGGAATTAGGGAAACCAGCTTATTGACATTGATAAGCCCCTGCTACGCAAGAATCTGTAATGTAATGTCCCAGGAGTCATTGCCATTGAAAACCAGAAGTGAATCCATCTCAACTGGGATACCTCTTTTACCCACATGCACAAAATCCCGAGGAAAAAACCAAATAGTGATTTACCAACCATGTTAGTGTGGCACCCACACCTCCAAAGATCTAATTACTAGAGTTTTTTACATATCTTGGTCTATCAATACTATAAACAGACGTGCAGAAGACCAGAATATCTGTAGCAAGAATTAACAAAAGCATAAATAACAAGGAAGATCATATACATGTACTTATAAATGATCAAGAAACAGAAACCAGTAAATTCAGTTTACCAATCACCTGCTCACCACCTTAACTTTATTTCCCCTGGACTAACTAAATTCAAATTTCACCAAATTGTCAAACTAACAACCTAACAAATACCACGGAAAATTGATGAGATAGATCATCTAACTTCATTTCTCAGAATTATGGAGTTGTTTACTCCTTCAATCGGAAAACAAATAGTCAGTATACCAATGTTTTAAGCATAAGACATCCTAATGCCTCGTCTCAATAGAAGAATAAATACACATTAAAATTACATAGATAATATATGGGATGAAAAGATCAGCAGCGCTTCTCTTGTTCGCCGATCAACCAACCCACCATTCCAGTCACTGAACAGTTTGCGTACAATCAAACAGAAGTATTGACAGCAGTGGGGGTGAGGGGGTGATGAGAGTTACTTGATTTGCGGCCTTTCGCGAAATTTCTACGGGTTTCTCTGATGAAGCCCGAGAAGGGTGAAACTGGGGCTCTTTGAGCGGAAGGTTCGGAGGGGTTTTGATTGAATGGAGAAGAGCATAGATGGGAAAAATTGCGAGGTTTAAGAGTAGCCCTGAAAAGGAATAGATTGTGCCGATGAGCAGCAATGGCCCTTCTCAACATCTTCAAGTAATTCCTATACCGAATGTGACACGACAACGGCCTGAATTAGTTTCACGGGTTTGGAAGACCGCCGGAGCTAAAACCCTCCACCTGAGCAGAGAAAGTGCCAACCTGTGTCTTCTTTAAGTTTTGGGAAAATTACATGCACCACCCATGTTGTTTGGCGCAATTACACACTCCATCCACGTGATTTCACAAATTACTTTCCCCACCTATGTGGTTTCTCTCTTTTTACATCCAGCAACTTTTCTAATTTTTGTTCAATTCAAAAGATGCTTAAATGTTGTCCGAAATTGATGAAAATTTACATGGATGATGCTAAAGTGATATATTTTGATCTTATGTCAAATCCGAAGTTTTTTAAGCTTTAATGTGACCTATGGGACCCAATGAAACATGTAACATGTTCATGGGTCCCACATGTCACATTTAAGCTTAAAAAAAATTAATTTCTCACTGAACCAAATTATAACAATTTAACATCGTCTATGTAAAGTTTCATCAATTTCGGACAACGTTTAAGCATCTTTTGAATTGAACAATAAATAGAAAAATTGCTGGATGTAAAAAGAGGGAAACCAAATGGGTGGGGGAAGTAATTGTGAAACCACGTGGATGGAGTGTGTAATTGTGCCAAACGTCATGGATGGGGCTTGTAATTTTCCCTTAAGTTTTTTTAAGCAAGTGTCTTCCTTAAGTTTTTCGTTTACTAAGAGTTCACCTCTTCTTCTTTTTCGGCGAGAGTATTGTGACAGATACCTTTTTTCCGTCGCTGACGGATTAGTTATAGACCATTGGATCATTTGTGATATGATTCATCATATATAGTAGTGTACGCGTGAAGTACATGTACTTCTATTTTCTTTTGTTTTTAACAAAAAGAAAATAAGTCTTTTTTTTACTTACCCGAGACAAACCCGATAACTATTTTTTGTTATTCAATTTAAATTACTGATTTACTTCATTGTTTGGACGGATGTTTCAAAACAGTGATATGCTATTATTTTAATTTTTAAAACAACTAATAAATGAGATTTATGTTATTTAATTAAGTTGTAGTGTAACCATATATTTTTTCCTTATTTTTTTAAAGGAACAATTTACTTTTATTTTTGTGAAAGTATTTTTTATCGATGAGTTAATGAAATTAGTTAAAAACAATAATTACAATTATAAACAAGGCGCTACATATAATTTTGTAAGTTGGTGACTTAATTAGAAAATAACCAATATGTACTTATACGATAATATAAGTTCTAAATCTTGTAACAAAATTAAAGATGAGTGAAGTTGTAAGAAAAGTAGAGTGAAGATAAGCATAAATTTTTTAAATAAACTACAATAAATCTTTAAAAATAAACTTAATCTACTAAAATAGTTTAATTACAAACAACCATTAATTATAGAATAATCCTAGAACTTTAGGGACTGAAGGTCAAATGAACAGATTATAGAGAGTTGATTTAATTTAAAAATACAAAACCAAATATGTGTGATTTCTTTTAAATAAAAAAAGTGTGATATATGACACTAACTAATAACTATTATATATCTTTTTTACCATTTTATTGAATCATGGTGTATAATAATATTTTCTTACCATTTAAGTTTACAGAGCTTTAATGATTGATAAACCTGAAAGTTATAACTGTTTGAAATGATAAACATATATAATTGTTGAATTCGAGTTTACGTATTCATTAACCTCGGTTTACGTATCCATAATAACTCATACTAATAAGTAAACATTTTCATTGATAATTAGAAATATGTACACAACATTTTATAACGATTTCCATAACTATTATGAAAAGATGACATTGATTGTTACTTATTTTTTCTTTGGGCGTTCTTATCAAATCATAGTGTAAACAATATTTTCTTAGAAATTAATTATCAGTTTACAGAGCTTAACGGATTGATAAACTGAAGGTTATAAACGTTTTGAAACAATGAATGAGTTGTAGGATATGATTTTATGTATTCGTTGACCTTGGTTTTTATGTATCCACGATAACTTATAAATGTTTCCACTTATCATTAACAACATACACACACCATTCTATAATTGTTTCCATCATCATTATAGAAAAGATGACAGTAACTGTTATATATCTTTTTTATTATTCTTATCAAATCATAGTGTATAAGAATACTTTCTTCGCATTTATCAATTTATAGAGATTGATTGATTGATAAACTCTGAAGACTATAAACGTTTAGAAACGGTAAACTGGGTTGTTGGATTCGATTTTACATATTCAATAATCTTAGTTTTTATGTACCCACGATAGCTTATAAATGTTTCCACTTATTATTAAAAACATGTACACAACACTCTATAATCGTTTACATCACCATTATAGAAAAGATGACCGTAACTGTTATATATCTTTTTCTTTGATTATTCTTTTCAAATCATAGTGTATAAGAATAATTTCTTCGCATTTATCAATTTATCGAGATTGATTGATAAACTCTTAAGACTGTAAACGTTTAGAAACGATAAACTGAGTTGTTGGATTCGATTTTATGTATTCGATAACCTTGGTTTTTATGTATCCATGATAGCTTATAAATGTTTCCACTTATTATTAAAAACATGTATACAACACTCTATAATCGTTTCCATCACCATTATAGAAAAGATGACCGTAACTGTTGTATATTTTTCTTTGATTATTCATATAAAGTCATAGTGTATAAGAATACTTTCTTCACATTTATCAATTTATAGAGATTGATTGATTGATAAACTCTGAAGACTGTAAACGTTTAGAAACGATAAACTGAGTTGTTGGATTCGATTTTACGTATTCGATAACCTTGGTTTTTTATGGATCCACGATAGCTTATAAATGTTTCCACTTATTATTAGAAACATGTACACAACATTCTATAATTGTTTCCACTAGCATTATTGAAAAGATGACAATAACTGTTATATATCTTTTTCTTTGATTATTCTTATCAAATCATAGTGTATAAGAACACTTTCTTCGTATTTATCAATTTATAGAGATTGCTTGATTGATAAACTCTAAAGACAATAAACGTTTGGAAACGATAACACTACTAGAAAAAAACGATTTTTTGCGACGGAATTAGCGACGGACCCAAATCCGTCGCTAAATAGCGACGGAATAGCGACGGCTTAGCGACGGACGGTTTTAGCGACGGAATGGCGACGAATTAGCGACGGAAAATGGCGGGGCGAGTCGCGCGCAAATTTCCCCTAATTAACGACGGATTTGCGACGGAAACTTCCGTCGCTAAATACTTCCGAAAAAACTCCCGCTCCCACTAAGTGAAACGGCGTCGCTTCACTTATCTTTTAGCGACGGATTTGCGACGGACTCAGTCCGTCGCTAATTCCGTTACATTAATCAGTCGCGAGCCTCTTCTTCTTCCCTGCGCGCGCATTCGCTTTCTCCTCTCCTCTGCCTCCTCTCCTCTCCTGCGCGCACCAGAATTCCATTCCGGCCAGATTCAAGCTCCGTCGCCGCCATTAGCTAGTTTTCCGGCCACCGCAACGTCCCAGACAACCTCTGCATACTCCTGCAACTTCACTGTGGTAAATTTGGTTAGTTTCAGCCAAATCTAGGGTTACGAAAATTGTGTTAAAAATTTGTAAATTTGTGGGTTATTCTTTGTTAATTGGTGCTATGAACTGGTGGTTATTGGTGTGTTGTTGGTTTGTGAGTATTATAGTTGCTAATTTTGCATTTTTGTTTACTTTTTCACTAATTTTAGTGTTACATATATATATCCGAAAATGGCATGGGTATATCCAAACAGTGTTGTGTGGTTGCAAAATTGTGTTGTTAGAACTAATTAATGATTATATAGTTTGTATTAGTTAATTTCAGTTGTCAATTCTTACTTTTATGGATAGTTTTACAAATTTTAGTTCCAAATGGCATGGGTATATCAAAAATTGTTAGTATACAAATTTGTTGATGTTGTTTGGTAATTATGAATGTTAGTTGTAGATTTTTTTTATTGTAGTAGACCTAGGGTTATAATATTGTGAAACCGAAAATTGATTTGGGGAAATAACATATTGAGAATGTTTCGAACTGAAATTTATAAGTTAAGTGACAGTTCGTGATTTTAACTTGATTTTATATTAGAATATATACATAATTTAACTGTATCTTTTTTAATATATATTGTTTCTTATTAAATAATTCAGTTGATAATTTAATTGTATAATTAAGTTGATAAAATCAATTAAGTTAATATATATTTTAAACTTGATTTTATATTAGGATATATTATTTCTTATTTAATATATATAGTATTAGTATTTCAAGGCTGTAGAGTATTAATATTTTAATTTTTCTCTTTTTTGAATTATTTTAGTTCTATTTTATCGGACTTTAACTTGCTTGTCGGCTACTATATTGCATATGTATGATATTATATTATTTTTTTAATTGTTTATCGGAAACTATTAATTGTTATTAAACATATTAGTCCAATTGTTTTACATCACGATTTTTGTACAGGGAATGTACATGCAAGATGGATTTGTGTGAGATGTTTATTTTGGTTAAAACAGGATTTCCGTGGGTGGATATTTGATAAGTTCATCATATGATTATTATTAAATTAATAATGTTTGGTTAATGATATATCTTCCTTATACTTGCGTCGACAAATTGTATATTATCCTATATTTACTTTACGATAAGTAGGTGATAAACTGACATGATTTGAGTACGCTTACCCAAAACTTCCCTAATTTATATATATAAAATTTTGTACACCACAAGCGTTCGTATGTAAATTTCTATAATATGTATTACTAAAAGATACTTTAGTATATTATTTTGTATCCGCACGGCTTAAAAGAGTTTGGAAATACAATATATTATTTATCCTAAAGTACAATTCTTACTGGAGTATACCATCTGCTTTCGAATTGTTTTAATCAGACATGTGCTAGTCTATTATTTACCAAAAATTAAGAGCTTGTTATGGTTTGATGATAGCTTTTGCTCTTTATATATACACGCACTGTGCTATGATAATCGACATATGTATTCAAATAGTGTACGGACGTTTAAACATCGCTTATTTTGTTTTATATGGTTTTCACGTAGTTGCCATTTGTGTATTTGAACTTAAATATCCATTGCTTATTTTGCGTCGATGAATCAAGTGGTTGGATCTGTTGTATGTTGTTGTAGATATTGTGTGGACAATCTGTTGGGTTTTGTTGATAACTGTTGGTATTTGTGTATCGTCCTTGTGGGATGCTTAGAAATAAGCGGGAAAGTAAAAAAATAGGGGACACTATGTCGATTTTTTTTAAATTTTATTAGTTTAAACAAAGTAGTGTTGATAATCACCGTATTTTATATTTCGGTTGGTCTCCTCCCTCAGGCGTAGTCGCATGGCATGGAACCCACCACCACCACCGCACACACCGGACACCACCACCATCTATCTTCTTCTTCTTCTTCTTCTTTTTATTCTTCTTCATCTTCTTGTTCTTCTTCTTCTTTTTGTCTTTCTCCAGTCCAGTTCGTTCTTCGATTGATAAATGTGAATCGTCATCAACCCGATAGGTATGAGAGTTTTATTAACTAAAGGTGTTTTTATTAGTATTAACTAAAGTAGTGTTTTATTAGTATTAACTAAAGTAGTGTTTTATTAGTATTAACTAAAGTAGTTTTTATTAGTATAGGTATGAGACCCGATAGGGTGTGGATGTATGTTGAGAGAACCTTTGAGAGGGGTAGAATCTCTACCCAATGGCTGAGGAAGATGGAAGAGTTTGTCTCATTCGCACTACAACACCCTGAATGTATGGAAAACGGTAAAATTAAGTGTCCTTGCGACATGAAAAGGTGCAGAAACAGACAGTACTCGAGCCTGCTGTCGTTAAGCTCCATTTAGCTAAGAAAGGTTTTATGTATGGTTACTTTGGATATTTCATGGGGATAGACAACACACCTATACAAGTTAATCTCACTACGAGTACCACAACGCCACGTGAGGTACAAAATGTTGAAATGATGGAGCAAATGATTGCTCATGCTGTTGGTGATGTTCCAGAACAATTAGGGGATACATCTACTTTTATGCCGGATGTTGAGGAGGAACTAGAGGATGCTCCCAATCCAGAAGCTAAGAAATTCTTTGAGTTAATGGAATTTTCTAGAAGAAAGTTATTCAATGGCACTCATAGCGTGTTATCTCTCACAGCTGAATTGATGTCTATTAAGAATGACTACCAAGCACCCCAGGGATTGATTGATCGAGTCTGTAAAACTTACCACGATCTTTGTCCTGAGAACAATGACATTCCAAACAACTTTTATGAAGCAAATAAAATCATGCGTGGTCTAGGTTTACCCTATGAAGAAATTGATTGTTGTTCGGATCATTGTATGATTTTTTGGGGAGAAGATAAAAATCTTGAAGTTTGTAAGTTTTGTGCTTGCCCTAGATACAAGCCCGTCAAAGAGGGTGCAAAGAGGAGGAAAAGTAAAGTACCGTACAAGAAGATGCAGTATTTTCCCCTCATTCCAAGGCTGAAGAGGCTATACGCTTCTCCTGCAACGGCTACAGATATGAGATGGCACGCTGAGCACAAGATGGAAGATGACAATATGTGTCATCCATCTGACTCAAAAGCTTGGAAGCACTTTGACGAAATTCATACTGATTTTGCTTTGGATTCTAGAAATGTCAGACTTGGGTTATGCACTGATGGTTTTCAACCATTTACAGCCTCTGGAAGACAATACTCTTGCTGGCCAGTTGTTCTTACACCTTACAATTTACCGCCTGGGATGTGTATGAAAGATGAGTTCTTCTTTCTTACAATTCTTGTTCCTGGGCCTAAAAATCCTAAAGGAAAAATTGATGTGTTTTTGCAGCCTCTCATAGCTGAGTTACAGGAGTTGTGGGCAGGAGTCACAACATATGATGTGTCTAAGAAGAAAAATTTTGAAATGCGAGCGGCGTTGATTTGGACTATAAATGACTTTCCAGCATACGCAATGTTATCAGGTTGGAGAACTGCTGGTCGACTGGCGTGCCCCCATTGTGCTACAGATAGTGATGCATTCACACTACGTTGTAGCAAGAAGCAGTCTTGGTACGACAACTCCAGAAAATTTCTTCCTGCAGATCACAAGTTTCGTGCTGATAAAAAATCATTTCGGAAAGGGCACAAAGAGACCAAATTTGCCCCACCTTTTAAAACTGGTGATCAAATACTGACAGAGCTGAACCGATTGGGCTTAATGAAGGTCAATGAAGTTGGTTCGGCTGAAATAAATGCTCAAATTTCTAAAACAAGTGGATGGAGCAAAAAAAGCATTTTTTGGGATCTACCATATTGGAAAGATTTGTTGATCAGACATATTCTTGATGTGATGCATTGTGAGAAAAATGCGTTTGAGAACATATTCAACACAGTTCTCAATGTGAAGGACAAAACAAAGGACACATTTAAATCACGCCTAGAGTTGAATGATTATTGTCACCGTCCAGAGTTGGCACCAGATATATCTTTAAACACGTTTCCAAAGGCAAAATATGTCATGGACAGGGACAGTATTCGGATCTTGTGTGAATGGGTAAAAAATATAAAGCTCCCTGACGGATTTGCATCCAACATTGGGAGGTGTGTTGACATGGCCAATAGGAAAATGTTTGGGATGAAAAGTCATGACTGTCATGTTTTCTTGCAAAGGTTGATGCCCATAGCTTTCGACATCTACTTGATCAAAAGGTGTGGGAGCCAATTACTGAGTTATGTCTTTTTTTCAAGGAGTTGACATGCACGTCAATTTCAGAATCTAATATGCAAAGGTTGAATGGTCAAATTCCGGAAATCTTGTGCAAATTGGAAAAATATTTCCACCGAGCTTTTTTGACTCAATGGAACATCTCCCCATCCATCTTGCATTTGAAGCGAGTTTATGTGGTCCAGTGCAGTACAGATGGATGTATCCGTTTGAGAGGTAAATTATAGGTCAACTGAACAAAGATATTTTATATTGTTATATAGTGTTTTCAATGTAGTTGATGTAATTGGTCGATACATAAACTACGATACAGGTACTTGGGCAAATTAAAAAAGTTCATCAGAAATAACAACAAGGTTGAGGGTCGATTCGTAACGGATACCTTTTGGAAGAGATCACTAAATTTACAAAGTTTTATTTCGTTGATGACGGACCAGCATACCCTTACAAGCTTGGTAGAAATGAGGTGATTGTGGAAGACGTTGACGAAGACCCAGAAAGATTGTCTATTTTCAAAACGTTGGGGAAACCAATTGGCAAAGGAACTAGAAGATTGTTGACAGGCGATGAGTTAGATGCTGCTCAGTCATATGTTCTTCTGAATTGTGCAGAAATGGAGCCTTACTTTGAGTAAGAAACTTATATCGAATATATTCATTGGTTTACATAATATTCATAATTGTGTTGACTGTTGCACTTGTATATGTCGTAGAATGTACGAGAGTCAGTTACGGCAAGCAGAACCAACACTGAATGCGCAGACTATAAACCTTAAGATGGAAAAGGATTTTCCACTTTGGTTTCGTTCACATGTGAGGGTTTAAGTACATTATTGACTACATCATTATATACATGATTATGCACATTGACACTAACTTGTTATGTTACAGTCAAATGTTGTTTCCACACCGAACAAATTTGTTTGTAGTTTGGCACAAGGTCCATTGAACATGGCAGTTTCCTACTCGGGTTTCTATGTAAATGGATACAAATTTCATACAGAATCTTATTCACAAGAACGAACAACATATAACTGTGGTGTTTGCATTTCTGGGACAAACTATGCTGATTCGGAGTATGATTATTATGGGGTGCTGAAGGAGATTATTGAACTAGAGTATCCCGCTTTGCGGTCAAGAAAGTTGTAGTGTTTAATTGTCACTGGTTGATCCGGAAAAGAGAGGAGTACAAATACATCCTCGATATAAACTGGTTGACATTAATCATACAAGGAAGTTTAACAAGTACGAGCCATTTGTGCTAGCTAATCAAGCTGTTCAGGTGTATTATTGCTCATACCCGTCGAAGAAGAGAGATAAGAAAGACTGGTGGGTTGTGTCAAAGGTGAAAGCGCGAAGTGGTTTGGACATGCCAGACTCTTCAACAAATGAGGAACAGGTTCAGCCACTGCAAGAGGAAACCGTTGATCATATGGTGTTATCACCTGTAGTCGATGACGATGAAACTTTAGTTTTAGTGGACATACCAGATGACAACATTGATGAATAAATTAACACTAGACAACAACTACGATGTATGAGAACATATAATTATTGACTTGTCCATTTTTTATAATATTATTTGATTACATCTTATAAATCTATACGCTTGTTTTTGGTTATTCACAGTGATGACAGGTGGTAGAGGTTACTTTAAATCCGGGTGGTCGTTCTCGAGAATGCTTGGTAGGGGTAGTTCATCATCTGCAGCGAGAGATTCTCAGCAAGCTGCAGATGATGCAGGATCGGGCGAAGGGTCTCATTCTGGTGCTCCACGACTTGCTCGTTCTCGCACTGTCTCAGCACGAGCACCGATGGGGACCCCGCACTTTGACACTCATCCGCATGCTCATCAGGGCTCCACTTTAGTCCCTGCTTCTCAGGATGTTCAGCACTACACTCCACCTGCCCACACACCGGCTGAGACACATACCGATACTGCTTCACCTTCACCAGCGGACACACCGCGTAGCTCAAGCTCGTCACAAGGTGCTGGGGTTGTTGATCGTCGCACCTTCATCACCATCGACGGCAGGTAAGTACACTTATGTGATTATACAACTTGATATTGTTTTAATAAAGCTTGTTTACCAACCATTGTTAATTACTTGTCATTTGTCTTTGAAACTACAGGGATTTGGAGCCTAGTAATGTAGTCAATCGTGCAATACTCCCCTGTTTCGAGACAAGATGGTTTGCCCATGGCTATAACTGGGAGTCACTGGGTCCGGATGGTCATCGTTTTTATTTTGAGGAGTTTAAGGTATGTAACCATTCATATTTTACCAATGTGTGTATGATGTTGGTTTTGTTTTTGCACTTAAACCACTTTGTTAATATATATACAGAAGCGCTTTCGATGGGATCCTCGATTTGAGACACGGGTGTATGAGATTTTTTGTGATAAAGGTAGACAGAGATATTCTGACACACTATACAAGATGAAGACAGGGAGAACTAAGAGGAAAGTCAGAGATGATATATGGGACGAGTGGCAGAGACAGTGGCAGACCGAAGATTACAAAGCAAAAAGCCAAATCAACTCCAGAAACAGAAGGAGTGAGCACACACCTGGTGGCGGTATCTCCACCCATGCTTGCGGATCACGCACAATGAAGGGGCATAAGAAGGTCTTGGTAAGTTTTTTTGATAGTGTTGTTTTACATTTACCTAAAGATATGCTTAGGAAATATGAATATGGGTGTGACTACGGGTATGATTATGGATGTCAATGTGTTTGTGGACTATGAACTGTGAACTATTACTGTTTTCTGTCTGTTTAATATGTGGGCAAAATGTATAAAAACAGGGGAGGTTCTGTCAAATTTTGCGTAGAATTTGTATTTTATATGTTAATAAGCATTTTTTTTAGACTGAAAAAACAGGTGTGGAGCCTGATGCTTACACACTGTTTATTCACACACATTCGACCAAGGATGAGCATGGTAATAGTGTGCTAGTATGTGCGAAGGCCGAGGACATTGCTGTAAGTGTTTTTTATACATCTATTCTGCATAAATGTTTGTAATACATTTTAATTTTATTGAATAATGAATAACCATTTATCTTTGTTTTGCCATTACATAGTATGAATATGAGCATCTTGTTGAGGCGTCAACTCAAGAGGCAGTGAACCCAGATGATCCATCAGCCCAAGGGACACCCACTGACCCCAACCAATTATTCTACAAGGCTGTCAAAGGGAAATCACGAAAGCAGAGGGTCTACGGTGTGGGCGAGTTAGCACCTGTCTATTTCCCTGATTCATTTCACACCTCTGGCAACAGCTCAAGTGGTACCGGCTACGATCAGAGTACGATTGAGTCGATGCAGTCAAACATTGAGCGAAATGTGCTTGACAGGATCCGCGAGACTCAGAGGGAGAGCATCCGGCAGTAGCTACGTCAGGAGGAGATGCAGGCTATGATACGAGAGCAGATCTCTCAGATGTTTCCCTCTCAGACTCCTAGTCTGCCAGGATGGGGTCCGTGGGGAGGTGCAGGTGGTGGCTCTGGTGGTGGTTCTGGTGGTGGTGGTGGCTCAGGTGGTGATGGCTCAGGTGGTGGTGGCTCAGGTGGTGATGGCTCAGGTGGTGGCTCAGGTGGTGGCTACGGTGATCAGTTGGGGTATCGTGCTGGGGATGGTCATGGGTGGGAGTACGGACGTTAGATAGATTGTTATGGTTTGAGTGACATTGCAACATTAAGTTTTATTTTCAGTTGTTTGAAATGCTAATTGTACGAATTTAACAATTATTTTGAATTTGGTTAGTACAAAAATAGTTTTTATTTTCAATTATTTTGAACAGGTGAAATTTATTGCTTAATATGTAGGTGAATAAAAATGTTGCAGTTGATTATTGTTGCAGGTGAAATTATTGTAGGTGAGAGCAAATTAAAAAGGATATTCTGTTTGGAAAAACCAGTTTTGCGACGGATTAGCGACGGAATTTCCGTCGCAAAACCGTGAAAGCACAAACCCTAATTCCGTCGCTAAGTTCCGTCGCTAATTAGCGACGGAATTATCCTTCGCCAATCCGTCGCTAATTAGCGACGGATTAAATAATTCATCGCAAGACTAATAGCGACGACGATTTTTGCGACGGAACAAATCCGTCGCTAGTCCGTCGCTAATCGCTTTAGCGACGGACTAGCGACGGATTTGTTCCGTCGCAAAAATCGTTTTTTCTAGTAGTGTGGATTCGATTTTACGTATTCAATAACCTTGCTTTTTTTATGTATCCACAATAGCTTCTAATGTTTTATCTACTTATTATTAAAAACGCTATACAACATTCTATAATTGTTTCCATCACCATTATAGAAAAGATGACATAACTGTTATATATCTTTTCTTTGATTATTCTGATCAAATCATAGCGTAAAAATACTTTTTTTTTATCAATTATAGAGAGTGATTGATTGATAAAGTATGAACATTATAAACGTTTAGAAATGATAAACTGAGTTGTTGGATTTGATTTTTATGTATTCAATTGTCTATATTCAATACCTTGGTTTTTTATTATTCACCTAGCTTATAAACTTTCCACTGAAATTAGAACATATTACACAACCTTCTATAATTGTTTCCATCACTTTTTAAAAAAATGACACTAATTGTTACTCCGTTCGTATCGAATTATTGTGTATACAAATAATTTATTAGCATTTTTCAATTTATAGAGTTTGATTGTTTAATAATTAGAAGGTAACGTTTGAAAACAATAAAATGAGTTGTTGCATTGGATTTTATGTATTCATTAATCTTTTGGTTTTCATGGTGCCAAATAACATATAACCTGAAGACTAAAATATTAACGTTTAATATTTTTACAGGCATTATACATCACTTTTAATTTAGAACAAAAAATATAAACATTAATTGAGCTTTTTATATTAGTTATTTAAAATAATTATATTGTATTTAGTCGTATTTTGAATGAAATATGCTCTATTTTTTTAGATATATGTATAAACTATAATATTATAAGACTAAAGTACATGTATAGTAATATACATTTAAAAGTTTTGTATAATTAATAATTATTCTATAATAATTATAGTGTTAAATTAATTATAAAAGAAACAATATAAATATACCATACAAAAGAAAAATTATTAAAAAAATATGGTCACACGATCCACTCCACTCCACTTACTAAAAAAATAAAAATAAAAAAGAAGAGTTCCGTCGTTTGACGGACATTTGGGTTCCGTCGCACAATCCAAACCCCTTCTTTTTTCCTTTCCTTCTTTTTTTTCTGTTTCTTTTTTTTATAGCTTCGCTTACAATAATCATTTTTCCTTCCTGGAGTCGTCCAAATCAGTGTACCATGCTCTTACTTCATAGGTAGAAGCAGATTATGCAAATCTCAAAACATTGATGAGAGCAACATCCCATCAAAAAGGTCACACAAATAACTAAAAAGAAACTGAGAGACAAATAAAAAAGAGAATCAAAGTTGAAAAAAGGAGATTACTTCTGTACTATTGTATTGCTTCTTTTGCTAAGCACATAATTAGTTTAAAATCATAAAATCAATCATTTGTCCTCTCCTGCATACCTTATTTTTGATAGGTGGGGTAAGTTTTGAACCCAGGACCTTTAGTTCGAGGATACCACTCCTCTACCGACCAAGCCACAAAGGCTTATTGTCCTCTCTTTCTCGAGCCTTATATTTTGAGATGATATCTAGGCCTCTTCCACCTCCCAGTCTTTGTGACCTTTTCTGTTCCTCACACCTTGCTCTCAAATCATCAGTTACCTCCGCCATCTTGGTTTTCCTTTTTTGTCTACTTCCCGACTTACCACTCTTAGCCATAAGGGTTATTGATGTTCTTGGAGCTCACCTTGTCTGCAGTCGTTGTCTATTGGGAAAGCTCTTTTCTCCCCAACAAATTGAGGCACTTTCACTACACTTTCACCTCCAATCCAGCTAGAGTGGTTTTGGCAGTTTCTGGCTCTGTAAGGTAGTACCAAACCTCTTAATTTTTGAATTCAGACATCAGGATGCCATGAGAGCTGTTCTCATTCAATGTCCGTGAACTTTCAACCGCATTCTCTTTACGGTTCAAGCTTCTGAACCAAACACACCCTTGGATAGACTGTGAGATGTTGGTTTCATCCCACATCGAAAGTGGGCAAAGCAAAGGGGCACTTCCTTTGTTATAAAAGGAAGTGCTCACCTCACTTCTTAGATCATCCCAACAATTAGCAACTTCTTCTGTATGCTAAATTGTAATATCTTCTCTATATCTCTTAAAGTATAAATAGAGATTTCTGGTAGTGTCCGAGGAAGTAGGTAAAATTGGCCGAACCTCGTAAAATTCCGGTGTCCCTTTTATAGTTTTATTTAGCAGCTATTGTGGGTAATTTTGTAGTGCTTTATTGTGCTAAGAAATTACAGTCAGGAAATTCTGTCTAAGGAAGTGGTACTTAAGCGGGACCATTGTGACCCCACCACGACCTGGGAATTTTCCTGTACGAAGTGATTTTCTAGTACAATATTTTACTCTCTTACCCAGTCGCTTCCGCAACAAGTGGTATCAGAGCTAAGGTTCTGTCTTAGTATGCTCTGTGGTTGCAGCTAGGCTGATCTTCACATCAGAAAAGCGTTCCTTTGTTCAGTTGATACGTTGTAGCGCTGCTAAATAAAAATTGGAGCAGAAATGGCAGACGACAAATTAAAGACCCCGGAGACAGCGTCATCAACTTCCTCGTCATCGATTTGGACAAGAAGGGTGATGACTAATGCTAAGTTTTCGGTGGAGACATTTGATGGTACTGGCCATTTCGGCATGTGGCAATGCGAAGTCCAAGACGCTCTCTTTCAGCAAGGTCTTGACATCGCCATTGAAGAGACAAGACCGGAAGACATTCAAGAGAAGGAATGGGAGGCCATGAATCGAGCAGCTTGTGGTACAATTCGCTCCTGCCTGTCGAGAGAACAAAAGTATGCGTTCTCTAAAGAAAATCTGCATGGAAATTGTGGAGGGCATTGGAGGAAAAATTCATGAAGAAGAGCAGTCAGAATAAGCTTTTTATGAAGAAGGCTATTCCGCTTTTCTTATGTTTCGGGGACCACGATGAATAACCACATCACCAGTTTCAATCAACTAGTAGCTGATTTGGTAAACTTGGATGAGACATTCAGTGATGAAGACTTGGCCTTAATGTTACTGGGATCTCTTTCTGATGAGTATGAGTTTCTGGAAACACTCTACTCCATGGGAAGGACGATGTCTCTCTGAAGGATGTCACTGCAGCACTGTACAGCCATGATTGAGAAGAAAAAAAGAGGGTTGGTACTGATGAAGCAGCAGAAGCATTAGTGATGAGAGATCGTTCTTCCGCTCAGAGAAAGGGGAAGAAAGGATGGTCAAAACCGAAAGCCAAGCTCGGCAAAGATGAATGCGCCCTTTGTCGAGAAAAGGGACATTGGAAGAAGGACTATCCAAACACAAGAAAGGCAAGGCTGTTCAAGACGCATGTGTAGCTGAATACGACAGCGAAGGATCAGGACTATCATTGGTGGCATCGACTTCAAAAATTAATCAGGATGAGTGGATTCTGGATTCAGGAGCAACCTACCATATGTCACCCATTCGAGATTGGTTCTTTGATTACAAAGAACTAAAGGGTGGAACCGTTTTGATGGGAGACAATAGCCCATGCAAAACAATTGGTATAGGCTCAATCAAGTTGAAGAACCATGAAGGATCAACCAGAGTTTTAAGAGAAGTTCGGCATGTTCCAAACTTGACCAAAAATCTCATTTCTCTGGGACAATGGGAGTCGAAAGGATTCTCATGGGCCGCTAAAGATGGAGTTCTAAAGGTCGTTTCCGGAGCACTGACGGTGATAAAAGGCACCAGAAGGAGCAATCTGTATTACTATGAGGGGAGTATAGTAGTAGGAACAGCAGCAGTTGTGTCGGCTCCCAAGGAGAATATTGACTCTCAGTTGTGGCACATGCGACTGGGGCATGCCGGAGAGAAATCCTTACAGATTCTTGCAAAGCAGGGATTGCTGAAAGGCGTGAAGGCGTGCAAGTTAAACTTTTGTGAGCATTGTGTTCTCGGGAAGCAAAGAGGTTGAAGTTTGGCACTGCCATCCATAATATGAAGGGTATTTTGGATTATGTCCATTCTGACGTTTGGGGACCCGCCAAGACACTTCCTTGGATGGGAACCACTACTATGTAACCTTCGTGGATGATTTTTCTCGAAGAGTTTGGTGTATGCCATGAAGACTAAAGATGAAGTGATGGGGATCTTCCTAACATGGAAGAAGACAGTCGAGACGCAACAGATCGAAGGATCAAGTATCTCCGGACAGATAATGGGGGAGAGTACAAGAGTGATCCATTCTTGAAGGTTTGCAAAGACGAGGGAATTGTCCGACACTTCACAGTCAGGGAAACACCGCAGCAGAATGGAGTGGCGGAGCGAATGAACCGAACATTGCTGGAGAAGGTTCGGTGCATGTTGTCAAATGCTGGGCTGGGTAGACAATTTTGGGCAGAGGCGGTAACATATTGCAGCCATATTGTGAACCGGTTACCGTCGTCGGCTATTGTGGAAAGACACCGCTTGAGGCATTGTCTTGAAAACCAGCTACTGATTATAGTTCTTTGCGAGTGTTTGGTTCCGTGGCTTACTACCATGTGAAGGAATCAAAATTAGACCCAAGGGCAAAAAGGCTTTATTTATGTGGATTGCGTCTGGGGTAAAGGGATACCGGTTGTGGTGTCTAGAAGCAAAGAAAACAATCATTAGCAGAGATGTTACCTTTGATGAATCTGCGTTGTGGCAGAAGTGACAGTAGACTCCATCCAGACAGAGGGAACTCAGAAGCAGGTGGAGAAAGCACCAAAGAAGGTGGAGTTCGAGAAGGAGATATTTGTAAAACCCATGGTTGGAGATGATAGTGACTCTCAAGGAGTAGATGAGTCAAATGAGGAAGCTCCAACAGCAGAATCAGATCCGGTTGCAGAAGAAAGACCCAGAAGAGAGATCCGCAAACCTGCTCGTTATGCGGATATGGTGGCTTATGCACTTCCAGTTGTAGATGAAGGGGTACCACCGACTTTCCAAGAAGCAAATCAAAACTCGGAAAGTAAGGAGTGGAAAGGTGCCATGGAAGAAGAATGAATTCTCTTCACAAGAACAACACATGGAAGTTGGCACAACTACCAAAGGGCAAGAAGGCAATTGGTTGCAAATGGGTGTTGCAAAGAAAGAAGGAACTTCAGGTGAAAACAGTGTCCGCTACAAGGCTAGGTTGGTGGCCAAAGGGTACGTACAGAAGGAGGGAATTGATTACCATGAGGTATTTTCTCCAGTAGTGAAACATTCCTCCATCAGAATTCTGTTGGCGTTAGTAGCTGAGCTGAATTTGGAATTAGCCCAACTTGATGTAAGACCGCGTTCTTACATGGCGATCTGGAGAAGAGATCTATATGACTCAACCGGAAGGATATAAGATTCGTGGTAAAGAAGATTGGGTTTGTAAGTTGAACAATCATTGTACGGGCTGAAGCAGTCTCCAAGGCAATGGTACAAACGTTTGATTTGTTTATGAGAGGCAAAGGTACACGAGAATGCAAAAAAAATACGATCACTGTGTGTATTTGCGCAAGCTACATGATGGTCTTACATCTACCTACTCTTGTACGTTGATGACATGCTAATAGCTTCAAAGAATCAGTCAGAGATTGATAGATTGAAGGCTCAGTTAGCTCAAGAGTTTGAGATGAAAGACTTGGCGAAGCAAGAAGATTCTCAGGATGGAGATTAGCAGAGACAGAAGGAATTCAAGCTTGTTTGTCCCAGAGCAAGTATCTGAAAAAGGTGCTACAACGTTTTGGTATTAACGACAATACAAAACCTGTGAGTACCCCGCTTGCTCCTCATTTGAAGCTTAGTGCCCAATTATCTCCAAAGACTAAAGAAGATAGAGACTATATGGCTAGAGTCCCATATGCAGAAGCAGTTGGTAGCTTAATGTATGCCATGGTGTGTACAAGGCCCGACATTTCACAAGCAGTTGGAGTTGTGAGCAGATATATGCATGATCCTGGCAGAGATCATTGGCAAGCTGTGAAATGGATTTTACGATATATTCAAGGTACTGTGGATATTGGTCTGCTATTTGAGAAGGATGTTACAGGTGGTCCAAATGTGGTTGGATATTGTGATTCCGACTATGCTGGTGATATGGATAAGCGACGATCAACTACTGGTTACTTGTTTACTTTAGCCAAGGCACCAGTAAGTTGGAAATCTACCTTGCAGTCTACAGTTGCTTTGTCTACGACTGAGGCGGAGTACATGGCTCTGACAGAGGCTGTGAAGGAAGGTATTTGGCTTCATGGGTTGCTTAAAGACTTGGGAGTTGGTCAGAGGCACATCACGGTGCACTGTGACAGTCAAGTGCTATTCATTTAGCAAAGAATCAAGTCTATCATGCAAGGACGAAGCATATTGATGTTCGCTATCACTTTGTGCGGGAGATACTCGAAGAAGGGGATATTCTTGTTCAGAAAATCCGGACGACTGAGAATCCTGCAGACATGATGACCAAGGTGGTGACCGCAGTCAAGTTCAAACATTGCTTGGACTTGACCAACATCCTGCATATTGAAATGGCGCCTAAAGGCGCAATTGTAGACACTACCAAGTAGGTTTGTAAGAGAGTTTATTTTGGTTAGTGGGATAAACCAAGGTGGAGAATTGTGAGATGTGGTTTCATCCCACATCGGTGGGCAAACAAAGGGGCACTTCCTTTGTTATAAAAGGAAGTGCTCACCTCACTTCTTATCATCCCAACAATTAGCAACTTCTTCTGATGCTAAATTGTAATCTCTTCTCTCTATATCTCTTAAAGTATAAATAAGAGATTCTGGTAGTGTCCGAGGAAGTAGGCAAAATTGGCTGAACCTCGTAAAATTCCGGTGTCCCTTTTATAGTTTATTTAGCAGCTATTGTGGGTAATTTTGTAGTGCTTTATTGTGCTAAGAAATTACAGTCAGGAAATTCTGTCTAAGGAAGTGGTACTTAAGCGGGACCATTGTGACCCCACCACGACCTGGGAATTTTCCTGTACGAAGTGATTTTCTAGTACAATAATTTACTCTCTTACCCAGTCGCTTCCGCAACATAGACATGGGTTCAAATGGGTTCCATTTTGGGTTCGTGGCTATGACATTCCGAAGACTTATCTCATCATATCTTGTGCTGAACTGGTAGCTTCCAAGGTTGGTCGTTTTACTGGTATAACGGAGGATTCTACCCATCTCGGCCTGACTGTTTATGTATCAAAGTTTTCTAAAAATAATATTTGGAGTTCCCTCCCTTTGTCTCTTTGGACTTGGTGTTTACTACCTATGACAATATACCTCTTATCTGTCATAAATGTGGTTTGTTCACCCATACCTCTAATATTTGCCTACTTAAGGTACCTCTAGATGAGAATGATGCACCGTTTGGAATATGATCTCTACGGACAAGTTTCTTGCTCGCTCTAGGTCCAAGGCCATTGATTCTTACATTGAATCGACGTCCCTCATATGAGGCATTGCTTATGATCTATTAGGACAGAGTCTTCCTCCCCCTTCTAGCTTTTCCCCCATGGGTGCACTAGTTACTTAGGCAATTTCACCTCCTGTTTGCGGTGAGAATGTGGAGTTGGGCCTAGCTGCTGGTCTTGGAGCCACAGACACTTCTAGGAAGTGAACCTTCGATCAACTGGTGGCTTATGCTTCTCGATCAGAATGCTAGGATTTGAAGCTTGATGAAGTCAAACGGAATGGTAAAAGAGCGGTGACATACTTGCAGACAAAGCCCGCCTATGGCCCAAGTGGGTGCACTAATGTCAGTATTTGTTCAAGTGGATGCAGTCATCACCTTAATCTTAATATGTTCCCGAGGCCACCTCAATCAGTTAGGTCATGTTGTTTAAGATTATTTATGCTCATGTTTCTATACTCTTACCTAGACGCTATTCTAGATTGTACTTTAGATCTTACGTTTTTTAATGATGGAGTCTTATTTAGTTATTATGGCTGTTGTTGTTAGTCCTATAACTTGGTTTTGGGTTGGAAACTTTTGATCTGTTGGATGGATTTCTCATGATGACATGGTTTGTTCAACTAGCTAGGTCATTTGGAAGGTTGCTGTGTCTTCTGCCGTCGTTGCGCCATTCTTCTTGAATAGGTCGTGGTTGACAGTTTTTTTCGGTGATGGTTTCTAGGCTATGTAATCCTCCGATGTGCGATCGTGCTAATATAAATTTGGTTTTGGAAAGAAAACATTTCAAATAGGAAAAGGCCGGCATCTCCTGTTTACATGTATAACTTGTATGCATTTATGATAATCATGTAATGAGTGATTGAGAAGATACTTGAAGTGTTGTATAACAAGGTCTTTACTCATAGCTTGATTGAACATTTTTTCACATATGGATTTAATTTTTTGGTGACAAAACCTATTCGATATGCGCGGCTAATGCTTCTCTAGATTGTGAGTGCCAAAAAAAAGAAGTGTGTTTCTATACATCTCAAATAATTAGCTATTTAATTTTTCGAGCAATAAATGTAGCAGTGCTGCAGTGGTATTATAGAACATATTTATTTTTTTAATTCTTATTATTAAGCACACCGATATGGAAAATTTTCGCCGAAATACTATTTATAAAAAAAAATTACTTGCGGTGGCTTTTTTTCAAAAAAATTACGCGGAAGTGCCAAAACGATGCAAAGAAACCGCATCGGGTCGATGCATCTTGCGGAAAACCGCACCGGAGCAATGCAGTTTCCGGTTTTTTTTGCCATAAACCGCATCAGCCAAACACATCTTTGTCATAAACCGCATCAGAGCAGTGCGGTTTCTTTGCAAACTGTATGATCTGAAAAAAAAATCAGATTTAATCAGAGCCGTCCGTTCGGTAAATATAAATATAAATATAAATATAAATATGATATAAATAAATATAAATATAAATATAAATATAAATATAAATATAAATATAAATATAAATATAAATATAAATATAAATATAAATATAAATAAAATATAAATTAAATATAAATATAATATAAATATAATATAAATATAAATATAAATATAAATATAATAAAATATAAATATAAATATATTTAAATAAATTTAAATATAATTTAAATATTAATTAATATAAATATAAATATAAATATTAATTTAAATATAAATATAAATATAAATATAATATAAATATAAATATGATATATATTATATAAATATTTAATATAATATATATCATATTTAATAATTAAATATAACCATTAATTTATAAGTTATTTTTCATCCAAAAAATTTATATAAGTTGGCTAAAAAAAATATGTACACATGTAGTTAATTGTTTAAATTATTTTTTGTAAGTTTTAGTTGTTTAACTAACTATATAATTCGTAATTAATTATGATCATTAATATAAATAATTTTTCTTCAAAAAAAGTTGTATAAGTTGGTTAAAAAAAATATGTACACATGTAGTTAATTGTTTAAAGTATTTTTTGTAAGTTTTAGTTGTTTAACTACGTAATTCGTAATTAATTATGGTCATTAATATATAAGTTATTTTTCATCAAAAAAAGTAGTATAAGTAGTATAAATATTTATTTATATTATATATATATTTTAATTTATAGTATTTAAATTTTAAATAATATATAATATTTTCATATATTATATAATATGTATATATATATATTTAACTTTATAAACAATATAAATAAATATTTTTTATCTTTATAACATTTAGAGTATAAAAAATATTTATTAATATTAATATATATTATATATTGAATTTGTTCATATTTATATAAATTATAACTGATATGTATAAATGATTATATATTGAAATTTATTAATAATATATATTATTATTTCAGAATTTTATTGTAGTTAAATTATAAATAATATTTATATATATTATATATAGTATTTGTTCATTTTTTCAAATATAAATAATATATATTAAAATTATTATAAATTAAATATTAATATTTATTTTAATTTTAATATATATATTAAATATTTATATAATATATTCTATTTATATTTATATTTATATTTATATTTATATTTATATTTATATCATATTTATATTTATATCATATTTATATTTGTAAGTTTTAGTTGTTTAACTAACTATATTATTCGTAATTAATTATGATCATTAATATAAATAATTTTTCATCAAAAAAAGTTGTATAAGTTGGTTAAAAAAAATATGTACACATGTAGTTAATTGTTTAAAGTATTTTTTGTAAGTTTTAGTTGTTTAACTACGTAATTCGTAATTAATTATTATCATTAATATATAAGTTATTTTTCATCAAAAAAAGTAGTATAAGTTGGCTAAAAAAATATATAGTAAAAGTAGTATAAATATTTATTTATATTATATATATATTTTAATTTATAGTATTTAAATTTTAAATAATATATAATATTTTCATATATTATATAATATGTATATATATATATTTAACTTTATAAACAATATAAATAAATATTTTTTATCTTTATAACATTTAGAGTATAAAAAATATTTATTAATATTAATATATATTATATATTGAATTTGTTCATATTTATATAAATTATAACTGATATGTATAAATGATTATATATTGAAATTTATTAATAATATATATTATTATTTCAGAATTTTATTGTAGTTAAATTATAAATAATATTTATATATATTATATATAGTATTTGTTCATTTTTTCAAATATAAATAATATATATTAAAATTATTATAAATTAAATATTAATATTTATTTTAATTTTTAAATGATATATATTAAATATTTATAATATATATCATATTTATATTTATATTTATATTTATATTTATATTTATATTTATATCATATTTATATTTATATTTATATTTATATTTACCGAACGGACGGCTCTGATTAAATCTGATTTTTTTTTCAGATCATACAGTTTGCAAAGAAACCGCACTGCTCTGATGCGGTTTATGACAAAGATGTGTTTGGCTGATGCGGTTTATGGCAAAAAAAACCGGAAACTGCATTGCTCCGGTGCGGTTTTCCGCAAGATGCATCGACCCGATACGGTTTCTTTGCATCGTTTTGGCACTTCCGCGTAATTTTTTTGGAAAAAAGCCACCGTAAGTAATTTTTTTTTATAAATAGTATTTCGGCGAAAATTTTCCCACCGATATGAGTGGAACAACAAAATATCAGAGCTGTAAAGTTAATTAAACAATACTCCCTCCGTCCCACCTTGACTGTCCAGTTTACTATTTGGATGTGTCGTTTGACTTCAATATTTAACATATAAGATAATATATTTTTATAAATCTATGTTTTACAATAGAATCTTTATGTGAAAAACTATATATTATACAATTTAATTTTTAAAAATTATTTTATTTTATATGTTTAATATTGAGGTGGAAAAACGTGTCAAAAAGCAAACAAGACACTTATGACGGGACGGAGGCAGTAGTAGAGTAGTACTCCCTCCGTCCTGAATTGACCGTCCTGTTTGCTTTATGGCAGTTTTTCCACTTCAATATTAAACATATAAGATAAAAATTTTATAAAACTAAAATTTGTAATATATAGTTTATGATGTAAGGAATCATATGCAAACCTTAAATTTTCAAAATTAATTTATCTTATATGTTAAAAATTGAAGTCAAACGACATGTCCAAATAGTAAACAGGACGGTCAATTCAGGACGGAGGGAGTACATACTCTGAAAAAGATGATACAGTGTTTTTTTTTTTTTAAAGAAAAGATGATACTAGCTAGCTGCTAGCGAAGACGTCTGTCTCAATGCCCATTCTCTCGCTCTGAAGTTGGAAAAACTATACGTCTTCAATCACGATGTACATACCTAAATCCCTCAGAAAACGTAGAAGCTAATCAAGAATGAAGACACCAACAACAACGCAGCTGAAACTACAGATTGATTAAGGACGGCTGAAGAACTTTCCGTAGTAGACGATGACGATGAAGATGATGGAGAAGCATCTGATGCTACCACATTAACCTTAAGTTTCATGCCTTGAGAACAATGGCCAGATGTCCCACAAACAAAGTAACGAGTGCCAACCTTATCAAGCTTCACCACATCACTCCCGCCATTAATGGAGTTGAGCGAGTTAGTGATATCACAGCTCTTGTAATCACTCTCACTTCCCAACTCAACCACACTGTGTAAGCCAGGAGAGTAGTTGAACACTGTAACATTCCAACCAAATTAATATCAGCAAAACCTATATCGATCATGCATACTATTAATTAGTTAATTAGGGGAGTATTAGAAGAACACTAAATTAATTACCAAGTTGATCACCGACTCTGAATGTCTGACCAGAAGCCCACTGATTGAAATCGGTGGATTCAACCCACCCTTGATTCCCACCCACTACATGTTTTGTTGCGGAATATGCTTCTTCAACTCCCGCCAACATGGTCACCAACAAAATCAATGCCCACTTCGAGTAGTTAATTGCCTTCATTGTCAGTTCGACAAAAAAACAGTTGTTGGCAAGTGTTTTTGCTTGATTTCCGATTCTACTTAGTTGCGTTTCGGTCTTCATCTACTAACCTACATTTATATTATAATGTGTTGTTTGTAGTTGAAGGTCCAACCACATGTCTTCTAAGGTACTTCCATTTTTAAAAGTGCCCTGCCCACCACATATAAGGTCTCTTGGTCGGGCAACTTCCGGAATTACAAGCAAGCTAAAGGCTAGCTTTTTGTTCCGTTTTTAATAATCCAACTATTGATCTGTATGGAAAAGAAAATCAATAAATTAACAACAATATCGGAAAAACTAAACTATGCTTGCACTGCAACCGTTTTGTTTGTTCCGTTATTTATAGTCCATGATTCTTCATAAAAAAAAAAAAATTGTTGAAGTCACTTAAATTCTATGGAAATGTTGTGTACTTTTCATAGTTACTGCATTTCATTTCTCCTACCCAGGGGGTAACAATGACTGCTTGCTTACTCATTGTGATAATGGTAAAGAAGTGAGATTTTTTTTTTGGCTTATCTTGTTCGTTACTTTGAATTCCTCCTGTATTCAGAAGAAGTTGAAATTTTTTAGGGAATCTGTAAGTCAGTAGGAACTTCCACTAATTCTCTTTGTTGAGGTGAGGGGGATAAGCCTATTGTTGTTAACAAAAAAGGCAGTAGAATGTAACCAGCCTTTTACCAATTCTCAACAAACCGAAAACCCTACATCAAGAACCTTGTCATTGTAAAGAAAAGTTCAATCTTCAGTCATGGGACGGCTTCACCAATGTCAATCTTCGGCTCAAATTTTGGCCTTATTTTTGGGTAATTCTTAGAAGAGAATGTTATCATCGTTTATTTGCCTATCAAACCAAGGGCACTTTGATTGACAAAGATCAGGCGAGGCAACAGTGCCCCTAAACGATCGCACCTGAATCAGAGGCAATATCATAGTTGTATGGCTTTTCCATACAAGAAAACAAGGTTCTGAACTGCTTCCATAAGCAGAGTGCTCTAGAAGCATGCATGCATATTTTATACATAGATACCACTCACTTTAATTTACCATTGAACCTAGAAAGCAAACAGGAGAAGCCAAGGTTCAAAACAAGAACACCAGTTTCCCATCTCTAGGATTTTTTTTTTCTAATGTCCTGTAACCTTTTCATCTATACATGACTTTTCTTCACAATACCTTATATGAGCTTCATTCTTCACAGTACAAGCAATAACAGGAACACCAGATTCATCGACCCTTTAGCAGGATCAAATTTGATGCTTCTTTGAAGGCAATAACTTAAGCGTCAACAGCGATTGCTGGAGCAGGTGGGGTCATTGTTTTCCTCAAACTTCGAGATGAACCAGACCTGGGAAAGCAGCAATGAGAAGCAGACTTAGGAGGCAACTTCTTCCCCCCCTCAGCCTTCACATAGGGTGATGCATTGTTAGGAATCCTCTCACTGCCACTGGCTTGCAGATAGCGGCCTGTAATGAAGGGGGAAGTATTGGCAGACTTTGACAGGGAGAAAACTCGAATATGACCTCCATTCGCTTGTTCATCTCGGCTGTCTCTTACACTACTGTCACGGAAGAGTTCAGCAAGCTTCTTCCTCCTTCCTGTTGAGGATGGTGAGTTGCTACTGGTCGTGGCCTGGCTGCTAACAGTTGTTTGGACATTGAGATCTGCTACGTTTCCCTTCGTAGCAGGAGATGCAGAGGTTGTCCTGTTGGTAGGGGTTCCTTCACGAGACAAGGGAGAAGGGCCTGAAGACAGCAAAACAAGTTTTGATATGAAATCAGCAACAACGACAAAACACTTTTGACACAAACTAAAATGTAATAACATAATCAAATTCGCCATCATGCATTATCAGAACACGAGCAACGGCTATACCACTGAGAGAAGGTCGCCTTCCTTCAAGAAGCGCTCGGTTCATGACTTGAGGAGAGAATGTTGGGTTTTTAGGACTTCCAACTGCGCTGCCATGAACTGGTGTACTGCCACAAGAGGGTGTACCTGCACATAGAAGTTCGAAAAATATAAATTGGAGCACAATCTGCCATTTATTGAAACCATTGGACGAGTTTTAACCGCCTCTGTTTTAAAGTCAGTAAGGCCTAAAATATTTTCATTTGTCAACCTGCTATCAACAGCCATTTTAAGTTACCACAGTAGGAAAAGCCGAAAGGTGCATTCCGTACCTCACCACTTATGGGTTTAAACCAGATAAAATAGCAGAGAATGTAACTGTGCAAGAGTTCATCATACCTCCATACACACTGTAGAAGTCTTCATCACAATCAGAGTCCATAAATGTTTGGGCGTCAAAGAAGGTCTCTTCTTTGCTCCCTGTCAGGATATCACAAACATGTGAATTAACAAAGGGCTAAGATGACACACATAATGATACCAGCAGGCTTCTGATATATTAGCTGCAGACAGAACAGAAGCCATATAAGTCCAGGTAGTTGCTTCAAGTACCAGATAGCAACAGCTATTTTTGGCACCACGAAAGATAAGAAGATTTGCACAGATTAAACCCCCCCAAAAAAAAAAATGGATATGAAAACAAATTGCACAAGATTATCAAATGATGCCTCCTCACTAACCCTGAAACCAGGGCTCAGTGGAGAGTGCACTTCAGGAAACTAGTTCTGCTTAAACAATTACGTACATGGCAATCCACAACCACAAGTGCAGAACTAGAGCAAATGAATAGAACTGTAAGAGAGAACTGTTGATGTTGATAACATTGGTGAATGGTAGAGGAATCTAATGCTGCAATGAAACTTATATTGTAATGATTAATGAGTCCCTCTGTGAACATTGAATTTGGCAGAATCTCATCCTGAAAAGTGAGTCAAACTTTAAGAAGTGAGTAATCACAACTGCTATGTTGACCAGGTGATGTTGATGATCACGTCAGCATTGTTTAAATATAGTCATTTCTGTTTTGTCAACAAATTTACATCCCATGTCACCCCCATTGACTAGCGTGGTTTGATAACAAGAATTCAACTAAAAAGGGCAGTTTTAGGTCAATGTGAACAGTCAGATGTATTAAGAGTAGGTTATGTAGTAGTTGGAGAAAGAAAATTAAGAGCAGCCGCAGCTGATACCATAGCTAGCAGCCAGGAACCTATAATTTTGTATACATTTGAATTATCTTCTTAATGACAACCATGACCTTAGACCTTAGTGTTTCAAAGAAATGACCTTAGACCTTAAACCTTAGAACAGGAGAAATACATAAAGAACCTAGTTCAGGAAAACGCTGAAATAATGGTGCATATATGCCCAAGTCAAAGATCTCAATATCTATCGTTCTCTAAGTTGATCATCATCCACAAGTTACTGCTTTCTTTTTTCTCAACCAAATCATATAGAGAGAAATTCCGGTTAACTCCTGCTTTCGTGATGTCTTATCAGACAGTTTCTAATGTCTACCACTGTTTCATGAATTCGAATTTTTTCTTTTTCTTATCCTTATCAGATCTATTAATAGAGATGGCTACCTATTGATCAAGCTCTCACCATCACTGTCAACATTAAAGAATCAACTAGACACGAAGGCCAGCAAGGGATCATTCACTACACTCGTATTATGCATTAAATACGGATCATTTATTGTGGTGTACTGGTCCAACGTATGCAGGAGGCTAAATGGATATGTACGGCTATCTTTTCATCACAATCACTAGGGCTGGATCTTAACAGCACACCAAATCAGGAGAGGCAATGAGACTTACTAGTCGCTATAGCTATCCATCTAACTTTGGGGTCAGCTAGCTAGCTAACAACCCAATAAGGAGGTTATTTTGCTTTTTTTGAGGAGAAACCCATATGGGTATCGGGGCGTGCTTTCTGCCAACTACGAGAAGTCAGAGGACTACTACATACTGAAAGCAGATGGAAGTATGCAAGTATCACATCCTTAAGAAACTACGCTTTGGAAACCATTGAAATATCTATATCCAAAGTCAGAGGACAGTCCAAATCAATGAAAGAGGAAACAAAGAGCTGATCCTAGAAACTAAAGAAAGCCAGGTACTCAACATAGGTTTCAAATGTGCCTCATAAATGCAATACACAAGCAGGGCCATAATGGTTTACACAAAAGAAAGACTGCCCTCGTTGCTCTGACAAGTAAACCATAAATGCAATGCAAATTCAGGTAATTATGCTTCACAAATCACAATACTAGTACAGTCGCAACGGACCTGTACAAGACGAAAGAAACTCCACTCTTGTTTTCACACGCATTTAGTACGGAAGCAAAAAAAAAAAAAAAACAGAATAGCAAAGTCCTAGAAGAAGATAATAAAAGTGAAAGAGTTCAATAATCACAGATAAACAATAAGCCAAGAGGTCAAACAGATAATGATACAAGAAGCCATCGCCCTGCAGCCAGCAAGCAAATATAATTGATAATTCTACAACTACCAATCACTAATCACTTCGCTGTTCTACAAAACACTGGCCAGTCAAAAAAATGTTTCACGCTAGTTCCAAAACCCAGAACAGATGCTATCATGACAAAGGCGCTTTGGGTAAAAAAGAAAAGAAAAGGTATGTCAGGGACATCCGGCCTCAAAAAATTAAAGGGTATGAAGAGGTCAATGATTGAAGGTGAGATGATCTTGACTTCAAATCCACTTTAAGAACAGCCCTCTAAAGAATTAAGAAAACCGAAGCAAAAGGAATGGAGAGTAAAGTTTTCCATTATTCTCTGAAAAGGAAAAAGGCTAGAAAACCCAATAATAAAAAAAAAAAAGTTGTGACCATTCTTAACACTGAAAAATGAAAAACGGAATATTAAAATTGATTGCTAATTAAGATACTCCATACAAGACAACAATCCCATCCCTTGTGTAAAAAAAAAAAAAGCTAATCCATCCTCCGATCAAAAGAACATTAATCTCCATAAAACGAATGATTTCCATCCAACCAAATGGTGAGCAATAGGTCCAGCACTTCAACAAACACAACTATATCAATACAGAGCGATCAAGCCAAAAATCAACAGCCAGTTCAAACCCATTAAAAAAAAGAACAGAAACTGGAGCTTAAGAATGAAAAAGACAACGAAAACGAGGAACACGAGAGACGAAGATTGAAAGGGGAGAAAAGAAAAAAAAACTGGCGGGATAGGTCCAAAGCCTTACCAAAGCGGCTAAAGCTGCTAAAGGAGTTGAAAGGTGAAACTTGTGACTTGTGAGATAGCGGATTCCCGTAGATGGTTGCTGCTGCCACGTCGACACCATTAGCGTCAGGTTTCGCCTTGACGGGTGTGGGAGGAATTGAATTCCTGTCCAGTTTTGAAGGATCGTGTGGCATATCGAATTTAGCCGAGCTTGATTTTCGAAGAACGGAACCACATGAACCCATATTTTTGTTTGTTTCACCTTCTGGTTCTTTCTCTTTGTGGTAGTTGAATCACGAAAAGTAGCTGATACGAGCGAAACCACCTACTTAGCCTACAACTACAAGTGAGTTCAGAAAAGTCTGATCAAAGGGGGAAGGTGAATAAGCAAGTGCGGTAGAAATAACAGGGCGGAGGAGGGGAAAAGCGGAGAGACAAGACAAGTATTCTTCTTGGCGTTATATGAGACCGAAACGGAATGTGTTATAATGACGAGTTGATTCTTTTGGTGTCAAAAGGTAAGAAACGGAAATTGTATCTGACTGAAACTGAAAGCGAAGAGAGAAGAAGCGGAGTCTGTAGAGAGAGAAAGAGTAGAGTAGGGACGAATGGGAAGTGGGAGGGAAGAGCCGAAGGAAGAAGAGTCGGGATGACGTGACAGGGCGGTATGAGGTGTGTGGGCTCCACTAAAGGATACAGTATCAGTTTTTTTTTTTTCTCGTTATAAAACGGTACTCGTTTTTTTTCTTATTGAGAATGGATCATGATTCATGAATGACATATGGGCTGTATTCGGGTGGTATAAATGTGGTAGTTTTGTGGTTGTTTTGGTCTGGTTGTTTTGTGGTAGTTTTGTTGGTTGTTTTGTGATAGTTTTGTTGGTTGTTTTGTGTTGGTTGTTTTGTGGCTGTTTTAAAAAATTAATGAGTCTTAGCTACAACCATATGTAGCCATCTTTGGCTACATTTTTCATGGTACAGTTTGTGTAGAGTAAATGTACATGTTTTATAAGTTTGTTGTACAGTTTATAAAGTTAGTATGTACATTTAGTACAAATTCAGAAATATCACAATTCACTGTATACATGTACATATATATCAGTACAGTTTTGAATGATCAAATGTACAGTTTTCAATGACCGAATGTACATGTATGTAGCTATCTATAGCTACATGTAGTTGTAGCCAAGAAATTGGGTTGAAAAATAGTGTTCGGCAGGCGGCGGTTTTGTCTGGTTGTTTTGAATAAGTTAGTTTAGTGCAGTGCGTTTACCGTTTTTGGTGTTACAATTAAAAATTTTATATTACATTTTAAAACAATTTTTTGTTAATAAAGTTAAAATATATATAGATATTCAATTATATACTTTAATTAATTATTTTTATTAACATTTTAGTGACAATTAATTTATAATATGTATACATATTAATTTATCAATAATTTTTTTACATATATTAGAAAAAATAAAGAAATAAACCATTGTGTTTAGAGCAAATATATTAGATGTTACATATAAAAATAAAATTTATGGATTACATATTAGTATTTAATATAACATTTCAAATGTATTAATACTTAAGATTATTTTAATTTTAATGGAATAAATAATATCATTGAATTGAAAAAATAATTCTTTCTAATAATAAAATAATTGACTGTAACCGAATATATATATGTACAGCTATCACTATTATTTTATTATTATATTTATTTAATTATTGATAAAATATTTATTTTAAACATATATTTGTAATTAAAATAATATATTCTAATCAATTAAATATTACTTAATGAAATTCAAAAACATAAATTTAAATTTAATACTGGATATGCCGAGAAATAAAAAATAACTATATTAGCATATAAAATCATTTTAAAATATAATTATAAGTATTGAAAATTTAAATTAATTTATTAAAAATTAATTTTTAAATATTAATTAATATTATTAAAATATTCTCGCCCCCTTAACTACAGTTTTCTGGCTCCGTCTCTGTTTACGGTATTAATTATATTTGCAGCATAAATTGTTGGTTGTTTTGTGGTTGTTTTGAAAATGGTATATTTGTGGCTGTTTTGAAAATTGTTGTTCGCTAATGGCGGTTTGACATTTTGGGTCAAAAATGCCAAAATAAAAAATGACCCATTTATGCCATATTTGTGACATGTCCGAACGAAGCCATGACCAATATTTTTCTATGATTTTGTTTGTTTATCGATTTTTTTTCTTATTGAGAAAGAGAATGGATTAACTCACATCTATAAAATTATACTCTCTCCGTTCTGAATTGACCCGCTTATTTACTTTATGGCATAAGCTGGGTTCGGTATATGTCTTTTTTGTGGTTGTTTTGATCTGGTTGTTTTGGCTGGCTTTTTTGTGGTATTTTTACTAGTTGTTTTGTGCTGGTTGTTTTGTGGCTGTTTTAAAAACTAGTGTCTGGCAGCTGGCGGTTTCGTCTGGCTGTTTTGAATAAGTTAGTTTTGTGCAGGGCGTTTACCGTTTTCGTTGTTACAATTCAAATTTTTATTACATTTTTAAATAATTTTTTGTTAATAAAGATATAATATATGTAGATATTCAATTATAGCATTTAATAATTAATATTCTTTATTAATAGTTTAGTGACAATTAATTTATAATATGTATACATATTAATTTATAAATAAATTTTTTACATATTTTTGAAAAAATAAAGAAATAAACCATTGTATTTAGAGCAAATATATTAGTGTGATATACATAAAAATATAATTTTATGGATTATATATTAGTATCTAATATAACATTCCAGATGTATTAATACTTAAGATTATTTTAATTTTTAATGGAATAAATAATATCATTGAAATGAGAAAATAATTCTTTCTAATAATAAAATAATTGATTGTAAGCGAATTATATATATATATCATTTATTATTTTATTATTATATATTGCTTAATTGTTGATAAAATATTTATTTTAAACATATATTTGTAGTTAAAACAATATATTCTATTCAATCAAATATTACTTAATGAAATTCAAAAACATAAATTTAAATTTAATACTGGATATGCCAAAAAATGAAAAATAACGTATATTAGCATATAAAATTATTCTTTAATTATTAAACACGGTATAAAACATATAATAACTTTGATATACTGACAAACCATAATAGTTTGTACAAACAGTTTTATAATTAATCATTACTTAGCAAGTTGAATACTTATAATTGATATTTTTGAAATATACTTCAAATATTTTGTACTCTAATAATTTTGATAAAATTGAAAGTTTACATGGTAATTTTTATTAGTTTAGAAAAACACTACTAGTTTAAAACTAATGTTCTATATTATTTTCATTAATATTATTAAAATATTCTCGCCCCCTTAATTACAGTTTTCTGGCTCCGCCTCTGTTTACGGTATTCATTATATTTGCAGCATAAATTGTTGGTTGTTTTGTGGTTGTTTTGTGCTGGTATATTTGTGGTTGTATTGAAAATTGTTTTTCGGATGTGACGGTTTGGCATTTTTTGTCAAAAATGCCACATTTATACCACAGAAAAGCCATGCTCGAACGCAGCCATATTTTTTCACTTCAATATTAAGTATATAAGATACAATAATTTGTAAAACTAAATTTTGTAATATATAATTTACCATGTAAGAAATCATACCAAAATTAAAATTTTAAAATTATTTTATTTTATATATTAAATATTGAAGTCAAACAACATGTCCAAATAATAAACAAGAGGGTCAATTCATGACGGAGGAATTACTATCTTTTTTAAAAAAATTACCAAGTACTTAGAACTCAATTAATAAACGCGAATAGATTGGGTATGTGTGATATCAATTATTGTTATATCAGCAGTGGAATTAGTTGTAGTAGAGAAAAAATGGATACACACCAAACACATATAATTAGTTATAAAATTTGATTAAAAAAACATACGTCTTGTCATAATTAAAAAGATACTTTAGAAATGTGATCCAACTTTGTCAAATGTGCTAAAAATGAAATCACTATAACTATTCAAAAATAAATAACCAAGAGCATGCGTTAACTTTTAAGTATTTAATATTCTTATCAAAATTATGTTAAATTTATAACAAAGTGGAAATATAATGCTATAATACTTGATCTGTATAAAATCAAATGTACTGTAATATTTAAAAGAACATATGGATCAAATAATTTTATGTGGTAAAATAAAATATGACACATTAATGACTCTAAAGTTATTAGAATTCGAATAGTTTATTATAAAACTCGATTCAGATTTAAACTTTTTAGTTGTTTTAAGTAGCACTTGTTGTTCATAGCAACATGGCCCATAAATAGTTTGACAAAACTCTATTTTTTTCCTTTTGAAATCATAAACTGCATCAACATTAAATTAAGTGTTCAATACATGAAGGATATCCAATCCAAAAAACATCTGATTTTCGCTTAGCTACATTAGTAACACATGAGCATCCACATTCATCTCTCTCTTTACAAAAAAAACAACTTGCATTGTCAAAAAAACATTTACGGGTTCTAATGTCATCCAATATTATTCATACATTATTTACTAGTTCTAATGTCACTCAATACTACTCCTACATTATACGGTGGTGTATCCTTTCGTTTAGCACAATTAACTAACCATAAACAGTCAATAAAAACATTAACTTTCCTTGCGCCAACCCTTCTTGCGATTTGTAGCCTCATCAATAATGCCATAGCTTCAATGACATCAGCTGGATATGGCAATGCACCACCCCTCAAGCCTCCCGCTATGACTCTCCCTTCTCCATCCCTGCGAATTGGCCCCATTCCATAGCCATCCTTCAGCTTGACGCTGTCATCCACCAAAACCTGTAAAGTATCAGGAGTTCCAACAGTAGTATTCTCGTCCATTTGAATTGTACGTTTAAAGTCTAAGGTTTCGAGATACTTAATTGCCTGATGGTACCCAAATAAAGGGAGTTCCACTGGCTAAAATAAGACTTGGTTTCAAGTGAACCAAATGCTCCATAAATGCTTTAACAAAGTACTCAAAGAACATAGCTCACAAGTTAAACATTCATGCATAATCCAATCTACAAACTCTCCATCAGGGCCGGCTCTTTGGGGTGCAAGTGGGGCGACGGCCCCGATATTTAGAGACCCATTTTTTATTTTTTTTCTTTTAGATTTTGTCATGAGAAAATTATATAAATGTCAAAATTTATTTTAAATGTAATGATAAGGGTTTCATTCTACATATTTTTATTTAATAATTTTTTTATATTTACATAATTTAATTCTATAAGGCACCATTTTAAATTTTAACACAGGGCCCCGAAAATCATCTAAACGGCCCTGCTCTTCATCGAAAATAAATTTTCTCTCATTTGGAATGCATGCATTATCCCAGAGGGGTCCAACATAAGCACAAGTATAAAAGGCATGCGAAATCGTTTCTTGGTTTCTACACATTGCACAATTTGTTTGAGTGAAAGTCTCATATGTGCTATGTTCGTTTTACATGGTAAGATGTCGTATAACAGTTTCCAGACAAATAGAACAACTCGTGGTGGCAAATAACACTTTCTAATTCTTTGCATAGCTCTCCCAACTAAGCTAGTAGAAGAACCTGATATATCTGATTAATTTGTAGATACCAACTTATAATAGGCAGATCACACAGAAAAACAATCGGAATTTGTAAACCTCCATGTCCATCCATATCTTCCTTATCTTCTTGCCCTAGAGGCATGCCTAAGATTAAATTTCCGTCCTCCTCGCTAACCACTCTCTTACTAGTCTCTCCCTCCACTGCCTCTGCCTATCATCAATGAACCAGGACACACGGGCCTCATTACCAAGGGATGATCTCGATGAATAATATCTAGCGATCCACCCTCTTTTCCCACAACCATTTATCAGAGATTTTGATTGTTTCCCCAGTACCAGCTGATTTTCTTGCAACATGCTTAACAAAACCCAGTTGTTGATGGAGAGAATGCCAGACTGGACTAAGGTTACTTCCTAAACACGCATTAAGCAAGTTAACATTTGGATAATATTTTGCCTTTATTAGTTGACCAACTAGACTATATGGTGATTGAAGGATTTGCCAACATTGTTTGGCTAATAAAGCATCATTAAAGAATCTCAGATCTCTAAAACTCATTCCCCAATCTTTGATACTCAGGCACATAGAAGACCAACATTTCCAAGGTAGCCCTCTTCTTTTAGAGGTGCCTTTCCACCAGAAAGAAGCCAGTGCATAATGAATTTCACGAATTAAATTCTTTGGCAATCTTAAAACATTCATCATATAGAACATTCTTAATCAGGAGACCCCGCCCTACTTGAGATATATTACAACTCCAGCTCTAAATCCTTACGAAAACTCTATCACAAACATAACCAAAAACAATTTTCCCGCTTCTTCCTATTTTGCTAGGAAATCCCAAATACACACCCAAATCTGCAACCACTCGAATTCTAAAACAGGAAGTAATATGATTTCTAGTTGTTTGTATACACCTTTGAAGAACATAACACTAGACTTAAGAACATTTATAGACTGAACAGAAGTAGCACTAAAATCTTCTAAAATTTCCATAACCCTCCTTGCATTATCAGTTGTAGCCTTACCAAGGATGAGACCATCATCTACAAAGAATAAGCTAGTGAAATGTCTATTTAACCCATTTATCCTCACTCCATGAATCAACCCCACGGAATCAGCCACGTTCAAAGCTGATGTAAGAGCCTCCATACAACAAATAAAGAGAAATGCGACAAAGGGTGATCACCTTGCCTAATCCCCCTCTTTGGATAGAAAGTTTCACCTGGTTGACCGTTTATCAAAACCGACATAGAGACTGTGGTGACACATTTCTGAACTACTCAGACCCAATTGCTATGAAATCTCATACTCCTTAACACCCCAAACAAAAAAGGCCACAACCTTATCAAATGTCTTTGCCATGTCAATTTTAAAGCAAAATGTCCATTTCGAACCGCTCTTGACCCCCTTATATAGTGTAGCAATTCATGAGCTATGATTATATTATTTGTTATAAGACGACCTATAGGGGTGGAGCCAGATTTTGGAATTTGGAGGAAACCATATTAAAATATTAGAGGAGCCACATTATAAAATATATTGTAGTATATGTATTTTTGTATTGAATTTTTTTTTTAATTAGGGGGTCCAAGCCCTCCCAATACAACAAGTAGCTCCGCCACTGACGACCTGGGACAAAAGCCGCTTGATTCTCTGAGATAATGTCTTTCATAAAACCTTTTACTCTATTGACTAAAACCTTTGAGACTACATGATATATTGTGTTGCAAAGAGATATTGGCTGAAACTCTTACATACGATTAGTACCTTGTTTTTTTTTTGGAATCAACACTAAGTGTGTGTATGATTAAAACTCCTAGTTATGAAGTTGGTGTTAAGAACTTGCAAAGCTAGGTCTACAAAATCATCACTAATAACAGACCAAAAGGTATGGAGGAAAGTATCGTTGATTCCATCCGGGGCAGGTGCCTTTGGCGGATTCATTTCATTGACAACTGCTATAACCTCATCTCTGGTGTAAATCTGACCAATGACTTCAGTCATCCCTGGTACCGGCTCTGCAGGTTGATGAGAATATTACTTTTGAATCTCCTCATGCTGTGCTGGTTTTGGTGAATGGAAGTGTCAAGCAGGAGAGTGGGTTTAGGGTGGAAGTAGTCTACAGGAATATACAAGGGATGGTCTTAGCGTCTGGTTTGAAGAGTGGTGCTATACCGTACTCGTCAGATGTGGTTGAAGCAAGTCTTGCAGGGTTTAGAGATAGCATGTAAAGCTGGTGTTAGGGATGTACAAGTGTTTTCGGATAGTTTAGCCACGATTAATTTTATACAAAACAAGGGGAAGTCTCCTTGTAATGTAGAGTGAGTTAAATGTGGGGCTCATGTTTTAGCTAATCTCGCGAGGGAAAATAGATATGAAGATGTATGGGTAGAGTATGTTCTACCTTGTATTGCACACTTATTTTGATGGTAATGTTAGTTAAGATCTTTATAAAAAAACAAAATTGTTGCTGGCTTTGAAAAACAATCAATGATGATATATAGAAATCTTATTAATCGCCGTTGATAGTCAATCTAACTGGGGCCGGCCACATCACGTACGTCGACCTGTGTCGACAGTTGTTCTATATTCTAAACATCCATTATCAAACACGTCACCAAACGAATTTTCACTAATTTAAAATGACTATAGAGACGAGTTTATATTTAGAAATATCACAGGATGACCGTATGCGTGTGTAGAGGTACTATGAATTTAAAATGACTTTAAAGACGAGTTTTCTACGCAGGCTACTATCATTCTTTGTTGTCCATTTTATTCGGCGGACGTTCTTAGCTACAGCTCAATGTCCCGCGCTTTTTTTTTTTTCCGCCTCCGACATCTCACGTTTTTTTTAATATTTTATGTTTTCTTTTCAGATTTTTAATATATAAAGTCTAAAATGAAAAAAAATTATATTATTGTTCACCTAAATTCAACTCTACAAAATAAGACCAGTCATGGATATATTTTGACAACTTTTAAAAAAATTATTTTTACATATATGGAGCATATAACATAAAAGAAAACTTGTACAGATGATCATACAAACCTATACAAATATTCACTAAAACATGTACATCCTCACGTAAAGACATGTACATTCTCTCATTAAAAATATACAGATAGTCATATAAACCTGAATCATTAAATATGTACATCCTTAAATTAAAACTGTACATATAAGGAAGAACACTTGTACAGACGCTCATACAAACATGTACATATGACCATACAAACATGTACAGATGTTCATTAAAGAACATGTACATTCTCACATTTGAACATGTACATCGTCACATTAACACATGTACATTCTCACATTAAAATATGTACATACATCCTCACATTGAAAAATCATGGTATACATGTAAAAAATAATTTTTTTAAAAAGCTGTCAAAACATATCCATCACTAGTCTTGTTTTGAAAAGCTCGAATTCAGATAAACAATGATATAATTTTTTTTCATTTTGGACTTTTGGACGCGTTTGGAGATAGAGTCATAAAGCTTGCAAAGCTTGGTTTGCAAGCTTTTTATTTAATCTCCCCATGGTTAACGTATTAGTTAAGGCCAAGTGTATTTTTATGGGTCCAAACATTAAAATACTCCAATAAAATGATGACACCTATCACATTAATCTACTACTTTAACAAATCGTAAAGAAAAACAGGCCTATGTATTGAAAGTTATAACAATTTAAAAGTTTTATAATTAAGTAAGAAAAAAAAAAAAATAAAAAAGAATAAAACATTACCGGCGCGTATGAACAAAAAAAAGAAAAAAAAAACTCAGCAAACGTCGCGCCCTCCGTCCTCCCCTGAATGCAGCTATCTCTGGTACACCCACTTGTAGCCAAGAAATTGGTTTATTCAGTACTCCCTTTGCCTTACCCGTATTGTCCACTTTACTATTTGAGTGTGTCATTTGACTTCAATATTTAACATATAAGATAATATATTTTTATAAATTTATATTTTATAATGGAATCCTTATGTGAAAAACTATATATTGTAAAACTTAATTTTTAAAAATTATTTTATCTTATATATTTAATATTGAAGTGGAAAAACGTGCCAAAAAACAAATGGAACACTTATAACGGGACGGAGCTAGATAGTATCATTTATCTATTTTCTTGTTTTTTTAACAATTATCTATTTTCTTTGTTATGTATAAAACACTCAGATATAACACAACTGGATCATGATTGTGTTATTAACTAGGGAGCCATGATGTATTTAAAATACTCTTTCATATTCAAAATATTTGTATGTATTCTGTCTAGATTTTATATAACAGTGTGTCATCTTAATTGTATTATCATATTCATATGAAATATTTTCATATTTTGAATATGAATCATACCACGACTCTCTAACTAATCCTAACATAATTTTATATAACAGTGTGTCATCTTAATTGTATTATCATATTCATATGGTGGTATCTTCGTTTCTCTTGTTATCATTATTACCCTTCTGAATTTCAGTGTTGACCTGTTCGTCCCATGCGAGGTGAATTCTCTTGATCAACTTCATTCACTATATTAGTAAAAAAGAAAAAGATCCATTGGGACGGTTACGCACTTCTCATGAATTGTTTCTCTTTTTTTTTTATAAGTGAAATTGTTTCTCTATGTGATTTTATCAATTTATGAGGGTTTCCTTCCACAATAATAATGAGAACTGTAAACTTTGAGGCAAGAAAGTTTTCCGAATCACTCTTCGCATTATAGTATTATAAAGCATTCGGTATATATACTATGAATTTCGGTATACTAATAAATATATGCAGGCGACTGTCATTCTTTTTTTGTCCATTATGAAGGGTATCATTTCCTTCACCCGGGTATTATATAGTAATAAAAAAAAATATCAGTATTTTTTTTATAAGTATAAAACATTCTGATATGTACACATCGATCGTGATTGTGTTATAAATTACATATATGACACAGAACTATATATAGGGAGCCATATTATATAAATTATTTTATAACGCGCCTCTAACTAATTGTATCATAATAATTTTATATAACAATTGTATTAAATAATCATATGGTGTATTACAAGACATTTTTTATGGAAAGGAGAGTTTAATCTCCGATTACCCAGTCTGGAAGAGTCATCGGAGATGCAAGGGAAAAGTTGTAAGAAGAGGTCAAGGAAGGTGCACCGTGAAGGACAGTGGTGGGGGAAAGGAGTTTACTCTCCGATTACCCAGCCTGGAAGAGGAATGGATGGCGTGTAGGGACGGTCCCAAGATGAGCATGTTCGTCATATCGTCAGAGATGCAAGGGAAAGGTTGTAAGAAAAGGTCAAGGAAAGGTCAAGGAAGGTCCCTAGGACAAGATCTCTAGGCTTTAGTAAGATGTCCCGTGTAATATCTGTGTAAGATAGGACTAGAAAGATTATGTAAGAGTTGAGTCGATGTTGTTTGATTTGCCCTTGCGGCATCCTAGGCCATGTGCCTATAATTATAAAAAAAAAAGACATTTTTTTAGCAGCGTCTATACATCGATGCTATCTACCGTCTCTCGTGTTACCATCACTAGTAGAAAAAAGATTTTATGTGACGCCATTTAAGCCACGGTTTTAGTGGGAACCGTGGTTTAAACATTATATACCACAGTTTATAAGAAAACCGTCACAAAACATCTGACCACGAGACTTTATACAACGGTTGGTCAGAAAACCGTGGTTTTTAGGCACTAATAAACGACGGTTTGTAAGAAACCGTCGTTTATAGTTTCGGCGGTGATAAAATAAACCACGGTTACCGGGTAACCGTCATTTATATCGCGCCTCGTAACATTTTAAACGACGGTTATTAAACAACTGTGGTTTAAAACTGGTACAGTGACGACTTTAAACGACGGTTTTCGAATGACCCGTCGTTTAAAACTCTTTCACCTTAAAAAACCCCGGCCCCGACCTTTCTTTCTTCTTCCTCGCTCGATTTTCCCTCTCTCTGCTCTGAATTTCTCCGGCGATTTTCCCCGTAGCTCCTCAACTCGCCGTCGCCCCACCACCTCCCCACCACCCTCGCCGTCGTTAACCCGCCGTCGCCCACCTCTGCTTCGTCATCCCAGCTTCTCCGTCGCCAAGTCCAGTTTGCCATACAAAGCCGCGCCAGACGAGATCGACCACGCCTAGCTCTGACGGTCTGCGCCACCAGTTCAGCCCCACTTGCCGCCAGTTCCGCCTAGCTCCTTCGCACGTCGCCAAGCAGTGAAGCAAAGCGCTCCACCACCCCAACCTCCCCTCTCGCCTGAATCGCGCGCGCCTTCCACCGTCGCCTCCACCATCTCGGTCCACCACAGCGCCTCCGCGAATGCCCCAACGTCAACCTCCAAATCTCTTCGGTAATTAAACCCAAGTTTTAGCAATTTTTTTATTAGTGTGGCTGATTATGCTTTTGAGGAGTGAATTACAAAATTGTGATCGTACGTGATATATATAATATGTCTGCCTTTGAAGTTTGATATCTGTGTGGATGTGTATATCTATGTATCTAATCAGGAAGATATTAGAAGCTGCTAGTGCCAAAGGAAATTGAAAGAAGGATCTTTCATCCACTTGTATGTGTTTGACAAATATCTTTAGTTTCGTCAATTGTCAAAAGAAAAGGCACAACAGATCATGAACAAACAAGAGTACTATATAACAAACAAATAAATGATCGGAAGGTTGGAAGAATTACAGCTGTAAAATGTGACAAACTATAGTAATGAGTAGCACAAGTCTAATCCCCAAAGATAAAACAGGTGGTGTGGAGCCTATATTTGTATATAAGAATCAGCTAGACTTATGGAACGGATAAGGCTAGAATAACTTCCAAGAAAACTTTTCTGACAATTTTTTTTTCTTTTCTGTATTACTTTAGAAGCTAATGTATGTCACAATTGAACCCATTGTATATATTAATCTAAAAAAACAAAAAAAATCTGACTAATATTAGAAGCTGTTAGTGCCAAAGGAAATTGAAAGAAGAATCTTGGTTCTGAGCCTCAGTTAGTTAAATTAGACTTTGAAATGCACTGGTGTGGTATGGACATTAAACTGAAGCAACCCAAACTCATAAGTTGAACAAGCAACGTACCTGCTCTGCCCCTCTGTTAATTTTCTTCTTTGTGTATATGTGCCTCTGCAGTGCTGATATAAATCAGAGGAACATCTCATCTCTCACACCAGATTGAAGAGTGGGCTACTAAATTCTAGAATTGGTATTTGGTAATCTACTAGAACTTATCTTCTCTCTGGCAATTATAACTTTTGTTTTTGATTTCTTTTGTGACTGTCGCAAGTTGAACAAGGAACTTACATGCTCTAAGGATAGATAAGTGTTAAGTTTATAAGTTATCACTTATCAGAATTGAAACAAATGACAAAGCGATGAACGATGAATTTGTTCATTATTCTGGTTAAAGATATCACACTGTTACGGTAATAAATAAACAGGTTTTGGGGAAAGGACCAAACTGTATTGTTATATAGTATATCTCTGTCTTACATCCTAGCTGTTCTTATTTAGTTTGATTGCGATGCCAATGTCTGAGCCTGATCATATATAGAAAGGCCATGCAATATAGATAGATTTTTGACTACTACTATATGATGTAAGTTTTGTGTTGCATTAATAATATACTATTGTACTCACTGCTTAAATGACATCAAATTGTCAATACTAGTAGCTAAGCAGTTGCAATCAGCTACAGACAGTTTTACTTAACAACCAGATTCATTGTATTTGTTTGGGAACTTTTGTTATTCTTTATTTAATTAATTAGTTTAAGTAACTTCATTGTTTAGAAAGTTACCGAGTTATTTTTTATTATTGGAAATTGCACATGCCATTTAGCTCGTTATCAATAAGATTGAAGGACACAAGTATATGTTACTATTTTTCTTTTCTTTGGCGATTTGTAGGTTGCTTCAAAGGGAAATTGCATTGTTCTCCCGCTGCCTGAAGGTCGTTTTCATCCTCCACCATCGCGGCCCATCCACCGCCGGAGTCTCATCGCCACTCCGGTAATTAATTTGTACAACTTTAGCATTTATTTGCAGCCCAACTCCATTATTATTCTTTGTTAATTGGTTAGTGTCATGATCCCCACCCTTAATATATGACAAAGGTCTTATTTTTATCCCTAAGTGTCTGTGCGTTTTGCTGCGAATGATGCTTAAATGTCTGTGTTTTAATGAGAATCACTTTAACCTTGATCTGATGCTGCTATTGTGTTTGTTTTTGCCAAAAAAAGTGTGGGGTATCTAAAAATACGCAATGGTCATGCCAAATTTTTTCCAGAATTAAACCTTATTCTAATTTCATTGGATAGGTGCGTGTTACTACGGTTGAAAAATTCCTCTTCCATCCCATTTCCGAGTTGACCATCACTACTCACTAGGTTAGTATTTTAAGAATGATTCAAAAACATGGTTTGTTCAAAATTTATTCGTTTCTTCATTTGTTCAATTATTCATGTTTTTTTATTATAACCTTATCATAATATCATTAGGTGTTACTACATCCCGTTTCTTCTTCCTCTACCTCCCGCTAGCTGACCATCAGTACTCATCAGGTTGGTATTTAAATGTTTCAAATTTATTCTTGTTTTTCTATTAAACAATGGAAAATTAATTCAAACATAGAATTACTCACAGTTTTAAATTTTTTCATCTCTTGCACAATACCATTTTTGATTGTTTTTATAACTTTTAAGATGAACTTATCATTTCTTGATTGAAGTCGCAGTCTTGAATATCTGACGAGACCGGTTGTCGCCCTAACTGCTGCCACGCACGTCAACCTCTGCCACCGGCTTGCCTGATCTGAACCCACGGTAGTATTCTGGCATAGTGCTAGCAATTAATTTCCTTTTTCTTGTGAACTAAAACTTACTTATTTTAGATTCAATTGATTAATTATCTTGACGTAAACCAAAACATCCCAATTGATTATTTTTTAATATATCTAAAGCTACATTTTTCTGTAGTTGTTACCTCCTCATTGCGCTAACTATTTTCTTGAACCGGCGATTTCCAGGTTGCTTCGAGCTCGACCAGAATCATACTGAAGACGCGAGGGGAGCAAACAAATCGAACTGGTATAATACTCGAATTTAATTATGATTCTGGAAGTTCTATATTTTAGTGGCATGCTTATTAATTTGAGTGATCTACTACTCTAAACTGCTGCTGCTTGACATAAATATAATATGCATGCTTCCCACTCTGATGATGTCTATTGTGTGTTTTGCTGAGAATGTTATTGTGTTTGGATTTGCATATATAAAAAAGTGTGGAGTACCTAAAAATACGTAAAGGTCATGCCAAATTTTTTCCAGAATTTAACTTTATTCTAATTTCATTGAATAGGTGTTATATACTACGCGCAAGAGCATTTGCCTACTTCTCCTTCTTCTGTGTTGTCTGCGCTAGCTGACCATCCAGTACTCATCAGGTTGGTATTTAAAACGTTTCAATTTATTTTTGTTTTTCTATTAAACAATGGAAAATCAATTCAAACATAGAATTACCTGTCTGAGATTTACCTGATAGAGGTATGTCTTAGATAGTCCCTGTTGGGACTGTCCAATGACCTTTGATCTCACCATCTAGGTTGTGAATGAGTTAATAATATACAGTAGTTCAGTGATAATTTCGGCAGCATTACCCTAGTGTTCTTCTAGTGTACATATATATATGTGAATTGAAACGATTCATATATATATATATATATATCTACACTAGGAGAACTGTAGGGTAATGCTGCCGAAATTATCACTGAACTACTGTATATTATTAACTTGTTCCTAGGTGAGATCGAAGGTGATTGGATAGGTTTAGGTTGTTAAATCTGTAAATAAAAAAAGAGGAGATCAATGGAATGAGTTCACGACATCTGGTGTGTGTTGAAAAAGGAGATGGAGCGCTCAGTGATGTACAGTGACAGATTGGACATCAAGTACCTAGAAGGGGTCAATAAATTTTGCAAAGTCCTTGTTGACAATCTTAAACCAAGGGATAAGGGATATATTCGATGTCCTTGTGTCGATTGCAAGAACGACTTCAAATACCGAGGTGTGGACAAGATTAAGGATCATCTGATTCGCAGAGGGTTTACAGAAGATTATGAAGCCATAACAATACTGCATGGTCAACATTCAGTACAAGTGTTTGAATGTGCTGATAACGTCGTTGCAGAACAATCAGAAATGGATGCTTCACACGATTTTGGGGATACTCAAGATGATTCACTAGTTAGTGATTCAGATGATCAGGAGGACCTTAATGCAATGATGGAAGATGTTGAACAACATTTTTCCAACAAACCCAAAACATTCGAAAATCTGATGCAAGCATCAAAGGAACCGTTGTACAGTGGATGTGATACGCAAACACAAAACAAATTGAGCGTTGTCCTAAAACTATTCAATCTGAAGGCGAGACATGGATGGAGTGATGTCAGTTTTACAGATCTTTTACAACTGCTGAAGGATGTACTACCAAAGGACAATGTGATACCCACAACAACTTATGAAGCAAAGAAGTTAATGTGTCCGATGGGTATGGAATATAAAAAAATACATGCTTGTCCAAATGGGTGTATGTTGTACTGGAAGGAGAATGAGTTGGATGACCATTGCTCTGAATGTGGGGAATCACGCTATGTAAAAAAGGGTGAGAGAAACCACATAAGCACTAAAGTGGGTTCTCCTGCGAAGGTGTTGTGGTATCTACCGATAATTCCCCGATTCAAACGTTTGTTTGCAGTTCAGAAAGATGTTGAGAACCTCCGATGGCATGCTACCCATAGAAAGGATGATGGTAAATTGAGACATCCAGCCGATTCACCACAATGGAGAAACATTGACAGAATATACCCTCAATTCGGTACAGACCCAAGGAACTTAAGACTTGGTTTATGCACTGATGGGATGAACCCTTATGGCACTTTGAGCAGTATACACAGTACTTGGCCTGTTTTATTGACAATATACAATCTGCCGCCATGGTTGTGTATGAAACCCAGACATATTCTCCTCTCTCTGTTGATATCGGGTCCAAAACAACCGGGAAACAAAATTGATGTGTTTTTGCAACCACTTATTGACGATTTACAATTGTTGTGGAATGAAGGTGCGACAGTGTATGATTCATACGGTATGGAAAACTTCACGCTCCGGGCTATGTTTTGTACAATCAATGATTTCCCTGCATACGGCAACCTCTCGGGATACACAATTAAAGGAGCTCTAGCGTGCCCTATATGTGGAGATAGAACTTGCAGTATACGGTTAAAACACAGTGGGAAAAATGTGTACATGGGCCATCGGAAATTCCTCCCGAAAGGTCACAAATACCGTAAGATGACAAAAGAGTTTGATGGAAAAACGGATCATGCAGTCGCACGACCACCACTATCTGCTGCTGAGACTTACAATCAGTTGAAGAATGTTGTGAACAACTTCGGTCCACCAATTAAAGCCACTGAAAAGAGCATCTGGAAGAAAAAATCAATATTTTGGGAACTTGAATATTGGCAACATTTAGAGGTGAGACATTGCATTGATGCTATGCACGTGGAGAAAAACATTGGTGAAAGTGTAACTGCGACACTACTAAACGTGAAAGGAAAGACAAAAGACCATTTGAAGGGTAGAAAAGATCTGGTTGAATTGGGTATACGAGAAGAACTCGCGCCACAACAAAGAGGGAAAAGAACATTCTTGCCTCCCGCTTGTCATACATTATCCAAAGAAGAGAAAATAAGTTTTTGTAGTTCTCTTCGTCATATTAAAGTGCCATCTGGTTACTCATCGAACATATCAAGTTTGGTATCAATGTCTGATCTTAAATTGGTAGGGATGAAGTCTCACGACTATCATGTGCTGATGCAGCACTTACTTCCGGTTGCAATCCGTGGGATCCTTCCAGCTGATGTCAGGAAAACTATTACAAATTTATGTGTTTTCTTCAAAGGAATTTCGTGTAAAGTGCTTGATGTGGAGACGCTGGATAAACTACAGAATGACCTTGTGATCACCATGTGTCAGTTGGAAATGTATTTTCCTCCTTCGTTTTTTGATATTATGGTGCATCTACTTGTTCATCTTGTTAGAGAGATCAAACATTGTGGTCCGTTATACCTTCGATACATGTATCCGTTTGAGAGATATATGGGTATACTGAAAAAGAAAATGAAAAACCGTCGGCGTCCAGAGGGAAGCATAATTGAAGGGACAGTAACAGAGGAGGTAGTTGACTTCTGCACTCACTACTTACACGGTGTTGATGTTATTGGATTACCAAAAGCAAGACATGATGGCAGGCTTAAAGGGGTTGGTACCTGTGGAAAAAAATTATGCAGAGATATTGATACATTGAACAAGGCACATCTGGTTGTGTTGAATCATTCTGAAGGTGTTGAACCGTATTTCGATGCACACCTAGCCTACCTCAAAACAAAACACCCAACGATGAGTAATGCCAAATTAAAAAAGGAGCAGAATGCAACATTTGTTAAGTGGTTCAGACAGAAGGTGTTGTACGAAGATCAAGGAACGTGGATGAAATGATCCAGTTGTTGGCACTCGGTCCAAATCTCGATGTGTTGTCTTATGAAGGCTATGATGTAAATGGATTTTCTTTTTACACTGAACGTCAAGATTGTAAATCGACAAACCAGAACAGTGGTGTGCATCTTATCGCTTCACAAGACATTTTCACAGGAACAAGTCGCAATACACTGAAGAACGAATATTATGGTGTTATTGAGGATATTTGGGTCTTGAATTACACTAGTTATGAAACTTGCGTATTTCGTTGCAAATGGGTGGACAACAAACAGGGATATCGTGAGGAGGATCATGGCATGAAGCTAGTTGATTTAACGACAGCGGCTCCTACTGATGAACCCTTTATTGTTGCATCAAAGGCAAAACAAGTATTCTACTGTCGTGATCATTGTAATCCCAGATGGTCTATTGTAATGCAGAGTAAAAGATCGATAGTTGGGATTGATAATATTGTTGATGAGGATGAATACGACTGTGAAGATGAAACAGATGTACCTATTCGGTTGCCGATGGAGGTAGATAATGTAACTAATTTTGAATATCGAAGGTCCGACCACAATGAAGGATTGTGGATTGAACGATGATATTTTGTAAGTCTGATTGACAATATTATATATATATATATATTTCATTTTTGTCATGTTTCAACATTTGATTCAGTAGATGTTCGTATTAACCTTGTTAATTATTGATTATTTTTCAGATTATGGATCCTGACGATAGAGTCGAAGAGGACTTACTGTTGGGGTTGGATGATATTGACGATGACGTCCCTGCTGAAGAACCACCAGCTGCATCTACTTCAAAATCCTCGGAAGGGACGTGGACCGACCCGTGGGTTGAAGGTGAAGAAGGATTCTCCCATCGATTTGGTCTGGGACAAGTACCTCCGACATTCTGGTGGGTCGAAGCAGCAGTTTGCTTCTTACTTGGGATTGATGGTAAAATCCCATTGCTCGATTAATAAGGATTGGAAGGATCAAGAAAAGGCAGACAAAGAAATCATGTGGCAGATGGTGAAGAAGCGGTACAAAGTCGCGGATGAAATTCGGACGAAGATTGAATCACTTCTAGCGACATCGCTGCGACAGTTCAAGCATCGGTTGGTAGATGGTTGGATTACCAAAGCGGGCTCCAAGAGGTCACCGCCGTGGGTAGTGTATGATGGTATGATCACGGAGGAGGACTGGAAGATATTCTACGACCATCGCCAGACTGAAGAGTTTAAGGTATTTTACAATTATTTTTTCTTAATTATTTAAGGAATAAAATTTAAAAATATTTTTTTATATGTATAACTTACAAATATACAAATTTTGTAACAGTTACGTCAAGAACAAGCGAGACGTAACCGGGCGAAGAATATATATAAGCACTTCATGGGGCGAGCTGGATATACGGGGCGCTTGGAGAAGTGGAAGAGCGAGGGCCTACTGACGAAAACTAATGAAGACGGCACTCAGTCAGTTATTGATAATGTTGACGATGCAAGTAGGGTGCAGACATTTATGCTGGGTCGCATGAAGAAAAATGACAGAGGGAGTATATGTTCCCGCAGAGCGAGACTGCTGAGTTGGCTTCAAAGATTGTAAGTATATATTTTTAAAAGTTGTTGTTTACTAATTAGTAAGTTCATCTAATTTTTGTAATTTAAAATAGTCTGGATCTACTGAGCGATGGGAGATGGTTCCGGCCCCTCCGTCTCAGGATGATCCACTGAATAAGGCCCTTGGGCAAAAGGATCATCCAGGGCGAGTGCGGGGGCTGCTAGGAGGGGAAGTTCGCCAAAAAGACGTGTTTCCATCATCTCGATCGAGAGTCACAGGCTGAAATGATAGAGAGAATGGTGGACGCAGGGTGCAACCGGGTGCAGGAGCAGGAGCGACGTCACGCTGAGGAGCGTCAAGCCTACGAGGAGCGCCTGCGAAGACTTGAGGCTTTAGTATTGGGCCAGGTGCATACTCTACACCGACACCTACTCCTACACCGGGTCTGCTCCTACCGCGACGGCGGATACAGCCGGTGGACTGGCCGCGTCTCCTACACCGGCACTATGCTAGACCGACGTCTGCTCGGATCCTACCATGGACGACGGATACTATGATGGTCGATGATCCTACACCGACGTCTGCTCCTACCACGACGGCGGATACTCCGATGGTCGATCATCCTGCACCTTCTTCTCTACCAGAGACACATTTCCTTATCAAAACCTTCGGTTTGTTCTTTTTTCCTCCTTAGTTATTTTAACATTACTTTTAAAACAATATAATTTTATTAGCTTGCTTACTGTTGTGAGTTGATGTAGGTGGCTAAATCATGCATCTGTTTCAAGTGTTGGATGGTGGACTGTGCATGTTGCATTCGGTCGGGTTTTACAGACCGGACCGAACAGTATGTACATTTCAAGCTCATCCCACCTCTCACGCTCGTGTGATGGTAGACGAATTGTGCAGGCATGAGGACTCTCCCTTCCGTTGGAGTGGAATCAGTGGAGTAAAATAGGTCAAGCAATCTTCAGTTGTTCCATGGCCATATTCTCTCATTGATGTCAGTGACAAGGTAAACTATTTACATGCTTACTGTTTAGTTTTTAACTTGACTGTTGACTGATATGTTTATTATTTAAATTTTGTATACTATTAGATTGATAAGGAATTAAGACCGGTTAAGAAGAGGAAAGTGGATAAGGGGAAGGAAGTTGTGAAATCAAATGAGGAGAGTCAGAGTGTGAGAAAGGAAGTGGTGAAACCTTTCGATATGACTCCTAGGAGATCCCCCATTCTGACACCCAAGTATCTGAAGAAGTTGACAGTCAAACAAAAAATGTTGTATGACTTTTTCATGACGAAGCCGCAGTCTGTCACCAACTTCAACATGAAAGTGTCTAAGCATGTTTTCCACTCCCCTGAGCCCAGAGATCTGATGATTACCGTGAGCGATCTAAGAGAATTTTTGATGGGAGACCTGCTTAACATCTCTGTGATTCAGGCCTATTGTGTGTAAGTATCTTTTAAATTATTAAATTATCTTTCATTTTTTTAAGCTATTTAACATATCTTATGAAAAAATGTTGTTTAGGTGTTTGACTAGTAGACTGCTAGCGAAAGAGATTATTGCCATCTCTTTCTTGTGTCCGCAATTGATGTCAGCAAATCAGGCCGCATTGGATGAGCAAGGATGTGCAGCACGTGAGGCAGGGATTTTGTACTGCGGTGCGAAGAAGAAGCAAATATTTGCTGATCCCATATCATCAGATGTAAGTACACAATAACTGGAATTTTTTGCTTCCTAATTACATTGTGATAATTAAAATATTGTTCTACAAAACATTCTTTGTTTTACTGTGGCAGCAATCATTGGATGTTGATGGTGTTGTGTATCGACACCTCATGCTGTTGATACTAGACCCATTGGGCTGATGACCTTCGAGAGATCGCTGTAGAGAAATATTTGAAGGAGTGAGTATTCAAAATTTTAATGCATTTGTATTTATTTTAAGCTTGTCCTGATTATTGACAATAAATGGCTTCATTTTAAAATGTTTTTATGCAGGGGCATAAGCTTGGTTTAAGTGATGAAGAAACCATTCTCCATCTTGGACTTCCATACATACGTGTAAGTAATCATTTAATTTATGCATTTTTTGTATTAAAGTTAAACGTTTAATTTTTGATCTGTCTAAAGTTGGTAATCCATGGATGGTGTGATGACAGTGTCCTCAACAGCCTGATTCACGAGCTGTGGCTATTATGTGATGCGGTACATGTTCGAGATTGTACAAAATATTGACACGCTTGATGATGATGACAAGGTAACCCATACCAATCAAAGTTTTAGTTAAAGTTATTGCATTTTAAATAAAATTGTGTGTACTAATGATGATCAGTTTCTTTTTATGGACAGATCGTTTCTTTTTTCACAAAGCAGGGAGCACGTATTCCAAAGTGGATCTCGACTTTGTAAGAGATCATTTATCGCAGTTTTGGTGTAAAAATTACTTGAGTGTTTCTTAGATCTTATCCTAGTGTGTAGTTAGACTTACACTTTTGTTTTGCTGAAGCAACGTAGACTCTCAAAGTTTGTAAAGTTCAACTCTCTCTTATTTTTGAAAGTTTGTTTGCAATTCGTTTTCAATGTTGCAATTCAAACTGGCAACTTGGTTTATGGTCATATAGTGTGGTTGGTTATCAAAGGGCAATACCAGTTGGATGCCCTGTACAGGTTGTATATATGCGATTGTAAATTGGGTTGTGTTGGAAAACATGTGGTAGAGGCTAAAAAAAAAAAAACTAAAAAAAAAAAAAAAAAACCACGGTTACGTTAAAACCGTGGTTTAAAACTCAATGGAACGACGTTATAAACCACGGTTTAGTAGAAACCGTCGTATAAATATATACCACGGTTTTCCAACCGTCGTATAAAAGCATTATATACCACGGTTTAACCAAACCGTGTATAAAATCGTCTGATCCCGCGACAAGGCTTTAAACGACGGTCGTAGAACCGTGGTTTATAATCGCTTTTAAACGACGGTTTCAACCGTGGTTTATAGCCATTTTCGATATACCACGCGAGTATAAACAACGGTTTCTAACCGTGGTATATAGGCAAAATAACCGTGGTAAAAAACATTTTCTGCACTAGTGCAGTATTTCCTTCTGAACTAGGGATGACAATGGGTCGGGTTTGGGTCGGGTGGACCATCACCCGCACCCGTCACCCGACTTCACCCGCTCCACCCATACCCGACCCGTCACCCGTTATGTATCACCCATCACCCATTTCACCCGTCACCCGCAGGTGAAACGGGTGAACCCGTTTACCCGTTTATATTTCTTTTTCCTTGTTTGCCAGTTAGGTTTGCAAATTACTGTGAGTGGAGAGAAAATAGAGGCGCAGAGCATGTATGTTCCATGTTCGCCGGTTAGGTTTGTAAAATTTACTTCATAGAAGAGAATGAAAAACTGTAGAGAGCATTTATGTTACATGTTCTCCAGTTACGGTTGTAAAATTACCATGAGTGAAGAGAGAAAATAGAGGAGCAGAGCATGTATGTTCCATGTTCGCCGGTTAGGATTAATTGTGAAATTACCTTCAGTGACAAGAGAAAATAGAGGCGCAAAGCATCTAAGTTCCATGTTCGTGAGTTAGGGTTGCAATTACCTTCAGTGAAAAGAATTAAAAACTGCGTAGAACATGTATGTTAGGGCTGCAAAATTATCAAAAGTGATGAGAATTAAGAATGGCGCAGTCACGTAGAGTATGAATGTTCCTTGTTCACTAGTTAGGGTTGCAAAGTTACCGTGAGTGAAGGTGAATGAAGATTAGTTAACAACCTAACATATAATAATATATATTATATTTATGTGGGTGAACGGATCGGGTGAATGGGTCGGGTGATGGGTGAAAAATATCCACCCGTCACCCGATCCGCACTCGCACCCGTTTCACCCGTCACCCATTTTTCACCTGTTTTTTGCGGGTTTTTCACCCGGTATAACGGGTCGGGTGACCGGATGAAATGGGTACCCACGGACCCATTGTCATCCCTATTCTGAACTAGCTTCATTGTTGACCTGTTCGTCCCCATGCAAGGTGAATTGTCATGATCAACGCCATCGACAGTATTTTTCTCTCTTCAGTTTGATCTCCCTAATTCTTCATATATAGTCTAGGAGGGTGTTGCCTCTAGGATCAACAGCTACACAAATTGTTTCTTTATATCAATATACGAGGGTTTTCATTCACAATAACAGTGAGAGAAAGAAAGATTACTGAATCACTCTAATCATTAAACAACTCCAAATTATTATTATTGTGAATGTAACATTTAATTACATCCTAACATCATCAAGTACAATATGTTAGGCTTTCAAACATAATTATTACCATTATTGTGAATTGTTTCTTATCCTTAAACTAGTTCATACCTAATCTTATTGAGCAATGAGATGTGAGTGTGTTCGAGTCATGCATGCCATATAAGTTAAATCTTTGTTTTGCACACTTCAAAATACATTCGTAGACTTTTCAAGGGACCCAAAATCGATCTTGTAAGCGTCAACCAGGTGGATGCCTAGTGGCTTCATCATAAAAGGTTGGGCCCCATTCGATGGTCATATACCACAAATTAGTTTCGTTTATAAAAATGTAGCAGATATATGTCATATTTTAATTAGCTTTTACCTAACCAAATATGTAACGACCCCAAAACCACCCTGGTTGAGAGACCGTTACACGCCGCACGCTTATTACCTAAGACAACGCAAGGCTACACTAGCAAACTCCCAAAACAGAACTAAAACTCATATATTACCAAATAGACGAATACAACATGTCTTTTCATTACACAGGCGGAAGCCAAACTGAAATACAAAGCATAATCTAATTACAACTGGGCACCATGGCCAAACAAACTGAAATACAGAGCTCAAAAGCCAAGACAGAAAGTAGAAACTGAATCTCCAAGCACGAACTAAAACCTGCAAATCAGACGGAGATAGGGGTGATCAAAACTATTGCTCAGCAGGTGATAAACTTCATCAGCTGAGCATGCTCAAAACAGATACTGAACATACATATTTATACATATACAAAAGCGCTTAGCCAGAGCAAAATCAGAGATAAAGCGGAAGTCTTTCAAATAGACAGAAGTCTAAAACACAAGGAGCTAAGCGGTGGTCAAAACATACACTTAATACACTGAAGCTGAAAGCTTGACGAAATCAGAAGCTTAACAAACTCAAAAAGCTTAAACACAATCAGAAGCTTAGCAAAATCCAGAACTTAGCAGAAGACAGTAAGCACACAGCAGACCGTCTCAAATCAAATACAGATAGAGCAGATGAAGTAGAGCACTTACAAAATCAGAAATCCTCAACATACAGGAAGCACACAGCAGCCTATCTGAGTTTGCAATCAGACAGAGCAGGCGGAAGCAGTACAAACAATCAGAGGTGTTCGAAGGACAGAAAGCACACAGCAGTCTGTCAAATACCAGAGCAGAGAAAACAGACAGAAGCTGAACAGAACACAAACAGAAGTGGGACACTAGCATCCAAAGCATACAGACAGAACGAGTAAACAACTCGTGAACAGAACGAGGAAACCTCACTCGTAAACAGAACAGGTGGAACACCTGTGAACAGAACGGGGAACATCACCCGTGAAACAGAAGGATCCTACATAGCGCGCTACAAGATAGCTAAACCAGCCATCCAAAGGTTCAGATACAGAGATACTAGGTCCCAAAACAGAAGCTTTCGGAGCAGATCAAAGCCTTATACAGAATAGAACGGAATTCTTTATCAAACCAGAGCAGAAAGCATAAGCTTAATCAAAACAGAACAGAGGGCGTTGCTGAGTGCTAACACACAATACCAAGGTTTAATACAATCAAAACAGAATTCACAAGCTGAAACAGAAGTCTTAAGCAAAGACCAATGAAATATGAAAGTCAAAACCAACGTCAGAAGCTGAAACTAACTTTCAGAGCAAATAAGAGTTCAAAGGCTTATCAAAGATTTTAAAATCAAATTACACATATACATGTGCTAAAACATATGTAAACAGATAGTACTCGAAAAGAGGAATCCAACGCCGCAAACGGCACTCAAAACGGAGCTCAGACGAAGAAGTTATGCCAAAAACAAAAGCCTGTCCGAACATGCGTCCGACCTTGCATGTTCGGACATAAACCGAGAGTCTGAAAATCTGACGGCGTATGATGTCCGAACTTCAATGTTCGGACACATGTTCGGACACTTCGAAAACTACAAAATCGATTGCGGAAAACAGCCAGAACCAAGCCATAAATCCCCCACAAAACATACATAACTTATAGTAGCAAAATAGCCAATTGAAAACACATTTCCACGGGGTTTTTACGCATCAAACGCACATCAAAATCAACCCAAAACATCATCAATCAGAGAGTCAAAGAAATCATAAACAGAAACCGAAACGGAACCCCCGTGGGTGAACATACACAACCGAATCCATCTACCACCTACCTCACATCCGTAGCAATGCTATCTCTGTGGACTCTACGAAACGCCCTCCTCGAATCTCCACTTGCAACAACGAACCCTCAGACCGAACAATTCCAGAATCCTAGAGTTAAAATCAGAAGAGAAAGAGGGGAAAACTTAATGGAGAATAGAACCGGAACTTACAAACCAAACCTGACAGACGATTGACAGACGAACAAAATTCCTCTGGCGGATCTCTAGCGATTAATAATTGAGAGTGAATCAAAGAAGAGAATGAGCAAAGGGAGGAGAACTTGAACGCATAGAGAACGTCGAGAGAACCGTCAATGAGAGAGATGAAGGAAGGGGAATAATTGAACGTGAATTAGAATAAGAGAGAGAGGGAATAAAATAGTTTAATAAATCTCTCTCTTATGGAATTAATAAATAACAACAAGGAAGAAGACAATTGTAACCCTCCTTCCTCAAGCTAACATATTAACATTAGAAGAATGTCATAGACAATCTAATATAAGATTACAAAATAGCACAAACTCCCTTTGCGAATCAGAAAGGAAATAAAAAAAAATCTGGGGCATAACAAAATATACGGCTCTTTATTCTTTAACCAGAGTTACATTAATAGAGCTTTATTTTTTCACAGCTTTTGTTGTGTTTCAAGGTGATGGGGGAATGTCCCCTAAATTACATAAATTGAAAAGTAACTTCTTTAAGAGCGCGTTCGCTAATGACTTCCGAACGCAGGTTTTTCTGCGTTTGCATAAATGCAACCCTGGTTAACCAATCTCAGTCACCCATATCAGCTTTGGTCAGTATGAAATCCAATAACAGTGTGACACTTGTTCTACTTTTTTTTCAAAAGTAGATTAATGTTTGTATCGTGGAGAACGAACGGTGCCTAAATTATCGTATAGGCACCGTTCCCTCTCATGATCAAACACGGCAATAGCTATGTTTCCATAAAGTTTATTCTAGCTAGCTTATAAGAGAGTGACATATATGTTTTTTCCTGTGGCCAGTTAAGTTTTAACCACTTACAAATGAACACATATCTAGTGAATGAGATTAATATTTGTAAATCCTCCAGTGAACAGACCCTTAAAAAAACAAATACTAAGCAAACAATGTCCAAGTCATTTTTTTTATCAAAAGAGGGCACTATCCGCAACTGAGTTTCCACTCCGTGCAGTCGGGAATGATCATTTTGCTCTTCCTTCATAAAGTTTCAAAATTTACAATATCCACCCAAACTTGTAACATTTTATAAATAGTACCCAAATGTCATTATTTAAGGTAAAACATAGGACAAAAAATAGTCATAAACGTGAAAAACGGGAAAAACATCTACCCTGGGAAGCAGATGTCGACGACCACCCTAGTGAGTGGGCTGGTTGCCGTCGACGCCCACGTTTTTGACTATTTTCAAGTTTTCTGTCTAATTTTGTTTACCCAAGTAAAACTTAAAAGTACTGTAAATACATAAAAATACCTCTGAATGAGCCCCTCATATGTCCTTGTTGACGTTAATCTGTTCCATTCTAAGTTTGTAAATAATCCCAAAACATAAACAGAAACAATTTAGAGACCATCATTTGACTAGTCATATGATATGACAAAATCAAAGCATATTGAACACTATCTTTCACACTATCAAAGACACCTCTAATTATGCCTCTCATACGTCCTCGACAGAGAACATTAACGTCGACAAGGACGTACGCAAGACTTATTCAGAGATAGTTTTTATGTACTTGCAGTATTGTTAAGTTAAATTTGGGTAAAAAAAAATTGAATAGAAAACTGGAAAAACAGTCAAAAATACGATAAAATGGGACAATTTTTGTCCCTGAGCGCAGGCGTCGACGGCCACCCAATAGAGTAGGCGTCGACGACCACACAGTTGAGCTGGCGTCGACGCCTACTCAACTGAGTGGATATCGATGTCTATCAATTGAGTGGTCGTCGACGCCTGGGCCCAGGGGCAGCAAGTATCCCATTTTATCCCGTTTTTATTGTTTTTCCAATTTTCTATCCAATTAAGGTGTCAAATTTAACTTAACAGTACCGTAAATACATAAAAAGTACCTCTGAATGAGCCCCTCATACGTTCTCGTCGATGTCAATCTATTCTATTCTAAGTGTAAATTATTCCGAAACATACTTGAATTTGTTATGTTGTCACTTGGTGTAACTAGTTGTAACAGTATCACTATCAAAAATACTTCTGTCCAATTTTTTCATCCAAATTGAACTTAACAATTTTGCAAATATGTAAAATTATGCCTCTGAATGAGCCCCACCTGCATCCTCGTCAACATTAATGTCAACTAGGTTTGCATTTTGGAAAATTAGTGTGTTTTGAACACTGTTTGTAATATATCATAAGTTTTGGATGAATATTATAATTTTTGAAAGTGTTTATAGAAAATTTTAAAATAAGATTAATATCATAAAGTTTTTTAAAAATTTTCACTTTACGAAGTGAAAACTCGATTGAGCGTACGAGTTCAGTGACCAAAATTACCTTGTTTCTACGAAGATATATGGGATGAAAAAACACCTACACACTGTTTGTTTCACAGGGAAAGTGAAGGGAAGGGAAGTAAAAATTGGGACTCGCTCCTTTCCCTTCGTTTGTATAGACGTCAAATGTAATTGGGGCAGGAAATTCAATCCAATAAATTCCCCCGCTCTGCTCATTTTTCTTTCCTGTACAATACTTGCGGGAACACGGGGAATGACCAACTTTTTTTTGGGAAAATTCACAAGATACCACTGTTTAAGTTTCTAATTCACAAAATACCACTATTTTTTTTGTAATTCAGCTTTAAACATGCTTAAACGTTGTCCAAAATAGATGAAACTTTAATTGAAGAAACAAAAACAGTGGTATCTTGTGAATTAGAAACTTAAACAGTGGTATCTTGTGAATTTTCCTTTTTTTTAAGAAACTTTCCTAACCGTGTGTATATATATAGAGATACATACGTCATTTTTCTACTTTTCTTAATAAGTATGCAAATTTCAAAACAACGGATGTCATTGAACTGAGAGTATTGTTCACACACAAGACAAGCTAAGCATTTTAAGTGTCGATGAACGCGAACCTATCAGCAAACACGGTAGTCGAGTCGAAGTGTGTTGAGAAATTATTTTTGGCGTGGTACTAACAAGTAAACTGTAATGTATTTTATTTTATAGGAAGTCAAGTTTATACCCAACCATTATTAGCAGTGTTTAGTATCTTAAATTATTTTTAAAGTGTTATAATATCTTAAATATGATGAGCTATTATCAAATTACTTAATAATACTTAACTGAGATCTGCTAATTATAGCCCTATAATAAAACCAGGTAAATAAATAATTGAAGAAACAAACATATTATTTTTGTTTTAAAACTACTCAATCATTCCCGTATTTATTCCAATACATATCTAAACAACCTACATATTTTCCCATTCCCTTTCTCATTCTCCTTGTTTTCCAATTCCCATTCCCTTTCTCATTTCCCTATCGTATCCAAACATTAACCCTAGTGTATCAATAAGAAAATAAGGATTTATAGATCCGTTTGTGGCCAGCTATCAAAATAAAGCAGAGAATAAATGGTGGGACCGATACTGAAATTGATGTCAGATATTAGATATATTGTTTTTAGATAGAGAAGGAATGGTGGGACCAACACTGAAATTGTGATAAACTTTTGCCCACAGACACACCCAATCTTTTCAGCGGTTTGCGTCAGTCCACTCCATGTCATTAATTGAATGGAAAAATAGAAGGCTTCTTAATTACTCCCTTCGATTCAATAATATTTGTCGTTTAAGATGTGAATCTTGTTTAAATATATAAGTTGTTTTAGTTTTTTGACACACTTTTTTTACTTTTGACCCATTATTTAATACAAAAGTAATTGTTATTGAGATAAAAAAAAATAGAGATACATACGTCATTTTTCTACTTTTCTTAATAAGTATGCAAATTTCAAAACAACGGATGTCATTGAACTGAGAGTATTGTTCACACACAAGACAAGCTAAGCATTTTAAGTGTCGATGAACGCGAACCTATCAGCAAACACGGTAGTCGAGTCGAAGTGTACGTTAATTAATGCCGCGGACGTATTTCAACACGGGGTCAGTACCGTTATTTTTCAGTTTAAAAATGGTTAGTGCGTACTTTCCTTTTTAAAAAGAGGGTTTATATTAAAAAAGAAAAGTACTGACATTGGAAATAAAGTAATAACTTGTTTTTATACTAGTTCAGCTTATTTTCATTTAAGGGAAATTTAATGAGATACCCTGAGGTTTGAGCGAATTTCACGAGATACCCCATGAGGTTCATTTTCATTATGAGATACCCCGAGGTTTCATTTTTTTTACGATATACCCCTGAGGTATCATTTTCATTATGATATACCCCTGAGGTTTCAACTTTTTTACGAGATGCCCCTCTGTTCTAATTCTGATAGGGAATTTTCACTAGATACCCCTGAGGTTTGACCGAATTTCACCAAATACCCCTGCATTTTCAGAATTACTATGAGATACCCCTGAGATTTGGTTTTTAATACGGGATACCCTTCCGTCTATTTTCTCAGTAAACGTCCGTTAACTTTTATAATTTCTTCCCAAATTACCCTTAATCCCATTTTTCATGAGATACCCCTACATATTTGTAACGACTACTTTCACCAGATACCCCTACATGTTTCAAACACCTAGTTTCACTAGATACCCCTGTAACGGATAATTTTACCAGATACCCCTGCATGTTTCAAATTGCTGGTTTCGCTAGATACCCCTGTAACGGAAAATTTTACCAGATACCCCTGCAACATAAAACATCTAGTTTTAGCCTATAAAACAGAAAAAACACAACATTTTGACATTGTAGTTTTCATAATAAGACAATGTCTTCCTCACAATCAAATTACTCGGTCAGTGCTGCTGTTGAAGATCGAAGATGCAATTATGGAAGAGAAGCTGAAGTCCTTGTTTAAAGAAAAAAGACTTCATTTGGAAGAATTTACTACAAATGCCTAGATTGCAATAGATGGATATATTGGGCAACTGTAACCTATTGGTAGTTGTCATTTTCTAATTATCGATCTGGGTGACAGGGGTAAGAAAAATTATCATGATTAGGCACCATAAGAGACAACAATAAGCGTCTAACTTGTCAGAGGATGACATCTGTCCTAAAATATGAAGAAATTGTAGAAGATTGTGAGAAGGAGTAGGTTTTGTATCTCCCATCCATCTGGTAGAGGAATGTTTGAGGTGAAAGACTTTGATGATGTAGTGACGGTGGATTTGAATCGAAAAGAGTGCCTTTATGGAGCATGACAAATATCTGGCATCCCTTGTAAGCATAGGGTAAGGGCAATTCTAGATTCTGGTGAGGAGCCCCGAGAATATGTGGATGAGATTTATTCTGTCAAGAACTATAGGATAATGTAACACTTATAAAATTGGAGTCGGTATCTGATCAACGGTATTAGGCGGTTGAAGATTATCCTAAAGTTCTACCTCCAGTGCTGAAAAGGTGAATTGGAAGGCTTTCTAGAAATAGAAGAAGGAAAGAATGGGAGGGACTAGCAAGCAAGAGGTCAGGTATGTCAAGATGCACAACCTGTTTGCAATTTGGTCATAACAAGAGGACATGTAAGGGAGGACCAATTGCTAGGGAGCGCATAGAGCAAGCTCGTGGAGCTATCTCTAACGTAGAGACTTCATCATCAGCTGGTGCACCACGTCAGCCGTAAATTCACACAGATTCCACTTCTTTTTTGTTTTTGACATTTTAAATTCTGATAGATACTACAATGCTGTTGTATTTTGGTGGGAAAATAGTCTCTTTTTGGATGAAGTGTGAAGTGGGATAGTAGTCTCTTTTTGAACATACTGTGAAGTGGGGAAGGTACTTGTTTCTTTTTGGATATAGTGTGAAGTGAAGAAAGTAGTATCTTTTTGGATATAGTGCAAGTGCAAGCTGAAATATTAGTTGTTGGAACTATGTAAATGCACTTCCTCTAACAAGTTAAACGCTTATTGTTGTCTCTTAGGGTGCCTAATCATGATCGTTTTTCTTACCCCTATCAACCAGATCGATAATTAGAAAATGACAACTACCAATAGGTTACAGTTGCCCAATATATCCATCTATTGCAATCTAGGCATTTGTAGTAAATTCTTTCAGATGAAGTCTTTTTTCTTCAAACAAGGACTTCAGCTTCTCTTCCACAATTGCATCTTCTATCTTCAACAGCAACACTGACCGAGTAACTTGATTGTGAGGAAGACATTGTCTTATTATGAAAACTACAATGTCAAAATGTTGTGTTTTTTCTAATTTATAGGCTAAAACTAGTTGTTTTATGTTGCAGGGGTATCTGGTAAAATTTTCTGTTATAGGGGTATCTAGTGAAACCAGCCGTTTGAAACATGCAGGGGTATCTGGTAAAATTATTTGTTACAGGGGTATCTAGTGAAACTAGGCGTTTGAAACATGCAGGGGTATCTGGTGAAAGTAGCCGTTACAAATATGTAGGGGTATCTCATGAAAAATGGGATTAAGGGTAATTTGGGAAGAAATTATAAAAGTTAACGGACGTTTACTGAGAAAATAGACGGAAGGGTATCTCGTATTAAAAACCAAATCTTAGGGGTATCTCATAGTAATTCTGAAAAGGCAGGGGTATTTGGTGAAATTCGGTCAAACCTCAGGGGTATCTGGTGAAAATTCCCATTCTGATATATTATATTTTTCATATCCTAATTTTACCCTCACACCATATGCCTGCAATAACCTCACGGGTTTATGATCAAATTTTAAAAAAAATTTAAAATATGAACAAAATGCACATTAAAATTATATATCAGTTAAAATTTTAATTCAATCGAAAAAAGATAAATAAAAGTATAAAAAATTAGAGTCATAAAAAGTTTAAAATAAATAGAAATGACTAAACAACAACAAAAAATCTAGTACGTTATTTAAAAAATAGGGAAAATTACATACCCACCCATGACGTTTGACGAAATTTCACAATCCACCCACGTGGTTTTAAAAATTATGTTCCCCACCCATGTGGTTTTCCCTGTTTTACATGCAGCAACTTTTCTAATTTTTGTTCAATTCAAAAGATGCTTAAACATTGTCCGAAGTTGATGAAATTTTACATAGACGATGCTATAGTGTTATATTTTGGTTTAGTGAGAAGTCTAAAGTTTTTTAAGCTTCAATGTGACATGTGGGACCCAATGAACATGTCACATGTTTCATTGGGTCTCACGGGACACCTTTAAGCTTAAAAAACTTCATATTTGACAAAAGATCAAAGTATATCACTTTAGCATCATCCATGTAAAGTTTCATCAATTTTGGACAACGTTTAAGCATCTTTTGAATTGAACCAAAATTAAAAACGGTGCTGGATGTAAAACGGGGGAAACCATATGGGTGGGGAAAGTAATTTTTGAAACCATATGGGTGGAATGTGAAATTTCTCCAAACGTCATGGGTGGGGCATGTAATTTTCCCTAAAAAATATGATAGCAGTGACTTAAAATCGTAAATTTTTTATAACAATTATATTAAATACAAGAAATTATTAAATAATTTTATTAATTATAGTACGACTTTATTAACAAATATATTATTTGATATCAATAATCACAAGAGAAATGATCATATTTTACGGTTTTTATACTTTATTTTCTAATTTAAAATGATGATTTTTTCTATGTATTATACGAAAATGATGCTTTTAATATTCTTCATATTATTGTTATACATTTTTTAGATTTTTAACAAATATCCAGATAACTCCCTATCAAGTTATGTTTATTTTTCAAAATAATTTAATTTTAATTTTTTAGTCATTTCCATTTATTAATTTTTTGTTTATTTAATTATATTCATTTTTTGATATTGATGTCAAATTTTATATGAACTTTAATTTTTTTTAGTATTTTATTTAAGTTTAAATTCAAACGAAACTTTGACTGTATATTTATGAGACTATTAGGGGGCATATGGTGCGAGGGTAAAATGAGGAATCTAACTGAGGGGTATCTCGTAATAAAATTGAAACTTTAGAGGTATATCATAATGAAAATGAAACTTCAGGGGTATATCGTAAAAAAAATGAAACCTCAGGGTATCTTATAATAAAAATGATATCTCAGGGGTATATCGTGAAATTTCTCTTCATTTAATTTAGAATTTGGGTCCGTTTGTAGATGTTTATGGTTTTTGTCATTTGTTTTTGTGCTGATTTTATAATTTATCCTCAGTTTTATTCAAATAACTGCTTTTGAAACAATTAACATCAATTTTAGTGTCACTCCCAATTTTTTCTCTATTATGACAGTTGACCACAAACAGAATTATCCAACTAGTTGATAAAATAAAAGGAGAAAAGAGAAAATGGGGACACACTACAAAACTATAAGTTAAGGCAATCCCAAACACTGTGAACAAACCCATCCAAATCTAAAAAAAAAAGAATTCAACCTAATTTAAATTTTGACCTAGAATTAAAATTTTAAAATATGAAGTACATTGGATTAAAGAGATCTCTAATCTAAACTCTCAAGCTGAATTCATCGTTTCATTAGATTTTTAATTAAAATAAGTATGTTAACAGAAATAATATAATATACTCTTTGACTGAAAAGTATCCCAATTAAAATTAGTGTTATTAAATTTAAAATTGTCATTTTTCATAGAGCAAACATGCAACAGATTGATTGATTGTTAATTATTTCCCTCAGCTACCCAAGCTCTTATAATCTCGTTGGCACTTTGTAGCCAAATTGGTTGTCTTAGGATATCTTGTTTTGTCTTGTCCGCGAATAATTAAAAGTAGTAAAGATGAGGCTGCTGCCCAAAAAAAAAGGTAAATATAAGGGGAGAATAATCAATGAATTGAAAGCAGCGGCATGATCCTCACATCAGACAAGAATAAAAGCGCAACATGGCAAATCGGCACCCCATTATGCAAATGAGAAAGCGAGAGCCCATATTGAAATGTTTGTTTGTGCTTTGTCATACTTAGTGTGGTTGATTCTGAATTTTAATTGATCACAATCAATCAACATCTTATCATCTTGCCGACCATTATTTTGATTATCATGTCTCAAATGCAGACCATTATTATACTTCGCCTTGGCCTGCTCAGACGGTAGTATAGACGAATCGAATCAGAAGCGCCACTTCATCAATTATCTAGTTTCTTCTTGCTAAGTCGAAGAAGATGCGGTTCTATTATCAAAATTTATTTTGCTATAAAATTTTGAAGGAAGAAACCTCTTGTTTCATCTTCTGGTTATGGATTTAAGTATTAGTAGAGCCGATGGGCCTCTTATTACTCAGTCCACAACTGAAGCCCATTTGTAATAGATCAGATTGTAAGTAGTAGTTTTTACACGGCTCTACTTATTATAAATAGTCACTTGTAAAATCCTACAGTAACATGGTAGTCATTTATTTTTTGTACATCCCAAGATTGATTGGCTGTCATTCTCTATCAAACACTCAAATGGCATCCGAGCCTTGAGGTGTTTCTCTGCCGCATTTTCATTTATCAATGGCTGCTTCAGCAAACACCGTGGCTATGACTTATCTTAGATGGCTGGTTCACTGTCAGGTTCCTCTCAATATTCTTCTCCTGTCTCTTTACCCGTCATCATCTCCACGTCTTCTCACTTTTACAAACTTACTACTGAAAATTACCCATCCCGGAGATGCCAATTTGAACCGTATCTTAAGGGTCATGATCTCTTTGGTTGGATTGATGGTTCCAACCCTTGCCCACCTAAGCTCTCAGCTTGTCTCCTGAATCCTGATTATGCACAATGACAACAATATGATCAGTTAGTGTTATTTGTGATTACCTCATCTCTCTCCGAGCCTCTACTAGGACAGGTTTTTGACAATGAAACATCTGCTACATTATGGAAATCACTACAAGAAATGCATTATGCTCGATCCCGTGCTCGAATTATGCGAATCAGGTGTCAAATGATGAACCATAAAAAGGGGTCTGATAGTGTTGTGACTACTACACTAAGCTACGCAATTTTGCCAACACTCTCTCCTCTGTAGGCTCTCCTATCCCAGGTGAAGATTTTATTGCTCACATGCCTTGGTCCAGAATATGATTTTGTGGTCACTAACATTTCCCCTCAGTAGGTCTATAATCATCTTCTTGTGTATGATGCCAGACTTAATCATCAAGATGCCACTGTTGTGGCACAAACTCAAATCTCTCTCAACAATACTACTGCCTATGAAGCCAACTTCAATTAGAACACACCCAGAGGGAGGGGATCTTCCTCCTAATCTAGGGGAAGAAATAACAGAGGTACTAGAGCTCCTTCTCAGTCAAGGGGAAGAGGTTTCTCTGCTGCTTGAGGAGGAAGACAACAACATACGCATTTTTCGGGAGAACCTGATACTCGTATGCCATGCCAGGATTGTGATAGGAGAGGACACTCTGCTCTAGACTGTTGGCACAAATTTGATTACTTATATAAATATGTTATACCCATAAACTTCAATGTTAATCTCATTACCATAACACATTGGCTGGTGACCCTACTTGGTATCCTGACAATAAGGTTTCTCACCATTTCACCCATGACTTTGAAAAGCTAAGCATTAATTTTAGACCTTACTCAGGATCAGAAGAGGTCTTGGTGGGCAATGGTGCTACGTACTCTTCCTATCCACAATCAGGGAACTGGTCTCTTACCTACACCATCTCATCACTTTCATCTCTACAACCTTCTTCATGTTCCCCTATAAGAAAGAATCTATTATCTATCAAGAACTTTTGTAATGATAGCAATGTAGTATTTGAATTCCACTCCTATCATTTTCATTTGAAGGATTAAACTATGGGGAGGGTGCTTCTCAAAGGGGGAGTTAAAAATGGCCTATATTGTTTTCCTACAACCTATGGAATTACTATGGCATCACCTTAGAGTTTCACAGCTTGCAAAGTTACTCCAGATATATGGCACAACAGATTTGGCGAACCCTCTTAAAGGATCACTTAATTTATAATTAATAAATATGGTTTGCCTGTTTCTAAAAACAATGTTCTGGTTGTAATATGGGAAAAATTCATGCCCTTCCCCATCCTGCTACAGGTTCACGGCCTGTAAAACCTTTTAAACTTCTCTTTATGGATGTTTGGGGCCCTGCCCCTGTTTTAGCCTCAGATGGTTGTCGTGACTACCTCTCTATTATTGATGATTTATTGAGTACATCCGGTTGTTCACCTTATCTGCTACATCAAATGTCATTTCAATTGTTACATAACTTCCAAAGGTTGTCCATACTCAGTTCGATTCTAAGGTTTATGCTATTTGATGAGGTGGAGAGTTTATGCCAGTGAGATAACTAGCTCTATCACAAGGAATTCAATACCGTATCACATGCCCATATGCCCATTCCCAAAAATGGCTCTGTTGAGTCCACAGACCACCACATTGTTGACAAGGGTTTGACCATGCTCACTTTCTCTACCATTAAAATTTTGGGATAAGGCTTTTCTCACTATAGTATTAAAGGTGCAATATTCTATTTGACTGGGGATACATGTTTCATGATTGCACTAAACTCTAAACGTATTGATGTGTTTTTTTTTTTTTTTTCATGATCGTTTGAAAGCAAATTAAGTTTATTGTGGTGAAGATGATTAACACCAAGGAAAATAATTAAGAACTACACAAATGAAGCCAGTCTTTATCATTGATTACTGAGACCTAACAGACAAATAATTTTCATCTATCTTGATAATGTCGCACCAGAAGAAACCGACATGCTTGGTGGGAGAATAGAAATAATGGAATGATTAGTGTGTTTAGGTTTGATATCTATAAACTTTCAATGAGAAACAAATTTCATGGGTATTCTTAGCGCTGTCAAAATCGGGTTTTGGTACCCAACCCGAAAATAGTCAAGCCCAACCTGTACCTAACCCAAACTCGGAGCGGGTTATATTTCTTTAACCCTAACCCGGAACGGGTTGAGCCGAACCCAGCCTGTTTTTTAAATAATTTCTTTTATTTTTTAAATTTTAGATTATTTAATTAAAACATATAATACTTTAATATTAACTAATTATTATGTATGATTAAATTGCTCATTAAATGTTTAGTTTAGTTACAAATTAATCATTAAACACTTAGTTAAGTCATTAAATATAACATATTTTCTATTTTTAATTAATTTTTTCTGGGTTACAGGTTGGCAGGTTCAACCCAAAGCGGGTTTCAATGACCCAACCCGAACCCAACAAGAAAAACTTTTCAGGTAAAAAATCTCAACCCAAACCTGGCCTTTTACGGTCGGTTTCGGGTTCAGGTCAAAATTGACATCCCTACTAAACACTAATGGGTGAGAATGGAAATAGTTTTTTTTCCTATTTCTGTGCTTGGTAAATAAAAATCCTAATTTTTAGGAAGAAGGAATGAGAATTAAGGGTGTGTTCACTTCGAGGCGAGGAAACGGAATGAAATCAAGAAATGAAATGGAGATGAAAGGAAAGAGATTCTCCCGAATCAAGAAGTGTTTGATTCTACACGGAAACTAAATGGGATTCTCAATGATTATCTTTGTTGTTGTTTGGTTCCAAACAGAGAATTGTTAATACTTATTTACAATTTGAATAATATATATTAATATTATCTAATTTATATGTAACATATACCAATATTTATATCAATCATATATAAATAGTTTTCAAATTATAAATTATATATTATATTAATATTTATATAGATTACATATACATATATATAATATTAATATGTATATATATATTATAACATTTTTTAAAATTTATCTATATATAATTATTTTTAATTTTATAGTATTAAAGTTTAAATAATATTTATTATATATCTATATACTCATATTTCTATAATTGTCCTCCTTTTTCCCCCTTCTCTCCTTCTCTCTACCTCTCTTCCCTCTTTTTTTTTTCTCGTCTTTCCCTTTTCCCTCCTCTTCTCCCTCTCTTTCCCCCTTTCCTTCCCTTGTCCCTCCTCTCTCCCCTCTTTTTCTCTATCTCTCCTCTCTCTCTCCGTCTTTCTCTCCCTTTCTCCCGCCTCTCCTCCTCTTTTTTCTCCTTTGCCGTCTCACCTCATCTTTGTTCCTCTTGCTCTCTATTCTCTCTGTTTCCTCTTTCTTTCCCTTCTCTTTCCTCTGTCTCCCTGCTTCTCTCTCTTCCTCTTTCTTTCCCTGTCTTCCTCCTCTCTCTTTTCTTTCCCTTTCCTTGTCTTCCCTTCTCCCTCCTCTTTCTCTCTCTTCTTGTCTTTGTTCCTTTTTTCCCCTCTCCCTCCTCTCTCTTCCCGTTCTTCTCCCTTCTCCCTTCCTCTTTTTTCCTTCTCCCTGCTATATATTAATCATTTATATAATATATATATCTATTATATTCATATTCATATTCATAATTATATTTATATAAAGTATATATAAATATTTCTATTAGATTAATTATTGTATAGTAATATTTATAAAAATTATGTATCATATATTTGTATTTATATAAATTATATACCATATGTATTAATATTTGTTTATGTTAAAGATGATGATGGGTTAAGAGGGAGGAAAGGGAATACCTTTCCCTATGATTTTGGGGGAATCACTAAACGGGATAAGGGGTATTTGAAACCTGAAGTAGGGGAAACAGAATCACTAAAATTATAAAACAAACAACCACGAATTGAATGATTCTGTTTCTCTTTACTGATTACCCAGAAGTAAACGCACCCTAAATGATATCCTGGTTGGAGTAGTTACCAACTTTTGATTAGCACTAGCATAAAGTGAAGCAGCACCTTTAGAGTAACTGATTTATATTTTCATCCTCCGATGGTTATATATTCTAATTCTTTCATAAAAGTAATTAATTTAATTTTTTTCAATTCGTAAGTAGTTTTTTTATTCTTACTCAAACATAAGTATTATATTTATTTACGGGAGTAACTTTTAATTATTTAAAATTTGATATTTGATACTAGATTTTATTAATATTTTAATATCATATAAATATAAAATAACAAAATTCAAACTTTATTTCTAAAACATGTGGTGTCACTTAATATAAATCATTATATGAAGTTAGACAGACGAAAATATCTGTTCGGCATGGCTGTTTTGGCAGCATAAATGCAGCATATTTGACAGCAGGAATGTGCTGGCATAAATGCAACATATTTGCTGGCAGGAATGTGCTGGCATAAATGCAGTTGTTTTGAAAACTGCTGTTTGGCAGTGCAGTATATATGCAGCATGTTTGGTTCAGTTAGTTATATGTAGTGTGTTTACCGTTTTCGTATTACAATTATAATTTATTATTTTACACTACGTAACTTTATTTTGTTAGTAAAAATAAATAAAAAAATTCACAAACAATAAATTTTTTATTTCTATTATTTAAGCAAAATTTGTAACTCCTAAACAATATACTTTTATTATCTAAATTTTATAATTATTACAAATATAAAAGCGTAAAAAAAGAGAAAAAACGTTTCAAATTTTCTGATAATGTTATATGAATTTATTTAGTGAAATTATAACTTTTAATAATATATAATATTTTTGTAACTTTGTATGTTAATAAATTTATATGCATTCATATTTCTATATACTATTTTAATATTTTAATTTATATATCAACAAGTGTGTATATTTATTCGTTTTTTTAATTTTATTAATCTATGTGGTATTACAAATAATATATTATAGATTTGTATTATAAATGTGATTTTTTTTAAATTTGGCTAAAGATGTAGTACTATTTTTTATAAATTATTTAAAGTATTATGTAATTTGTAATAAATAAAGTAACTTGTAAAAAAATTCTTTTTTAAAAAAATCAATAGTCACATTAATTGCATTATGAAGTGAGTAAAGAAACGGAAATGAAAGCACAAAAACGAAAAAGTAGCATTTGCTGCGGGCATTTATGCTGACATTTATGCTGTCATTTATGCTGACATTTATGCTATTTTAGGCGAACAACAAAAACAAATAAAGGAGTCCAAAACAGCATATGTTGTACATTTATGCTGTCAAAAAAAGCACATAAAATGTGAGGCGAACGCATCCTAAGATAGAAAAAATGTCAAAAAATGCACCAATGAGAAGATAAATAAGATAACAAAAAATATTTGAAAACAAAGAAATCTGATCAATTGTAATCAATGAAATTTACAATTTTCTTTGTTACTCAAACTATAGTTAATTAATATCTTACAATACATATTTATATTATTTTTCTATACATATAGTTATGGGTTTAATTGTTATTATTAAATGAAAACTATTACTACCTCCGTCCTGAATTGACCGTCCTGTTTACTTTATGGCACGTTTTTCCACTTCAATATTAAGCATATAAGATAAAATAATTTTATAAAACTAAATTTTGTAACATATAGTTTATCATGTAAGGATTCATATGCAAAACTTAAATTTTCAAAATTAATTTATCTTATATGTTAAAAATTGAAGTCAAACGATATGTCCAAATAGTAAACAGGACGGTCAATTCAGGACGGAGGGAGTAATTTATTTTTATATTCATAACTATCATATTACTTTTTCTAAAAAAAACAGTGATATATATATTCATTTCCTTTCGATACCGTTAAAACATTGTCATGTTATGATAGTTGACAAACTTGTAACTAAAAGTTAAATTACGGGAATCCAGTAACTGATCCACAAATAGAGTTCTAACTCGAACTCATTGATCAGTCTTGTTTATTTTATTTTGTGGATGTACAGATCTACTAGTGATGGGTCTAGTTATGTGATATGTTCTTAATCGATTATTGTTTACTAGTTAAATCAAACTGCAAAGGAATATACATAAAAGCGAACCGAACTACACAAAATACATGAAAAACTTGAGTGCGATGTTATCATTTCATTTGTTTTGGGAATTTTCACCAAATACCACTGAGTTTTTGCTTAATTCACGGTATCCACCGTGTTTATAAAATTATACAAGATGACACCGAGTTTTTACGTATTTCACCAGATAACACTCTGTCTCATATTTCGTTTACTTTTGTGTTAATTTTCTTGGAAAATGACAAAAATAATCATGTTATTAACTAATTACCTGACAATGAATTGTCATACTGACAAATTCCATAAGATACCACCTTAGTTTAGCTATTAACAAGGGTAGTTTAGTCTTTTTTCTAAGGATATTAGCGGAGCAGTTTAATGAAATCTGAGACATAATGTTATCCGGTGAAATAAGTAAAAAACTCGGTGTTATCCTATGTAATTTTAGAAACACAGTGGTATATCATGAATTAAGCAAAAACTCAGTGATATTTGGTGAAATTTTTGCCAGTTTCAAACGAAAGTCACACCACACTGGCATACAATGCAAAATAATGTTCTTTATACATGTACTCACGCATAGAGCTCCCATATAGCATAGACGGATATTCAGGATGAGTTCTTATTGATGCGGCATAGCTGTTTTGGTCTGGCTGTTTTATAGCTGTTTTATACAAGGCCGGCTCATAGGAAATACAGATGAAGCCGCGGCACAGGGCCTCCACTTATCAGGGGCCCATTTTTAAGATCTTGTTATTTTTTAGTTATAGTTAATTAGTTAATAATATATATAAAAAATATAAATGAAAAATATAATATTTCTCTAGTGAGTTTTTATCATATAAAACAATAAAATAATTAATAGTAAAAGATCTGATATAAATATTACTATATATCCACAAAATTAAATATTAAAATTTTATACTATATTTTTTATAAAGTGAAATATTACTATTAGATTATGAATTTGTGAATAAATCTTAAAAACTACCATTCAACAAATGGATAAATAATTTTATTTTAAAAAATGTATCAAATGATTATATATTTATTGTTTTAGATATAATAATTTATAGTTATAGTATCTTAAAAATAAATTTTTAACAATGAATATTTTTTAAATTAACATATAATTATTTTTTTTATAATTCTTTCATATATAACTTAATATCTTTATATATTATGACCATTTTTTGAACCGCACAAGCCCTTAATTGATTGAGATGGCCCTGGTTTTATATGTGATAGGATTTACAAAGGAATTTTGAAATATAAGGTAGTATTGATAGTAACTCAGAGGGGTACTAGTACACTCTCTGCCTATAATCCTCAAAGAGGCCAAGATTGTTCAATTCATCGATGTCCCCAATACAAAACTCCTACCCTCTATTTATACACTCCTACTTACCATAATACTCGCCCTACATTAATAACCGGTATCGGTAATTAATTCCTAAAGATAACATCCCCCCAAGTAACAGTAATTAATACTACTCAATCAACTAATAACTACTACACAGTCAACTATCCCCTAAAGATAATATCCCCCAACTAATAAATACACAACAACTAATGGTCAAGAGACCTCCTCGACTTCCTAATTAATTATGATAATAAGTACCAGTCAAGATACCTCTTTGACTTTCTAAATAATATCTACACAGTAGCTAACGATCAAAGGCCCTAGACTTCCTAAATAATAACTACACGGTCCTAACATTACTCCCCCGCTGCACATCCACCTTGTCCTCAAGGTGGGAAGAAGCGAATTGTTGTTGAATTGCTGTGGAAGAAAGAGCTGGGGTTTTTTTTTACAAGGTGATCCTCTTCTCTCTCTAAGTGCACAAATAGCCACGAATTTCGCTCCAGAATCACCGCCACTCGTTGTGTCTGGATTGGTCCACCAAGAATACTTCATCCCTGATCTAGATGTAGCTCGATCGAGATTGACACTGCGACTAGGGTTGGGGATTTTACCCGACAAGGTGATACTCCTATTTAAACATTCTCGAAATCGGTGGAAGAGACGTCGCCTCTGGCTGTTCAATACTACGACCTTCCTCGCGCTCCTCTTTGCTGCTCGCTTGGTAAAAAATTGAATGACCATGTGTCTTCGAATCCGTCGGTGAATGCTCGGTGAACGATAGAATGGAGCTCGTCTAGACGAATTGGCAACAGCACATGGTGGTGACGAATCGGTGCCGGGTACAGCCGTTATCCTCTTCCCTCTTTTCTTTCGTTTTAACCTTTTCTTTTTCTCTTTCTTCAATCGAAAGATCTTCCTCTGCCTTCTTCTCTTTTCGGACTCCCAAACCCAGTGAATACATCGTCGATGAGCCACTTCTCCCTCTTGAAATCTCCATGGTTTATTATTCTTCCCGGACTTCTGTTCCCTTCCCCTACGATTTGGCCTCTGATTCTGCCTCCCTAAGTTATTCCGCTTATTCGATTGATTTTTCCCCTCCAGCTTCTCCTTCTTTTTCGTCTTCATTATTGCCCCGAACTTCTGAATCGTCGACTCCTCTTCCAGTCTTGGAATTTCCACGACAGTCTGCAGATCATCTGTTGTTGATTCCGGTCTCTTGTTGGCTCTTTGCGACACCACCTCCATGGCCAAAGGATCCAAATCCTCTTTCCGCATCAAACTCTCAGTGTTGATTACCATCTCCTTTCTCAAAGATTCCCAGTTTCTAAATCTTACGACCAATAAGCTCTGAAAATCTGTCCATGAGATCTGACCGAAGTTGTTCCATAACCATTCGAGCCATCGGAAGGCCTCACCCTCCATAAACTCAGCGGCTGCTTGGAATCTATCTTGTTCATCAATGTTGCACGATGCAAAATATGGGTTGGCCTTTAGCAGCCAGCCTTGCGGATCCTCTCCTTCAAAGAGCGGCAGTTCCATTCACCCTAGCAGCCAAGGATCGGGCTCTGATACCAATTGATAGGATTTACAAAGGAATTTTGAAATATAAGGTAGTATTGATAGTAACTCAGAGGGGTACTAGTACACTCTCTGCCTATAATCCTCAAAGAGGCCAAGATTGTTCAATTCATCGATGTCCCCAATACAAAACTCCTACCCTCTATTTATACACTCCTACTTACCATAATACTCGCCCTACATTAATAACCGGTATCGGTAATTAATTCCTAAAGATAACATCCCCCCAAGTAACAGTAATTAATACTACTCAATCAACTAATAACTACTACACAGTCAACTATCCCCTAAAGATAATATCCCCCAACTAATAAATACACAACAACTAATGGTCAAGAGACCTCCTCGACTTCCTAATTAATTATGATAATAAGTACCAGTCAAGATACCTCTTTGACTTTCTAAATAATATCTACACAGTAGCTAACGATCAAAGGCCCTAGACTTCCTAAATAATAACTACACGGTCCTAACAATATGTGACGGTATATTATTGAAGGGGAATATAAGACCCATAAGAAACCCATTTGTGCTACAAAGATGCCATCAACCAATTCCCTCAACTCCTCTCCTCACACAAAGGAGTAGGGAACTATTAATGTTGATGAAAAGGACGGTAAAACATACAAATTGTATATTCTGTTTATAATGACGGGTGTGAAGTTGAGATAGAAAAAAAAGTATAGAGGAGGAAGGACCAATCAAATAGTCCTACTATCCACTTTCATTATACAACAGGGAAGTACATGCTCACTACTAGTAATGCTTATGCGACATGATCATAGTTTTTTTTCTTTCGAAAATGACATGATCATAGTTGAATGATGTGGATATTAGTGTTTCTCAATGTTATTCAGAATCTTCCTTGAGTCCAAGAATTTAGGGTTAAAGATCAAGCGCAAGAGTTTAACCTTCAACCGATTTGTTATTGACATTAGCGAGTACTTCAAATTCTCCCCCATGCACATTATCCAGGGTAAGACCATCATTGTTTGGACTTTCCCACAGGCACATGTAAGACGGATCCTCAGCAGAAAACGGCCCCCAAAGCCTATAAGACGACGTGTAAAGACCATGGGCATTTGTAAAGGATTCAATAACCCATTTCCCTCACTTTTGTATAATGGCAGCAGCCTTTTCAGGTCTCTAGTCTAGTCTAGTGCTATTGTCAAACAAACTTTCCAGGACCAAAGAGCAATAAAGAATCTAACGTGGCTTTTTGTAATCTGTTAAAAGGTGCATCAACATCAGCTAAAACAGAAGAATCCTTCTCCAATGTAACATTGACACGATCAAATAACTAAATAGTCTTATACAAGAACATCCATTAGATGTTTGCTGACCTGATGAACTTGTATATTCAGAGCAACTTATTGAAGGGTTATTGATCCGATTACAAAGTATAGAATATGTTTTATAGGGGCTAAGTAGATCCATAGCCGGTTAGCCACAATGCTCACTACTCTCCTTTAATCTACAGCAGCAGCATTATTATAATGGACTGACCCATCTCAGCCTATCACTGACAAGCTATAGCGGGTCTGTATTTGGAAGAGATTCTTAATAATGTCTCATCTGACTGATTTGAAAACAACTGATTAATTAGCACCTTATTAAAACAAGCTAGCAAGAGATCGATAGCACCCATGCACCCTAATGCTCAAGACTTATATATAGATTAATCAAAGAATTATTGGATACGAGTAAATAAATACCAGGCTCGTGCAGTATAGCAGACACCCATTTGCGTCTCCAAGAGTCTTGTCTGCATAAATGAGCTTTAACGCCTAAAAAAGAAACAATAATGTAGCTCATTTTGTATTTGATCCAAATCATTCAACCGCTCTTTTGCTAAATCACATCCTCCATCTTGAATTATGAAGCCAACCCGACCCAACTTATGATTTTTAATTTCCCCAGCAAGCAGATAATGATGCCATCAGGTGGGTTATATTGTACTGCTACTTAAACTAATCTTCTTCTGCCCGACGGACGCTCAAATTACTAAGCTCTATCTTTTTATTTGTTACCCATCAAGTCGCAGTGCATTACAATCTTTGCATCTTCTTCTTTTTCTCTCTACTTACCGGATCTCAATAGCAGAGCTTGCACAGCAAAGAAAGCGCAGAGATTTATTCTTCCGCCAAAGCATCCTAATAGAAGAAGTAAGCCAAACTGCAGAGAATGTCCAAAGTTGGTGTTTATATTGCTGTAATTCTTGTTTCAATTGTGGCAGCCATCGCCATTTCAATTGCTGCAGTATTGTGGGTTTTCTTCCAATGGAAGCAGAAGAGCAGCAATGAAGATAACAAGAACTGCAACATCAATACGATTCTGAAATCCAAGTTTGAAGATGTTGAGCTCCAAAAGCTGAATTTAAGTATCAGAACCACCAGTGACAAGAAAGTCTCATTTGAAGAACCGCCGTCGCAGCAAGGACCTATCATTGACGGTGGTCAATTAATGACTGATGCCACCCCTCGTAAGATGACTCTCGAGCTCTACACGGTAGAAGATCTCAAAAGAGCGACTGAAGATTTCGACACACATAACCACATAGAAGGAACCGTCTACCGCGGCAGGCTCAAGGGGAAGGACATTGCAATCAAGCGCACGACATCAGAATTCATCTCAAAGGTAGATTACGGTCTATTCCAAGATCCCGTCCACAACCATCATTATCATCCCAACATAATCAGGCTGCTCGGTACATGTATACCCGACTACAACGGCAAAAAATCAGATTCGTTTTTGGTGTTTGAGTACGCTAAGAACGGGTCTCTGAAAGACTGGATCCATGGCGGGTTAGCTGTTAAGAGCCATTTCATATCTTCTTGCTATTGTTTCCTGTCATGGAGCCAGAGATTGAAGATCTGTCTCGACATGGCTACGGCCTTGCAGTACATGCACCAGGTAATGAATCCATCGTACATTCATCAAAAGATTAAGAGCAGAAACGTGTTCTTAGACGAGGAATTCAATGCCAAAATCGGTAATTTCGGGATGGTGAGATGCGTCGATGACGCAGATGTTCCAATTAAGGCTAGGTTTTGCCCTAGCGATCCCGGTGCTTGGAATAGAGGCTATTTGGCACCTGAGCTCGTCAATCGAGGGGCGGTATCTCCAAGCGTGGATGTGTACGCTTTTGGAGTGGTATTATTGGAGATTTTATCAGGGAAAACCCCGATTACATACTTGATTGATAATGAAGAAGAAGTGGAAGTTCTGCTTTCGCAGAAGATCAAGGTCGTACTTGACTCGGGGAAGGAAGACGAAATTCGACTCTGGGTTGATAGTGCGCTTGGAGAAAACTACGTCCTAGATGACGCGATCGAGTTGGCGACTCTGGCGAGGTGTTGCGTTGAGGAAGATCCTTCGATGCGGCCGACTGCAGGAGAGATTGTGGAGAAGCTATCGAGGTTGGTCGTGAAAGCGGGTGGGAGGAAAGGAGATGATGATTGCTTAATTGACGAGAGTTGTTCGAAGCCCCTCGTGAAGGCTGCTGTAATGAGGAATAGTACCGTGGCTATCTAAAAATTGCTATGGAAGCAAAAGCGTTGTTTAAATTAAACCTGGTGGTGGCTACGTTACGCGTTGGGAGTTGACGCGTGCGTGTGTACATATGGTGTGTTTAGGGTCTAATCTAAAGAAGTTATGGGAGGGTGTAATCGATCGAAGCCTAGTTCTGTTGTTCTAGTTCGAGTCCAACCTTGTTCGCCTTCATCCTTCAATTTTGGATGTTATAGATACTGGTTTATTACTTATATTGTTGGGGGCAACAAGTTGACATGCATGGTCATGGTTAAAATCATTTATACATATAGGTCATGTTTGGTTCTACTATGTTGTTGTTCATCCATGTATATGTATATATGCGCAATGTATATGAACAGATTTTACATCCCTAAGTTTTCTTCTCTACCTAAAAACAGTTAATTGATGTGCTAATTTCTTAAGTAATTAGAACTAAATGGATGTGTAAAAAAAGTGATAAGATGTTGTCGTACCTGATGTAAAAAAATTGTCGTGAAATCTAATACTAGTTCTTCATAAGCTAGCATAAGAAAACAAGTTTATAGGATAACCTTAAACTCTTGTTAATTTGAGATGATTTAATATTATATTTCTACGGCCTCATTCTTTTGCGTTTTGGGAGCTGGTAGTTGATAGTTGATACGGGCTGCTTATGATTTATTTCAAAACTAGATGATTATGTAAAAACCAATATAAGTTGTTCTTTTTGTATTAGATTTTTTGAACTGATTAACCAACTGATAATGCGTAAAGCAATTGATTAACCAACTGATAATGTGTAAAGCAACTGATTAACCAACTGATAATGTGTAAACCAGCTGATTAACCAACTGATGATGCTGTTTTGAATAAACTCTTTGAGTAAATCGTAACCGATCCATAATACGCCCAAAAGAATGGGTTGACTTGATCGTCTCAGCTGATAATGCATAAACCAACTGAAATTTGTGCAAAAGAATGGGCCTAAAAGGCAGGGATTGGCCTTATACCGGACTATGTCAAGTAGTGGGTCGGCCCGATTTCACTCTCTGAAAAACTTGGACTATAAGGGACCAATACGGGACCATGTGGATGTGGGTAGGGTTCAGTTGAGACCAATCTTTTTTTTAGAAATAAATATGTCGTTGCGACTAGAACCAATCCAACCGGAAGCACAATACAAGGTGCTTTCACTCCCTGTGGCATATTTTGTATAGGCGTTTTCAAACGAGGAGCTGGTGCCACCTTAGATATAAGTCCAACTAACATAAATTTTATACCATTGTTCATCATAATTTGAGTTCTTTAAAATAAGACCCAACATGAATATGTTTTGATAAATTTAAAATTTCATATTTTATTTGTATGTTGTTCTTTAATCATCAAATTAGTGTCGAGATAAGTCATACTTGTTGTTCAAAAAAATTTAACAATATTAATACAACTTACTGGTTTTTCTTAGTTTGTTATTTTCATCAATTTCGTGTTCAGATAGTAATGTTGTTGTTCAACATTTTTTAATTTAATTGTTCAAGAAAAATTATATAATAAGACAATATTAATGCAACATAGTTTTTAAATATTTTATCGCTATGTAATCATTGAGCTCGTTTGGGGAACAGTTTCCAGCAGCAGACAGCTTCTCAATTTTTAAAATCAGGAGGTTTCCACCAAACACCCAAAACCAGCAGCTGACAGCTTCTACAACAGACAGCTTCTCAATTTTCAGCAGCAGGATCTAACAATTGTCTCCGCTTTTTAAAACCATCAGCAAACGTTCCACCAAACACCAAAACTAACAGCTGACAGCTTCTGCAAAACCATCAGTAGACAGCTTCTCAATTTCCAGCAGCAAGACACAACAGCAGCCCCTAGCAGCTGTCCCCAAACGAACCCATTAAGTTTGTGTTCAGATAAGTGATACTAGTTGTTCATTTTTTTTATCCCTTTACAACTTGGTTTGGATTTCACCGGAACCCAAATGACTCAAATACGTAACAATCTGAAAAATGTGTTGATCCAAATAGATTTTGATCTAAGCTGCTACCAAAACCTGAATGGTAACCCTTAATAGGACTATGTAGGATGGCATATTTACAACCTTATGGGTGAGAAAAATGCGTGTCGGAAGGGGGAGGAAACACCATCTTTGTAGAAGGCATTAATATAGAAGTAGTTTAGAAGACAATTAGATATTTGCTCCCAGTACAAAGGGTAGAATTTGTCTTATGATCTAAATTTGAAGTTGGATCTAAAATTGATTTATAAATATGAGTTTGGGTTGTGATGTATATAGCTCAAAAGAATTCAGGGAATGAGTCTAGGTTGGGTTAAATAAATCCATTTTAAGGTTTAGATTAAACTCAACAACAAGCTTGTAATACTAAAATAAAATAAAATAATGAAACAGAAAATATATTATTTTTGATGAATAAACACAGTACTTAGTTATTAGCTTATGACTAAACTAAATAATGACTAAATAAGGGTTCAGTCATAAGATATGACTAAATATTATGTTTAGTTATTAATAAATATTAAAGTATTATATATTTATAAAATAATCAAATTTTCTTTAAAGGGAAAATCTAGTCGTTGAGATCGATCAACCTATTCTGAACCTCATCCCAAAGCAAAATACAATTTTCACTCCCTTACAAGTTACAAACATCGAAGGAATAATATTTGGTAATCAGGATTTGTATGATTCGGAAGGCAACCAAGAAAGGGGTTCAAAGGCAATATACTGTGTTGTTCGTTCAGTTCAAATGGGTGCATAACTAGGGCCTGTTCGATAATAGCATTGTGAAGATTAATCTCTTTTATAAAAAAGTGGTAGACATATGTCATCTTCCTATTGGTTTTTGTTTAATTAAATGTCATAAAAAGCAACTTATTTAACACATGTCAACTTTCCATTTCTTAACCATAGTTAGATTATAGCACCTTTATTTTTTCGCAGCATTTGCTGCGTGTACATGTGGTGGGTGAACGGCCCCTAAATGAACGCTATACTAGGGAATAGTGAGGCGTGGTGGTTTTGAACAGAAGGTAGTGAGTGTATCCGTTCGCTCCATAAAAGTTTATTCTAGTTAGGGTGCGTTCGATACCAGTGGGAAAACGCAGCTAATGCTGCGAATAATTTAAGGTCACTGCAGTTAACATATCATGGTTTGACATGTGTGTGTAGTCTTGTTTTGATCCAATAAAAATTTGACAAGTGTCCCCCATTTTTTTAAAAAAGTAGCGATATGTACTAATCGCGGTAAACGAACGCACCCTTAGTTTATAAGAGAATGACACATTTTTTTTTACTGTGGCTAGTTAAAGTTTTAACCACTTACAAATGGACACATGTCTAAGTTAATCCAATCACAAATGGACACTTGTCTTGAATTAGGCTATGCTTGTTTAGCGTGTTTTACTTTTTGACAGATTAAAGTTACACATGTCAATATTTTATTGGAGCATATTTAACTTGAATGACAAAAAAGTACACATGTCACTCTATAATACACTAACCACGGTGAACTTATTATGAGCGCAACAAAACCTGCTTTTGGACGCCTCTATCGAACAGACCCTTATTTTGAAAAGCACTTAAGTCTCGAGCTACGAGTATCAATTGATTTATAAGTTTCGACGTTTCAAGACACTTTTCCTTTGGTGAGCTTAATAGTTGGGATAAAGTTTCAAATACAAGCTTTTTGATAAAGTTGATTCTAGTTAACTAATGGTGGTTTGCCATGTGTACTATAGTCAACTTTTTGTAGGGTATTGGAGTAAAAAGATCCAATTAATGGTCACGTTCAGCCAATGGCTGCTTTATCTTAAAGCTGGTCATGGTTAACAAGTAGAAAAGTGACATGTCATTATTCTAACCACTTACAAGCTGCCACACAGGGTCCTTCGATAGAGGCGTCCAAAAGCAGGTTTTGGTGAGTTCATAATAGTTCACCATGGTTAGTGTATTATAGAGTGACATGTGTACTTTTTTGTCATTCAAGTTAAATATGCTCCAATAAAATATTGACATGTGTAACTTTAATTTACCAAAAAGTAAAACACGCTAAACAAATGTAGCCATAGTGCAATTGATTGGTGAGAAAGAGATTAATCTCCTAAATGTGGTGATCGAACGACATTTGTCCCCCACTTTTTGAAAAAATAGATTAATCTCCTAAAACTCCAAAGAACGGTGTTCATAATTGCTCAGCATGATTGATGGTAAATAGGGTCACCTTAAGAGTTATCGATGATGCTTAAGTCCTGTTCGATTGTTGCGTAGAAACGCAACCTCCGTTTTGTTTAAACTAGCTATGGTTAACCTATACTGAGTTGCCACACCCACATTTCGGTGAGATGTATAAAAGAGATTAATCTCCCACAAATCTACCAGCAAACGGGACCTATATTGGGCGGGACAAGCGTTGCGGGAGCATAGATATGGTGAAAGACGAGACATGGAAAACCTTGAAGCACATATTGGGATGTGAGTACTTACGCCGAGAAGAGAACTTTCACCAACTACCTCAACAGCATAGTCCCGTAAATATTATTGCACAACCGATTGTATCGTGAGCGAATCGAAAATGGAAAACTGAAATCATCATCACTCTACAAGCAATGAATCATAATGCTAAATTCCATAAAAAGATGGGTGATATTGAACTTGTAATGCGGGAAGCAAAATGAGATTGCAATTTCAATGAACAAACTCTTTCTGGCTCCTAGAAGCGCCTAGTTCCAGCATATTACTCAAACCCAGTACAGAGAATTGAAGATAAAACTTTGCAATTTCTGGGGATTTTTACAGGACTCTAGTTTAACCGGAATTAAGCGACAAGAGAGAAACTACAGGATTTCATAAGTGAACGGATAATACAAATTTTAACAGACTTACACTGCATGATGAAAGCAGGAAGATCAATCTCTCGGTCGAGGTGCATAAAAATAAAAAGGAATGTCAAAAAGAAAACGCCGATATAATGATGAGCAACTGTCTCAAAGAGGAAGGCCGTCACCCTCTGGCATTTCCCAGTTATCTTCATCCTCATCATACTGATCTGTTTTAGAAGTCTCTGGTTTCACTTGCGTCGCTCCACCTCTTGATATCGGAGGGCGCCTGATATCCAAAACGGAAGATTTAGAAAGCAGTAAACAAATTGGTAAGACTCATCATCTCAATTATGCATTATGTTATCCTTATCCCAAATCAATCCCAACTCATGTAACAGGACACGACAACATTCTTTCATCAAGACAGACAGCTAAATCACAGAGATGAAATGGGTCTCACGAATTTCAAAAACGTAAAGTTAAGAATACAGAGAAAGAGACAAAAACTTATATAGTATACTACCTTCGCCGACTGTTTCGCTTAGCAGCCTCACGGGTCTTACGTTTCCTCTTATCCTGTTTATTTTCAAAGTACCGTCGGCGTTTACACTCTTGTATGATACCAGCTCTCATAACTTCCCTTCTGAATCGATTCAGCAATCTCTCCTCCGGTTCGTCTTCCTCCACCGCGATCTGGACATTGTACCCTGAGTCATAGTACATGATGTTTGCGTACCGTAGGGACGGGCAAGCCGTTGTTGCTGCAACGTCATCTGCTGACCACTCGCTTCTTCCGCCGGAAGCTTTAGGTGGTGAAAAGGAGAGGGAAGGGTACTGCGGAGCAACGGTGGTGCAGGAGGAAGGTAGTGGGAGAAATTGAGGAAATTTCGAAAGAGGGGGTTTTGTGGGTGCCAGAAATGAGGATAATTGAAAGAAGCTTGAAGAAGCCATTGTTTGGAAATTGAGGGAGTTGGGGAAGATGCTGCTGCTGCTCTCTCTTTGAAGGAGGAGTGTTCTCAGTTCACATGTTTTGGATAGACATCGGATGAGTTGGCTAAACTTGGGTTAACTGCTATTGGAGTGGGTCGTCGTTTTGTATCTTTGCTTGGGATCCTAGTTTGGACTGGTTATTTGGCCCACTTTTAATTTTTTTAGCAGGCCGGGGCTTAAATAAGCCCATCATGGCCCATTTTTACTCTCACTTTGCCCTTTCCGTACTTTCCCCTTGTAGTACACATTCTACTTTGAGAAAGGTTTCGATCAAAAAGACTATTAGTGAGGGAACGTTTTTTTTTAAGAAAAAAACATTTTTATTGTTGTTTTCAAATTGGGAGAGAGGAGTGGCACTATTGAGTTTTAGATAAAGTTCTTGTTTTTAAGGTTTATAGGTCTCATTAGTAGTCGGGTGCATGGGTTAATTTAATGCACTTCTCAGGGATATAGATTGTGCTTGTGATTGAATTTGTATATATGAGTGTGTCAATACAAAAAATTGTCCCGTGTAAAATATTAAAAGTAATTTTTAATAATTAAAATAATAGTGCAATTTTTATAAATATTAGCTATTAAATAACTTATTTTAATTCACATATTTATATATATAGTTTATTTACACAAGCAGACAGTCGACAGTAGACTACAAACCCTCCAGTCGACTAGCGGCCAGAGACCTTGCAGTCGACCAGCGTCCATAGAGCATGTAGCCACCTAGTAGCTCCCATCACGACCAGCCACTAGGTGGCCCAAATTGTGATTTTTTTATTTTGTAAGTTATCCAAGAGTGTGTGTTTTCCCGACTACATCAGTGGCGACATTATAAAGTATATAACAAATTTAGAAAAGATTACCTACATCACACACCCTAAAACCCACCATAGAAAAGTTAAAAACATTGAAGGCTTATTTTAGGGTTTGTAGTGTTAAACCCTACAAATATGTCGAGTCAGTGCCGACAATATAAATTATATAATTAGTTAAAATATATTACCCTACACCAGACACCCTAAAAATCACCTTAGGAAAGTTAAAAACGTCAGAGGCTTGTTTTAGGGCATGTTATGCAGGGTTTAGGTCATAAACCCTAAAAATCTGTCGAGAGAGTGGTAACATTATAAAGTATAAAACGAGTTAAAAATATTACCCTACGCTACACAACCTAAAAACCACACTATGAAAGTTAAAACGTCGACACACCCAAAAAACCACACTAGGTCATTTAAAACGTTGAATAATGCATTTCAGGGTAGTAGGCAACAGGGTGCAACACCTGTAGCGGCCACCAAGCTACAACATATGCAATCACATCATCAACTCGAAAAGAAGCTGGTATGGGTGTCTCTTCATTGTGCGGTTACAAGGGCTACAACCGCTAGGCGGCTGCAACAGTGGTAGCCGATGGGCGGCTCTCCCTATCCCAACCTACTTTTGGTTGCCTCCTCTGTATGAAAAAATGACTGCATGAAGTAATTTAGTGGCTACAAATAGAGATTCAGTTAAGAAATTAGATTGTTTTTAATTTGGGTCCTACAATTTGGGGGCCTTATGTCAGATGATAGAATGAATCACCTCTTAATCGTCCATGATTGTATATGAGACATATTCAGTGATAGTTATTCTAATAGTAATCCAACACTAATTTTTAGATCAATACAATAAAATATAAAAAAAATTGAAAAATTATCTTAAAAGATACTCATTGATTGTCCCCCAAATGAAGCTATAAAGAAATGAGGGATGGAATCGAATTCAAACCTACTTATTGTTAGAGCTTTAAGTTGTACTTTGAAAGATTGACACCAACCAATGATGACGTTTGTGGACAATTGTTGGAGCAGTGCTCGCATTTGTTTCCTTGTTCATGATGTGAGGAAACATTTGCACAAACATGCATTTACTTTTATTAGTCAGTCTCATATACATCTCACTGGCTATTGTGTGTCCACAATAAAGGTGGCCAACGTGACTGAATAGAACCAGAACCGGTGGGACCAAACCGAAACCGGTTGGACTCTGAACCAGTCAAAACTGATCCGTAATTGGTTCAGAACCAAAACCGTATGCAAGCAAAGCGAATCCGTGTACACTTTTAGAGATTCGGGACCGAACTCGAAACCGGTTGAAACCGGTACTTGTGGTGTAAGGATGAATACTAAGAACCATAACTGGAAGAAACACCCTGGAATAGGTCAAAACAACCGTTAATTTCCGCCTACCCTTATGAAAATTTTAAAAAAATCGAAAAGTTTTGAAAAAATTCAAAAAAAAAACAAATTTAAAATCTGGAACCGAACTGGAACTGGGACCAGTTTTGGAACTGGAACCAGTAAGGAACCGGCTGAAATCGTTTTTTTTTAGAAAAACTAAAGCGAATACAACCTTCGGAACTGAAACCGGAACCGCCACTGACGGTTCTGAATCCGAATACACATGTTCTGGAATTGAAACAGCTTTATTCCACAACATGTCTTCATTCACGATTAATCCTTTGGTTGTTAATTTTTCTTGTTCTTACTATTGGACCCTCTTCTACCTTATACATTTAGCTAGTTGTTGCAAATGAATCTCCCCTGAAGAGGGAGACTCACTTTTCACGTTGTAGAAATTCCAATCACTCTCCATTCTCTTGACTTATGCGCATGGTCTTTGATAAATTGCTGACCAAATCATATATTTGGCTTGGTGAACTGCCATTTTGGTGATGTGAAAACCGTGACTTTGACCTTTTTTTCTTCCCCTCACTCGATTGTGTGGTTTCAGACATGAAGTTGAAACTTCTTCCCCTTCCTCTCTTGTTTGTAGTACTTGATAACCGAATCATGTATACACACCTCATTCTTTTGTAGTTACTAACTTAACCTACATTTGATTATGGAGAAAATTTTACCTGTAACATCCATTACTGAGTTTTTGCTCCTCTTATCCCATTGTTTCTATTTTAGTACTAGCTTCCGAAATAAGCTGGTTATTACCTTATTCATCGGTCTATGCTATATTTTATTGGTTGATAGAACTAATATTCAAAGTTGGGTATGTTCGCTACCTCAATTTGAATATCAACTCAAGATTTGAGTTTAGTCTTTCTTTATATGCATCCCAAATTTGTTGAGTACCAAAAATATTCTACTTTGAATTCAACAATCTTTGTGATTGACCGGGACATATCTACATTGAACCTCCCACTTTTAGCAAAAATTTCCACTACTTACTTTGTAATATATGCATCTGTTAACCTATCATCTATAACTTACCCAATCATCTCTATATATCTAGACATCCTGCAACAACTTCCTCATTGATGACATGTTCCACCTCGACATAAGCTTCATTTGTACCTCAATGTTTCTACTCAACCATCCCTACATCAAAGACATGAAGATTTAAGGTCAATTTCACCCTCACCACTTTGGTTGACCATAAAGCTCCATTTGGACACTAACCACCACTCAAACCCACCACTAGAAGATAAGATGATTTCTTTTCTACCTCTTGTTTCGAGATGCTAAACTTGAGGGATTAGATAAAGGGAGGTCTCTTAGACCCACCCTACCAATACAACCAACTAGGGGCGACATCAGATAGTTAAGGGTGACATAGTTAGCTAGAGGCAACATCGGGGTTAGCATCAACTAGTTAAGACTTTATCTTTTCACTACTACACAAATGACTTGATCCATCATGCCCATCACAACAACTTACCTGGACCATGAAAAACAAATCTTAATAACTTGTAGGGGAAATTACCTGTCCCACTCATGATATTTGTTGAAATTACACACCCCACCCATGAGGTTTCAAAAATTACTTTCTCCGTCCATGTGGTTTCCCCAGTTATACATCCAATAATTATTCTAAATTTCGTTCAATTTAGGAGATGCTTTAACGTAAACCAAAATTGATGAAACTTTACATGGATGATGCTAAAGTGTTATATTTTGACTCAGTGACCAATCCAAAGTTTTTTAAGCTCGCATGTGACTTATGGGACCCAATAACACATGTGACATGAGAACGTGTTTTCATTGCGTCCCACGGGTCACATGTGAGCTTAAAAAACTTTGGATTTGACACTGAACTAAAATATAACACTTTAGCATCGTCCATGTAAAGTTTCATCAATTTTGAACAACTTTTAAACATCTTCTAAGTTGAATAAAAATTAGAAAAATTGTCGGATGTAAAATGAGAAAAACCACATAGATGGGGAAAGTAATATTTGAAACCATATTGGGATATAATTTTCACTAACCTTTAATATGTCACTCCACCAACAAGGTCTCATTCCCCTTAAATTACATTTAGCGAAAATCTTTGAAATGCACATCAATACAAACAATTTAATATATAATAACCAATTTGTTGATATATATATATATATATAGTAGACAAAGATCAGGTCATTTTGTGCCATATATTGATCTTTGCACATGCATAGTATTTTTGTAATTGCTGTTGTGTTGTGTTAGGTAGAACCGTTGGAGGATGCTGTTAAATATAATTGTCGTTTTTTTTTTTGAAAACCTGTTAAATATAATTGTCGAAGAGCAGTACAAATGCAATATCTTCTCGTCCTATAACATTTCATGCGGCATAAGGAAAAGTAGTTGATGAATTTTGATCTTATCTTATAGGCTGCATGCGCTCTATTTTATTCTAGCCTAATGATCGGCTGCTTGTATAAAAATAATGTAGTAAGTGATGACATCGCGCATTCAACTCGAGCATGAGCATGATAGATGATTGATAAACCACTATAGATCTTTTTATTATGTAATAAAAAAGCCTTCAACTGCGCAGCATAATTGTATATTTAATTGAATAAAATATAGTATGGGGGACACACGATAGCGATATGAAGAGCCAAATACATAAAGCCGAATCTATCGCCACTAACCTATTGGATGGACAACGTGTCCCCTTTTCCTAGACCTGAAAAGGCTGTGCAAATAATTTCTCAAAATAAGGCTGTGCAAATAAATAATAAATTATCACTAATAACGAATATAGATTATAGGCAGCACGATGAAAAACGAGATATTTGAGTTATCATCTATGTACATATATATGTTATATGTTCGATATTTACTATTTTTATAAATCGTGTAATCTATTTACGTAGTTAAAATTAAAATTGTAAATGTTGAACATATAATCAACTACATATAAAATATTATAATGTATACAATTTGTTTTTTTTTCTAATCATTATATTCTATGTAGTTTAGTTAGAGTTATGTTATGAATTTATTAAAGTGCTATATATTTATCATTTTTGATATTTTTACTCATACACTACGAATTTAAACATTTTATAAGTTAAAATTTTACATTTGATAATACGGAAAAAGTAAGAATTAATTTTAATCTTATAATATTTTCTAAAGACATGGAGCGACAATTTTGACTAGTGTTATTTCAAATAAATCAGTTTGATAATCTACGTGAAGCTTCATCGAGAACGACACCTAGCTCTGTTCGGTATGACTGTTTGGGCAGCATAAATGCAGCATATTTGACAGCAGGAATACGCTGGCATAAATGCAGTATATTTGTTGGCAGGAATGTGCTGGCATAAATGCAGCTGTTTTGAAAACTGTTGTTTGACAGTGCAGCATATATGCAGCATGTTTGGTTAAGTTAGTTATATGTAGTTCGTTTACCGTTTTCGTATTACAATTATAATTTAGGGAAAATTCACGAGATACCCCTGTTTTCTTTCGTAATTCACAATATACCCTTATGATTTTAGTAATTTAACCTTAAACATGCTTAAATGTTGTCCAAAATTGATGAAATTTTATATGGACGATGCTAAAGTGTTATATTTTGGTCAATATCAAATTTGAAGTTTTTTAAGCTCACATGTGACCTGTGGGATCCAATGAACAGTCACATATTCATTGGATCCCACAGGTCACATGTGAGCTTAAAAAGCTTCAAATTTGATATTGGACCAAAATATATCACTTTAGCATCGTCCATGTAAAGTTTCATCAATTTTGGACAATATTTAAGCATGTTTAAAGTTGAATTACAAAAATCACGGGGGTATATTGTGAATTACGAAAGAAAATAGGGGTATATCATGAATTTTCCCTATAATTTATTATATTACACTACGTAACTTTATTTTGTTAGTAAAAATAAATAAAAAAATTTACAACAATAAATTTTTTATTTCTATTATTTAAGCAAAACTTGTAATTCCTAAACAATATATTTTTATTATCTAAATTTTATAATTCTTACAAAAATAAAAGCGTAAAAAAGAGAAAAAAACGTTTCAAATTTTCTGATAATGTTATGTGAATTTATTTAGTGAAATTATAACTTATAATAATATATAATATTTTTGTAACTTTGTATGTTAATAAATTTATATCCATTCATATTTCCATATACTATTTTAATATTTTAATTTATATATCAACAAGTGTGTATTTATTTGTTTTTTTAATTTTATTAATCTATGTGGTATTACAAATAATATATTATAGAGTTGTATTTTAAATGTGATTTTTTGTAAATTTGGCTAAAGATGTAGTACTATTTTTATAAATTATTTAAAGCATTATGTAATTTGTAATAAATAAAGTAACTTGAAAAAAATTTCTTTTTTTTTGAATCAATAGTCACAGTAATTGCATTATGAAGTGAGTAAAGAAACGGAAGTAAAAGCAGGAAAACAAAAAAGTATCATTTGCTGCGGGCATTTATGCTGACATTTATGTTGTCATTTATGTTGACATTTATGTTGTTTTAGGCGAACAACAAAAACAAATAAAGGAGTCCAAAACAGCATATGCTGTATATTTATGCTATCAAAAAATACGCATAAAATGTGACCCAAACGCATCCCTAAATGTCTCCTCTCTCTCTTCTTCCTATTTATTATTGTATGATTTTTTTTAAAGCAGTTTATTATTGTATGATTGTATCATACTTCACTTTTTCGATCGATTTAAATTGAAGGTTTCTAATCATCAAGTATATAGCGCACAATTCGATTACCACTATCATCCACGGGTGAATTCAAATGTGATTATTTTTTAAAAAATATAAACAATAATTAAATATCTATTTAAAATCATTAACACACCGTCCACTTCAATTGACAATAGTAATGCTAAATTAGAATATGTCAAAAACATATAAAATTAAAATCGTAAACTAAGGGGCGGCTCGGTAATCTGTGGAACCCTGCTAAATATTTCAATGGGTTCTATATAAATTAAATATAAAAAATATAAATTTACTTGTATCATAATACAATTCTATATTTAATTTTTTATGAGATAAAATGTCAGAAAAATGACAATACATACAAAACTAAAAGAAGTTTACTTATTATGAATAATCACTTAAAAATAGTCATTTAGCATTATTTACAATACAATCTTTGAAGAATAAGTAGTAGTTGAAGAGATTGTCACTCACTACATAGAAAAAGAAAAGGAAATTAATATATTTGTATTCTTTAAAAAAAATAGTGTTAGAATACAAACCGTTACACTAATAATTTTATTTATTATTTGTCTTCTAGAGGACTTAATGTTATTAAGTTCAACCAATTGTTTTTCTATTTGTATTATTGAATATATCAGAAACCTTTATAGTTATTTGAAAATTATATTTACTGAATAGAAACTCGGCAGCTCCAAGAAATGAGAGTCGGGAAAGGAGAACCTTCTTGATTTTCTGTCTTGTCCTGTTGTTTTGCGGTGGCCACTCCTCGTGCCCATCGTACTTTCTCTTTCTCGTTGATTTCCTCCTTCTCAGCTTCCTTTTCGGTTTATTTTAGTTTGCGATTCCTGTAATGGCGGAAGATAGGTGCCTCGTTGAACAGTCAGTCAAGAAGCTAAAGAGCCATGATGCTTTCTCTCAGGAAATTGGACTCATGACGGAGAATCCTGATATGGAGATGCAAGTCCGCACTCCGCTGGGCTCTGAAAACCAGCAGATTTCATTTCGGGATGCAGCGATGGGGTTCCCCAAAGGGAGCGACCTGGATTTGAATTACGACCTGGATGAAGTCTCTGATGATGAAGACGAGGGGATGGATGAAGATGATCCTAAGTGCCCGTCCATCTCGATTACAAAGGAACAGAAGCTTAGATTCCGTAGTCCGTGGAAGCAAGCGATTATTGTCAAGTTGTTAGGTAAGAGTCTCCCGATGAATATCCTGAGTGATCGACTTCGTCGACGATGGAAACTCCACGGTGATTTTATAATGGATGATTTATCAAACGGCTTTTTCAAGATCTCGTTTAATAATCAGGAAGATTTACAATTTGTCCTGTCAGAAGGACCCTGGCCGATTTTGGATCACTATCTCACTATTCGGAGATGGCGTCCTAATTTTAACCCTAGTACTGAAGCACTTTCATCTCTTGAGGTGTTAGTTCGATTCCCGGACCTCCCAAGCGAGTACTATAATGAGGAGTTCCTCACAATTTTCGGTTCGAAGGTCGGGAATGTTAAGAGGGTTGACTTGTCTCCGGCCGATTTCGGTAAATCTCGACTGGCTCGGGTAGCGATTGAGGTTGACCTAACTAAGCCGCTACTATCGAAGTATAGATTCCGGAGGAGGGTGATGAAAATTGAATATGAGGGCTTGCATCTTGTGTGCTTCAATTGTGGGTGTTACGGTCATAAAGACATCTCGTGTCCTTTTGGTAAGGAGGTAGCGACTGTCCAACAGGAGGAAGGTGTGAGGTTAGTTCAGAACGTTAATTCGGACTAGATTTCCCATGTCACCGACGACTATGGTGATTGGATGGTGCCAAAGAAGCGCAATACTTCAAGAAAGATGAGGAATGGTGCCTATTTGAAAGATAAACCGGCTCTTAGTGCTAAACCAAAGGGCTCGGGCTTCGCTGTTCTGGATCCTGAGGTTCTGCAAGAGCAGGAACAAGAAGGGGCGATTCCCCTAGTAGCGACTGTATCGGAAGATCGCTCAATCCCTAGAAAATCCAGTGCCAGTCGTTTGACTCGAGGACGGGATTCCTCATCCGGTCAGAAAGATGGGGAGTTGGAGGCACGCTCGGGACCTAAGGCTCCAGTTAGTCGGAAACCTAGTTGGAATTTCCGCAACAGTACTCCGATGGAGGAATCGAGGGCCAGTGATGACAGAAGCGAGGGAAATCCTCCACCTTCGCAGCAAGTTGATCTGGGACCGGTTAAGCACTCCTCTAACCAGGTATCTTCGTTGGATTTTTCCAATCAAACAAGAGAAGGTACGTAGCATCATCTGTGGTTAATTTATGACAAATAGAATTGTTTTCTGGAATGTGAGAGGGGCTCTCAAGCCAAGTTTTCACCGTGATGTTAAGAGCATTATGCTGGATAATCGACCTGTTATTATGGTTCTGCTAGAGCCTAGAATTAGTGTTGCGGATTCAGTTTGCTCTAGGATTGGTTTCGAAAATAGTTTTCGTGTTGAGGCTGAAGGTTTTAGTGGTGGTATTTGGTTGCTCTGGAATAGCGGTGCTACTATTGAGGTTGTTGATAGCGATAAGCAGTATATACACTACAAAGTTGAAGTTGGTAGGAAATCTTTCTTGCTAACTGCTATGTATGCCCGCCCCAATTCATCTCTGAGAAACTCTTTATGGAGTCAATTTGAACTTTTCCACCCTACTGACTCCATCCCATGGATTGTGGGAGGGGATTTTAATGCAACTTTGCTTCCATCTGATAGATCCCCTTGTTCTTTGAACAACTTTGGAATTGATAGGAATTTTGAATCTTGGTTTCATAAGAATGGCTTAGTGTTACTAAAAACCAATGGCAATAGATTTATTTGGACAAATGGTAGACATAGGGCTTGTTTGGATCGTGTCATTGCTTCTGTTAGTTGGGTAGAATGTTTTCCTGATGCTTCAGTCGATGTTCTCCCGAGAATGGCCTCTGACCACAGTCCCCTGATCTTGTCTCTTGGGAATGGTGGGAATAAATCCCATAATCCTAGACCTTTTAAGATGCTCGGCCTGGTTTTCTCACCCTCGTTTCCATCAGGATGTTCTTCAGAACTGGAATAGTAGTGGCACCCTTGGGGAATCGCTTAAAGCCCTCTCGGCCTTTCTCTCTGACTGGAACAGAAGTGTTTTTGGTCATATTTTATATAAAAAGAGGAGATTAATTGCTATACTTAGTGGCATTCAAAAGGCCATAGATGAAGGCAGAGGGAAAAACCTTCTAAGCCTAGAAAAATCCCTCTTAAGAGAACTTGACATGTGGTTGCTAAGGGAGGAGTCCTTGTGGCAACAAAAATCTAGAGATCAGTGGGTTGGTCTAGGGGATAGAAACACTGCTTTTTTCCATATGAAAACCAAGCTTAGAAGGCAAAGGAACAAAGTTGAAAAGCTCCTCAATGATGTGGGGAATTGGGTTTCTGCTAGTTGTGATATTGAAGCTCTGTTTGTTAGCCATTTCAGCAATCTCTTCTCTGCTGATTCCAGTTATTGCTATAGAACTTTAGGTCACAATTTCCAAGCTCTTAATCGAGAGGAGAGAGATGATATAGCTAGGCCAATTGAATTAAGTGAGCTTACTATAACGCTTAAATCCATGAAAGCCCTTAAGGCTCCGGGTAAGGATGGTCTCCCTCCAGCTTTTTTCAAGAAATTTTGGAGTGTTCTTAGCCCCTCTGTTTTAGCCTTTGCTCAAGAAACCCTTAGCAAACAGAAACTAGACCCTAGAATTAATGAAACAATATTGGCTCTTATTCTCAAAGTTTAAACCCCTTGTCAGGTTAGTCAATTTCGACCGATTTCACTTTGTCAAGTACAATACAAACTGCTTGCAAAAGTCCTTACCAACAGACTAAAACCCTATATGGCTAGATGGGTCTCAGAGTGCCAGGCTAGCTTTGTCCCTGGGAGGAGTATATTTGAGAACATCATTATTGTCCAGGAGGTGCTATACTATATGCAGAACACAAAGAGTAAGGATGGCTGTATTGCTATGAAAATAGACTTGGCCAAAGCCTATGATAGGCTTTCCTGGAGATTTATTTGGGATACTCTTGATTGCTTAGGTCTCCTTAGTAACCTGAAAAATACTATCATGAGCTGTATTACCTCGGTTACATTCCAGATTAGCTGGAATGGTGGGCTATCTGACTTCTTCTCTGCTGGTAGGGGAATTAGGCAAGGCGACCCATTGTCTCCCTTTATTTTTGTTTTGTGCATGGAAAGACTAGCATATTTGATTAATCTTAAGGTCATGCAAAAAGAATGGAAGCCTATCACTTTAGGAAGAAAAGGAATATCTCTCTCTCACTGTTTTTTCGCGGATGCATGATCTAGTTCTGTTTGGGGCTGCCTCCGTAAATCAAGTTAGAGTAATGACTGAGTGCCTTTCTGATTTTTGTGAGGCTTCTGGGCAGTGTGTAAGCTTCGATAAATCGTCCATCTTGCTGTCTAAGAACATTCCCCAGGAAAAAGCTGAGGCTATCGGTCTTGAGGCAAATATGGCTACAACTAGAAATTTTGGGAATATCTGGGAGTGTTTCTGAGGCAAGGTAGGTCTGTTTCTCAATCCCATAACGTTTTATTATCCAAAATACATGATAGACTTGCTGGGTGGAAAACAAAGTCTCTGTCCCTAGCGGGTCGGGTTTGTCTAGTCAAGAGTTGTGTTTCTTCAATCCCGATTCACCAGATGCAATGTCAGCTCCTTCTAGTGAAAGTATGTTCTCAAATTGATAAATTATGCAGGGACTTTATTTGGGGCCACGACTCCAATACGAGGAAAATGCATGAGATCGGATGGGATATTCTCTGTAAATCTAAATCCAGAGGGGGTTTAGGGATTAGACAATCTAGACTCATGAACCTTGCATGTTTTGGCAAAATTGCCTGGAATTTCAGCCGTAAAGTAGAGAATTCTTGCTATAAAGTCTTGAGACTAAAATACCCTAACCCTGACTCGAGAAGGGGTTCTTCGAACTGGAAGGCAATCCAGTCCTGTAAGTCTCTTATTAACAATGGCTCGCGGTGGGTAGTTAACAGCGGGAATACTACTAATTTCTGGAAGGATAAATGGATCTCGAATTTTAGTCTGAATGCGAAAGCCCTTAACCCTATCCCCTCTCTGGAAGATGGTAAAACAGTTAGTGAGTTCTGGGATAATTCGGAAGGCTGGAAGGAGCATCTGTTTTCAAATTTCCTCCGACTGAGTTACAGAATTTGTTGCGTACTGTCTCTGTCTATCCTAATTCTGGTGATGATTTTTTTTATCTTGGTGGCCTACAAATGATGGTAATTATAGTGTTTGCTCGGCCTACAACCTTTTATCTGGGAATTGTGATGATGTTGATAATGTGAATACAACTGTCTTTAATTCGATTTGGAAACTCCCTGTTCAGGAGCGTGTCAAATTTCTGTTATGGCGTGTGTTAATTGGTAGAATTATGACGAACTCCAGAAGGTTTATGCTAGGTCTGACTAATGACAAGTCATGTCACTACTGTGGTCATGAGGAAACAATGCTACATATCCTCCGGGACTGCCCAGTTGCCAGAAGAATATGGGCAAAACTCCTCATGTCCAGTAACTTTACTGACTTTTTTATGTGTAACCTACAGGTTTGGATCAGGTCTAATTTGATGGGGAAAATGCAAGGCATGGTTAATTTCAGCTGGAGAATGGTTTTTCCCATTACGTGTTTCTTGCTTTGGAAGTGGAGAAATGATAAAGTTTTTGGTAAAGAGGAGAGGATATTCCTTCCTTTTCGTAACATTATTCTCAGCTACCAACAGAACAAGAAAGCGAGATCTTTTGTAAAGAAAATTGCTGGCCTCTGGCAACAGATTGATCACCCAGCCAGCAGGGAGTGTCCGAGCTTTTCATATGATTCAAACTCCACTGTTTTTACTATTGATGGTGCGAATTGCTTGTCCTCAGGTAAAGCAGCTGCTGGTGGAGCTTGGAGGTCTGCTGACGGTACCTGGCTTGGGGGCTTTGTGGCAGTGTTTGGCTTCCAGAGTGTATTGCATTCAGAAACCATGGCAATGCTGCAGGCTAGTAGATTGGTGAAAGACAGAAGGATGGACGGAGTGCGCATCTTCTCAGACTCCTTGCAGATGGTCAGGCTGATGGATGACTGCCCCGACCCTCACATATTGAGGCCAGTGTTTGATGAATGCCGATCGAATATCGAGGCTGTTAATGATGCCTTAATCGCTTATATTCCTAGATCGTACAATAAGACCGCTGATGGTTTGGCTAAAATGGGTCTTGATTTACCCTTTGGCTTCTATGTATTTAGTAGTCCCCCTTTATGTATAATGCCTCAATTATATGAGGATAAATCGTCTATTTTCTCTATAAGAGAGGAGGGTTGCTAACCCCCGTGTTTCGTGATAAAAAAAAAGAAACCTTTATAGTTATTTAATTACATAAACTACAAAATAATTGACATTGTTTAATAAAATAGGTCCAAAAATTTAAGGCCCCTTAAATTGGGATCTTATTCCATATCATCGGGTCAACATGCTTAGAGCCCGCCCCTGGCATTGATATTCTAGATATCCAAGTTCAACAGTGATTTTACTTGTTTATAGGTTTGAAGTAGCTTTAAATTAAACCGTGTACTCCGTAACCCCATTGTTTTTTTATATCAAGGTGAAGGGGAATTATCATCCAGCCCGTCTTGACTACATGTGGATTATCATCCAGCCCGTCTTGGCTACATGTGGATGTACGTCCGCGTCTTAGTTTTTTTTTTCTCGCCTCCAGCGTCCCTTTCTTTCTTTTAATTTTTTTTACATAAAAACTTTAAGTTGTTATAATTTTTAATATATAAGTCCAAAATGAAAAAAATTATATTATTGTTCATCTAAATTCAAGCTCTTCAAAACAAGACCAGTCATGGATATGTTTTACAACTTTTTTAAAAAATTATTTTTACATGTATAGTGTACAGAACATAAAAAAAACTTGTACAGATGGTCATACAAACCTGTACAAATGTTCATTAAAACATGTACATCCACACGTAACATGTACATCATTACATTAAAAACATACAGATGGTCACATAAATCTTTACGAATCATTAAATATGTACATCCTTAGATTAAAACATGTACATATAAGGAAGAAAACTTGTACATATGATCATACAAACATGTACATTTGACCATACAAACATGTACAGATGTTCATTAAAGAATATGTACATTTGAATATTTGAACATGTATATCGTCACATTAAAACATATACATTCTCACATTAAAATATGTACATACATCCTCACATTAAAATATCATGATATACATATAAAAATTTTTTTAAAAAATTGTCGAAACATATCCATGACTGATCTTGTTTTGAAAAACTTCAATTTAGGTGAACAATGATATAATTTTTTTTATTTTGGACTTATATATTAAAAGTTACAACAATTTAAAATTTTTGGATAAAGAGAAAGGTTAAAAAAAGGGAAAAAAAAAAACAAAAGTGGCGTGCGGCTATCTCCAAAACAAGAAAAATGAAAAAATTGAATTTCTTGATTGGTGTCTCTCGGTGTAGTTAATTTTACATCTTTCTTAAGGCTTTCTAGCCTTAAGAGACAAGGGTGCATTAGTACTGATTAGCAGTTGCATCATGTATGGTTGTGTATTCTTGGGATTGGATGGCCTAACTTTTTAGCTTCCGAGGATATTCTCTTCCTTTCTTATGTTTTATATGACGTTAGTATACACTTCCATATATAGCTCCTAAAACTAGGCACTTTCACATAAAAATATTGCTTTCTTGTAACAAAACATAGAAACATATTTAAAATAACTTCGAATAGATATTGGTTGTACTGAAAGATGAAATATTCCAGAGTGGCCTTTTAATTTAGTCTTCAAAGGATATGCTCTTCTTTTTGTTTTATAATTTCTTCATGATGTCCCTATGTGGCACTTGTAGCATTAAAGACGAAACCAAAAGTATTGCTTTGAAAAATAACGTTGGCACTTATAAAAAGGATGCCTCAATAAATAATGTTGGTAAAGCCATTGTCCAAGGATGATACCGTGGGCGTGGAGGATCTATAAAGGCATAACAATTTTGAACCGTTAGATCTAATTGTAATAATTTGGTCATTTATTTAGTTTCATCCTCCTTCCTTAATGATACAGATTAAAAACATCTCTTTCATCAACATACATTTTCCTTGCAAGATCTTCGACAATTGCATCCTTCATGTCATGTAGATCGTACTCTTCTTTCTTTTCCAATTTCTCACCTCGATCAATTGTTTGTTGTCGTCTGTTAATTTTGATCAGTCATCAACAGCAATCAATCGCCTAAGGCTAATATTAATGACACATCTTTGCTTATGCTTGATCAATATACGTGCATATCAATAGTTATTTCCGTAAATGTATATAATTCATCATCTTTTGTTGTTAAACTTCTTGATAATGTTAATTAATTGTTTTATAATGAGATTAATCTTAAGTTTTCAAGTGTTACTATTAGTTTCTCTTATTTCTTAATTAATTCAGATAGTCTACCTTCTTATGGTTTTGTCTTTAACGTCATGTATGACCTTTTTTTATTAGAAAACTTTAGTTATTAGAATAACTTATTAAGGAAAGCTTGTTCTTGAATTTGCCATGATGCTTTAAAGTTGTGGTATAATTTCTAAGAAAACTGAAATCATTTTATACTTGTGTCTCTGTATATAAGTGATATCGTTTCGGATCATCTTGATAAGAAGTATTGAAGCAAGCTGGAATTTTCCTTAGGTTATGATTGTAGGTCCTATTACATTATATGTTCACATTGTTGGCACTACAACTACTAAAAAGAGCATAAGAATTTTCATATTACTGGTAACATCCACTTTTTTTTTACAGTAAGTAAGGTAAGTTTGCATTAAAAAGAAAGAAAAAAAAAAGAGACAGCTAAGATTGACAAAGGGGCTGGAAAGGTTGTAGAGAAACAAGATCAGAATGATGCTCCTAAAAGATGTCAAAATCATCAAATAAGAGAGACTAAAACTGAGTACAAAACTAATGTAAACTTCTGTCACGTAGCATATGAGGAAGTTTATGTAATTGATAAACGAGAAACTGTTCACACTCATCCATCGCATGTTTAGTCTGATTCTTATCATCTAAGGTCCACTAGTTGTACAAGTGAAGCACAATACACTCGAGCGTCGTCTATTGAAAAGAGCTTAAATTCCATTGTAGTCGTCATACACGCTAATGGGATAATTTTGTGTGGTGGTAAAGATGTCTTTGGTTTCTTAAAGCAGGATTTGAATAACCATTTGTTTAGGAGATGACAAAAGATCATGAGATCTTTTTAGGGAATACTTTTAATGAAACATCTATGTGATGACTATTTTCACTCTTCTTTGTTTCATTATAATGTGGAGGTTGATCATGATCCAAAGATAGCAAATATATCTTTTTGGTTGATGCGAGGATGAGGTTGGACTATTCAGATCTTGGGGATGTTATTACTTTTGACATAAACCTTTTAAACTAATAGAGTAAACCATCCACTTGGTATGGATGTTTTGTTAATGTATTATTTGTCGGTGTAATTAGTTCCACCTTAACCATGTTGTTAAAAAGACTAACCAAATTTCCACCTTCCGTACCACATTTACCCCGGGAGCTTGCTCCCAACACGGAGAAAGCGAGACCCTCTAAGTTAGGATCCTGACTAGGGTTGTCAATTATTGGATTTTGAGTCAGGTTGACTTCAACCCGAACCCGACCTGGTTGACTACATGATCATCCCAAAACCACCCAAAACTAACCCAAACCTAGAGTGGGTTAATTAAAATGTGTCAACCCGAAACTGACCCAGGTCACATATCCCTAAACTGAACCTGACCTGTTTGACACGAAGCCAAAACTGATACAGGACCCAAACCCGAAATCAACTCAACCTGAAATTACAAATTTTGTGTTATCCATACATATTCAAATTTTGAACAAACCTAGAAACAAAGGAACCTTGAAGGAAAAAACTTATAGCACAAATTTAATTCCAAATACAAATCGTTCACTTCAGCCATTGTCATTGAAGAAGAAAAAAACATAATTCCTACGCTTATTCCTCACAACACAATAATAATTTAAGAGCATTCTCTATTCAGCACAGCAAATCATCATCAGCTCATCACTTGAGAGATTCAGAGAATATAACATTGGAACTTTATTGATGTATCAATATATGTGTAAGTATCTACAACTTGTGTATGAGTATATGCATATATATTGAACACTGAATGAGTACTGTATGGGCTCGAGACATCAGTGTGCGCCTCACAAGCAGTGGGCTTCATACCGAGCCCATTACAACAGACCCAATAGCTAATACAGAAGCTAATCCTATACAGAATACTAATCAGAATATGACACTCTCACACCCCCCTTCAAGATCCACTAGGGTCTCTAGGTAGATCTTGTAATAAGTGAATACCAATATCTTGTAATAAATCTGTGTAGGATTTGCCTGATAGTGGTTTCGTCAGAAAATCTGCAAGTTGCTTGCTGTTTGGGATGTGTTGAACTGATATTAGTCCTTCTTGTATTTTCTGACGCACATAGTGAATGTCAATCTCTATATGTTTAGTCCTTTGGTGCTGGACTGGGTTTCTGGCTATGTAAACAGCAGATTTGTTATCGCACTTGATCGGTATTGGTTGTATATTGGTGACTCCAAGCTCATGTATCAACCGACTTAACCAGGCGAGTTCACATGTTACTGCCTTCATGGCTCTGTATTCTGCTTCTGCTGAGGACAGAGATACACTGTTCTGTTTCTTGGATTTCCATGCGATGGGGGAACTGCCCAAGAATACATAATATCCTGAAATTGATTTCCGTGTTGTGGGGCATGCTGCCCAATCGCTGTCACAATAAGCCTGCAGTGTGTAATCTGGTTTGTTGTTCAGTTGAATGCCATAGTTGAGGGTTCCCTTTATGTACTGCAGTGTATGGAGAGCTGCTGTCAAGTGTGTTTCTTTTGGTTCCTGCAAAAACTGACTCAGTAATTGTGTTGTAAAATTAATATCAGGTCTTGTATGGGTGAGATAATTCAACTTCCCTACTATGCTTCTGTACTGTGTCGGGTTTGAAAGGGCTTTTCCTTCATCTGGCCGCAGCTTGGTGTTAATCTGCAAGGGAGAGACAGGGATATGCTTGCAAGAGATACTAAATTCTGTTAGCATGTCAATACAGAATTTTCGCTGTGAGATAATCAGACCTGTGTCATGGTGGAGAAATTCCATGCCTAGGAAAAAATGAAGTTATCCCAAGTCTTTTATCTTGAATTCTTTATCCAAGTGTTTTTTCAGATCTGTTATCTCTTCTTTATCGTCACCACAGATGAGAATATCATCTACATAAACTGCAAGAAAGGTGTTTTTATGTTTGTTCCTTTTCTGAAATAAGGAAGCATCATTTTCAGATTTGCTGTAGCCTATTTGTTCTAAGAACTCACTAAGTCTAGCAAACCATTGTCTTGAGGCTTGTTTCAAGCCATAGAGAGACTTCTTCAGTCTACAAGTATTAACTGTTTCATCTGTTTTCAAACCCTTAGGAATTTGCATGTAGATTTCTTCATGCAAGTTTCCATGTATGAATGCATTATTAACATCTAGTTGATCCATTATCCACTTTCTTTTTACTGCAATAGCCAACAATGTCCTAATCGTAGTCATTCTAACTACAGGTGAAAAGGTTTCCGTATAGTCAAGACCATATTTTTGGTTAAACCCTTTAGCTACAAGTCTAGCTTTGTGTCTCTCAACTGTACCATCTGCTCTCAGTTTGGTTTTGAAGACCCATTTACATCCAATAACCTTTTTATATTTGGGAAGCTTGGTGAGTTCCCAAGTATCATTGTTGATGAGGGCTTTTAATTCATTCTGTATAGCATCTTCCCATTTGTTATCCTGAATAGCTTCTTCATAGCTTTGTGGCTCTTTGGTGTTCAGGGTGTTTTCTATTACCTTTCTGTTTTGTATTGCGGAAGTGGTGAGTGAGAGAATTGGTGTGATTTCAGTGAGAGTATTTAAGGACAGATAACTGCTAGTTTTTTCACTAGGAGTATATGTAATCCTTTCTTTAAGGACAGCTGTAAAGGGATCAGTTTCTGTGTGTGTGGTACTTGTATAGTAGTCAGAGAGATAAGCTGGGGGCTGCCTTGTTCTATTAGATCTGCGAAGAGTTTCTGTTCCTTCAGCAACGGACCTAAGTGTGAGTTGGCTGTCATATGTGGTGGTTGTTTCTGGTGTAGTTTGTATGAGAGTATCGGAAGTTTGGTCTTTTTGTGGTGGTTCTGTGTCTGAAGGTGGAGGTTCATCATCCTCTTCAGAGATGTACAGAGGTTGATCCTGTTGAGTATTGGGATGTTGCTCAGCAGAAGGGAAAATAGAAGTTGGGTGTTGGTCAAGAGAGTGTAGAACAGTGTCTGTGTTTGGGACAGTTTGTTTGAAGGGAAAAATAGTCTCATGAAATGTTACATGCCTGGAGATTATAATTTTCTTGTCATGTAACTGCAGAAGTTTGTATCCTTTTTGTCTCTCAGATAAGCCCAGGTGAGCACAAGCTACTGATTTTGGACCAAATTTTCCTAGTTGCTGTCCTAGTATTAGGGCATAAGCAAGGCATCCAAAAGATTTCAACTGGTTATATTCTGGTGGCTTATCATAGAGAACTTCGTGAGGTGTTTTTCCTTCTAAAACAGAACTGGGTAATTTATTTATTATTGAGGTGGCTGTAAGTATGCATTCTCCCCAATATTGTAAGGGTATGTTTGATTGAAAATAGAGGGATCTTGCTGTCTCCATCAAATAGCGATGTTTCCTCTCAACAATTCCGTTTTGTTGAGGAGTATGAGGGCAAGAAGTTTGGTGGACAATACCTAAACCTTGAAAGAATCGTTTCCCTTCATTGGAACTTCCTAGTTCTAAAGCATTATCGGACCTAACACACTTAACCTTTTTATCAAATTGCCTTTCAACATATTGTATAAAGTGTTTTAGGACAGAAAAAGCATCTGATTTATGTTGTAACAACTTAACCCATAATGCTCTACTCTTGTCATCCACGATGCTCAAGAAGTATCTAGCTTGGTCATGTGTTATTTGTCTAAATGGTCCACAAATGTCTATATGTATCAGTTCAAAGGGCTGAGCACTAGTTGTGACAGATCGTGGGAAGGGTAATTTGTGGTTCTTGGCTTTTTCACAGCAATCACATGCGAAATGTTTTGGAATTTGTTTCCCTTTGATTAACTGAAGATGAAGAATTTTCTTGAGAGGAGCGTGGCCTAATCTCATATGCCAGACAATGACATCATCAAAAACAGAAGAAATCATAGCTTTTTTATTCATTGTTTCCTGCAGATCAACAACAGATTTTGCAGATTTACATTTTTCTAGTATATTGCTAGTTACATTTGTTCCTTTTTCAATAGTATTGTAAGTACTAATCTGTTGAACAAAGAAACCTAGGGCATTAACATCCAGAACATACAATCCATTCTTCTCAAAGGCTATGTCTACAGTTATCTTGTCTCTATGGTCCTGCAAAATACATTTATGTACATGGGTTATCATTTTTGCATTCAATTGTTGTAAAAACTTCCTAACAGACAGCAAGTGGAATTTGAAAACAGGGACATAGAGAACATTATGCAAGTAGAGACCATCAGATAATTTCACAGTGCCAAAACCTTTGATAGAACCAGCATGTCCATCTGGCATACGAACAGAACAATTGCAAGCATTAAAATCTTTGTCCAGAAACATGTTTATATTGCCGCAAATATGATCGGTTGCACCACTATCAACAACCCATGAATTTGTAAAACCATATTTTAAATCAGTTTTTAGAGAAGAAAGAATTGTACCAGCAAACTGGTTGAAGAAACCAGTTGTGTTATCTACTTCCATGGTCAGACTTCGATCGAGGTAGGCACTCAGAGACGCCAATTGCTTTGGTGAAATTCCAGGAACGGTGGTCTTCCCGTCTTTGAAATATTCCTTGAGAGCATGTAATTGTTCTTGGTTGAACCCTGGTACAGGAGATTCTCCCGTGTCGCTATCATCTGGGTTCTCTGAAGTTGAAGCACTCAGAATCTTCTTGCCTTGATTTGTAGGGTTTCGCCAATAACTCGGGAAAACGCCTTTCACCCAATAACAATCTTCGTACGAATGTCCTATCTTTTTGCAATGGGTGCATCTCCCTTTCTGATTTTCGGTTTTTTTAACCCTATTTCTTGAATCTTGTGTGTTTCGACTGGGTTGTCCCTGATTATTGCTGTTTGTGGCGAAGGTCAGACTCTCAGCAGTTTCTCCTTTTCGATTCTTCTGCGTAAGTCTGTGGTTTTCTTCTTAACGAGCCATGGAGAAAACCCGACTCAAATCTGGAAGTGGACTTAACATCAGCACGTTGGTCCTCAAAGTCTTGAATGAATTGTTGAGTCCCATAAGGAAATCGAACACTCGTTCTCTTTCTTGTTGTTGAAATAGCTGAACCGCAGATCCGCAGGTGCAGGGAGCAACACTTGCTAATTCCTTTTGCTCATTCCAAATTTTCACCCACCTGGTGTAGTAATCCTTTATACTGTCGTTGCCTTGTTCTATTCTGTGCGATTCCAACCTCAAGGCATACAGTCGCGTCCCCGCGGGTTCGTCATATCGCTTGCAGAGGTCGGCCCAAACTTCAGCCGCGGTTGGGTAATATATGATACTTTCTTTGATGGAGTTATCTAATGCACTGAACAACCATGATAAGACCATCCCGTTGGCCTTATCCCAATCGGTTTGTTTTTCCCCTTTATAATCGCTTCTCTTTGTTGCGCCGGTGACGAATCCAACTTTGGATTTGGTTGATAAGGCTACGAGGAAAGCACGCTTCCAGGTTCCAAAAGCGGTCCCGTCAAATTTGCCGGCTAGAAGAGAGCCGGGACTATCGGAGGGGTGTACGTATAATACCTTGTCTTTTGCGGTCTTCTCCTTCATTGAGCTTTCTTCCTTCTGTTCCACCGGAATTTGTATTTCTTCTTCTGTTTCTGCATCTTTATTCTTGCCATCCATGTCGTATTTTTTTTTGTGGATAGAACAAAGGGCACAGAGAAGAGGAATTGAAGACCGGTGAAGAAGAAGATGAAGTGTCTTGGATAGAGAAGAAAGACGACAGAGAAAGAAGGGTTTTCTTTCTTTTCTTGTATTTCCGATGTGTTGCAATGTTACATCTTAATCTCTTTACAGCTCTGATACCATGAGAGATTCAGAGAATATAACATTGGAACTTTATTGATGTATCAATATATGTGTAAGTATCTACAACTTGTGTATGAGTATATGCATATATACTGAACACTGAATGAGTACTGTATGGGCTCGAGACATCAGTGTGCGCCTCACAAGCAGTGGGCTTCATACCGAGCCCATTACAACAGACCCAATAGCTAATACAGAAGCTAATCCTATACAGAATACTAATCAGAATATGACACTCTCACATCACTTCCTATCATCTATGTTAATCTGCTACTGCAACATTCCACACAAATATACAACGTATATAAAAAAAGTGAAGCATAGTAAGGATCAAATATACATACGCTACAAATTCAAGAAATAGCACATCAAAAGGGACATGAGAATAAATTCAAGAGGCAACTTCAACTAATTCAGTGCCCCAAAACCTGTTTTTAAGCGCATTCTACCCATGTTTTTCACATAGCCCTCATATCCTGGCTGCATGACCCTCAAACATGAATCACATAGATTCTAGTACCATAATTAGGTAGCATAACTTACAAGCTATCTATATAAGCTTGGGTCAATAGACACTACCTTCCACAATATGAACCAACAAACCTAGTTCCCTAAGGCCTTCAGAAGTTAACCCTCAACCCACTGGTGGAACGGAACCCTTTAATTACGGTCCAAAACCGTGTATAATTACGGTTGTGGACCGTAATCTACGCGGGCGTCAATAAAGATGGCGACGTCTTTAATTACGGTTTTAAACCGTAATTAAAGGCCCTTTTCCGGCCCGCGTGTCATTGACTTTACATTACGGTTATTGGTAAAACCGTGATCTAAAGTCCTTTGGCGCGCGCGCGCCAAAGGACTTTAGATCACGGTTTTACCAATAACCATAATGTAAAGTCGACACTTTAGATGACGGTTTTGGCAATAACCGTCATCTAAAGTCTTTTGGCGCGCGCGCCCAAAGGACTTTAGATGACGGTTATTGTTAGAACCGTCATCTAAAGTGTATTTTTTTATTATTTTTTTTTACAAATCTACACAATTGCAACAGAGACAGAATTGTAACAGATAAGCAACAGAGGGCAGAAACTGCACAATTGAACCACCTGAATCAAATACCAACAACACAAATTCATTCTCTGCGTACAATTGCAACAGAGATAACATCTAATAAAACACCAGATCGAAAATCTGTAACATATTCAATTGCATATTCAATCTGTTACACAATTGCAACAGAGATAACAATTGCAAATTCATTCTCTGCGCACAATTGCAACAGAAATATTCAATACAACAGCTAGAATCTGTTACAGCAGCAGCAGCTAGCAATTCATTACAAAAAATATAATCTGTTACAGCAACAGCAACTAACAGAATCAGAGGGCTACAAAGGTAGCAGTGTAACCTATACATGGTAGATACAGCTAGGATGACTCCTAGCAAGAAATAGCATAAAACAGAAGCGTAAAACAGTACAAAAACGGTGCAGAAAACTGTAAAAAACAAAATCCATGATAGCAGCATCAGAGCTAGCTAGTCTACCACTCCATTCTCATAAACATGGCTGCCATGCTCTCTCTGACATGCAACAAGTCGGCAGGAGCATAAGTCTTGAATCTGGCATAATGCTCTTTAATCTGCAACAAGAAAAAGGAATGGAACACATAATGAGATTAAGATAAAGACACAAAAAATCTGCCGAAAGAATTAAATACAAGACAACGTTCGTATTACCTTGTCTATATCATTCTTAAAACCTGGGAAGTACCCGCAGAACTCGTACATATACCGCATCACGTAGTACCCGCAACTTTTAGAATCCTTTTGGGTAGGGCACTAAATCACCAAAATTCACAAATGTAAAACAATTGTACAAAGATAATAGCAGCACGAATGAAATACATGAATTACCAAACCTTGATGTAATCGACGGTCCAATCACCAAACTCTCCCTGAGGGGTTTTTTTGTAACAACAGTTACATATATTAACAAAAGCGTTTAGCAAAATGAACAAGTACATTAATTTTGGTTCAAAAAACTTACAAACAATTAAATAGTAATAAAAACTTACTCTTTGATTAAGTCTTCAGTGTTGAATTCTGTCCACTGCCCTAGTGGATCTAGAACGAGCAGAGTAGCGGTGGCAGCGCAGAATATAAACAAAGCCCAGTGGTGGCTACAATGTCAAATACAAAATGAAATGAGAAATGAAGGTAAAAAAGTTAGCTAATTAGTATGTAATTTTATATTAGAACTCACGTTTGGTGATACGGCATTAGAATGAATAATTTATTCTGTTGATCAACAACATTGAAGCAATGAATCATGTATTCACAAAACCTCCCCGGGTCCCTAGTGACTGAGTCGTACGATAAACGCTCCGGGCACACCGCAGTAATGGAGGTCATGTCCTTCTCAGCACATCTCTCAAGCAGACATCTATTATATCACACGTACTATAAAAAGTTAGCCAATGCAACTTCATAGATATATTCTATATGTTTTTACAGTATGAGGAAAGAACACTTACTTTAGATAAGCTTGAATAATGTTAATGTTCAGATAATCTCCACACATCATCTCTCTGATGTCCTCAAAGTTGATTGCCGTGATCATATCTTCTTCGTAGTGAAACATCGACTTTGGAAGCGTCATCATGAAGTTGTTAGTTTGAGATGACTTCAACACGATCTTGTCGTAGAGATTCATCTGCTTGGCCCCCAAAACATTAACAAGTTTTTGTGGCAGTGCGAGCTTATTTTTAGGCGCCTCAGAAGTCCTGGTGCGACCCCGGACGGGCTCTGGATTCTTACCTTTCGCACCCCGACTCACTGGATTCTTACCCTTCACACACAAACAGTAAAGCATAAATGTAAAGATAATTACTAATTGATTATTATAGTAACATTAAACATTTATCTAGAACATACCCTTGTACTTCTGACAGGATTCGCCGGCGCGCAGATCTCTTCTTCTCTGGGCCGGGATACGCGGCGAGGAAGCTCAGGGATCTCAGGATTCGCCGACGCGCTGGTCTCTTCTAGTCTGGGCCGGGTTACGTGGCGAGGAAGCTCAGGGATCTATAATAGATTAGATTAGACACTTAATGCTAAATAATGCATTTTATTAGATACTAAATGGTTGTCAAACAGTCTTACCTCATCGGTGACAACAATATAACATGCTGGCCAGGACAATATGTCTCCCTTCGCTTCGATCAGCGTGCATTTGTTGTCAAGCGCCATCGGAAGGTATGCATGCTCAAATCCATCAACTATTAGGTCCAAGGTCACACGCGCGTAGAATGGGGGTAGACGTACGAAACTGATGAGCGTGAGTGGACCTGATGGCAACACCGTCCCGTAGGCCGCATCTACAGGGTGCCCTTCTAATGGTATTGGAGACGACATTTTTTTGCTCCTTTAATAAACAGAGATAATACGTGAAATAAATAAGTGAGTCCAATCTAATACTATTTAAATAACTTTATTTTAGGAGAAAAATAGTTAAACAAAGTTAACCTGATGTTGGCAAACGGGTACGGGTCAGCGGCCGGAGCACAACTAGACGAGGAGGAGACAGTCGAGGAGGATCTAGCTGCTGCTGCTGAGTAGTCGCATGTGCAATCGGATTCAACGCTTCCTGCAGCCTCTCCTCGATAGCCCGGCGCTCAGCAGCCTGTTTCTCGTCATTAGCTTGGCGCTCAGCAGCGAACTTACGCTCTACCATCGCCTCGACTTCAGCAGCACTCATCTGACCCTTCCTAGCAGATGGCGGGAATACGTTCTTCTGACGTACTTCTCCCCAAATCCTCTAACACGCCCGGGTGATCCTTCTTCCCAAGCATTTGATTGAGCGCGTCGTCTTGAGAAGGAGGAGCGTGTAAGTCTACTTCTCCTCTCTGTGCCGCTTCGTACTGTCCAATTTTCAAAGAAGTTAACACTAAATTTAAGATCAACAAACACTTGAGTATATAAGTAAATTATTTAACAGCTACTTTCAAATACTTACAATTTGGTTAGCCAGTTGTTCCATCGCAGCATTAGGAAATATCCTCTGACCTTCGCTGGTCGTTTTCTGGCGTCCCAGTATGTACATCTGCACCCTCCTCGCCTCAGAGACATCCTCGATCGGGCATTCACTTCCATCCTCGTTCCTCCGTGTCAGCAAACCAGCTTCTTTCCATCCCTCGAGGGCTGCCCCATATCCCCTTCGTCCCATGGTGTGGGGGTAGAGATTAGCTTCACGGTTTTGCCGTGCTTGTTCTTGTATTTGCTGTTAAGAAAGTACAACAGGAAATTAATTAGAAAATCAGGGATAAAGCATTATGAGCATTAATTAAGAAAAGAGTACACACAAACATACCCTGAACTCGGGGGTGGCGTGCCGCTCAACGAACTCCTTCCACTCCTCTTCAGTGATCATGCCATTGTACACAACATACGGCGGAGGCTCACGTGGGGGCACCCTGTTGATCCAATGCTCAACCAAGTAGTGGCGGAATGATTTAGCTTTGCCGGACACCAAAGAAAGAACGGTCTTCTTCACTTCTTCTGGGATCTTGTATCGTTCTTGCACCTTCTTCCAGATGGTCTCCTTAACTTCTTCGGGACTTGTTTCCATGTGTGGTTGATGCAGCAATGTGATCTGGCCAGAGTCCCTAGCATACTAGCGAACTCTGACCTGCTGCCCCCACCATACCTCCCATACTTGTCCCACAGAAGACTAATCTGATCCGGTTTCTGCAGTTTCAACCCACGGGTCGGACCTCTACCTCTGGGTCTCTGAGTAGCACTCGTAGAAGGTGCACTCATGGAAGGGCCAACAGCAGCAGCGGCAGATGTAGATGGGGCAACAGCAGCAGCGGCAGATGTAGATGGGACCGGTACCATTTGCTGCTCATTTTCCTCCTCCTGACGACAAAATAAATCGAACTCTTCATCAGCCATGTCCGGATCAGCCATGCCTGCAAGGATTGAAATACAATTTGAATTAAATTAAGCATTTCATAATGGTCATAAACAAGCAATAAATAAAAGAGTGTTAATTTCATATAAATTTTTATAGTAATAACTTACATACACCATTATCTCTCAACCCACATTCCCTCGTTATGGTCTGATCATATATACTCACGATAACCTGTGACCTCAGCCTCTTCCAATGAAATAGGAACAGTTGGAGGTTCATCTTCTGCATCATACTCATCCTCATCAACCACACCATCCACACCAACTATTCCTCTTCTCCCTTTAAGCACAACAGACCATCTAGGATTACAGGGATCAGTTACATAAAATATCTGCTTAACCTTCGTCCCAACAAAGAATGGCTCAACCGTGGGAGTAGCTCTAGACAGATCAACCAGTTTCATACCATGCTCCTCCTCACGGTAGCCATGATTGTTGTTAACCCAGTTACAGCGGAAAACACACATTTCGTAGCTGTTGTAGTCCAATACCCAGATGTCTTGTATAACACCGAAATATGATTGTTGTACTGAGACAGGACTATGACCCACGACACCGATGTCATATAAGTTTTGATAAGCTTCAAGCTCTACACCACTGTTTTGATTCGTTGACTTCTGATCCTGACGTTCTGTGAAAAAGGTGAATCCGTTGACATCGTACCCCTCATAAGAAATTACATCCAGATTTGGTCCAAATGCAACTACTTTAATCAGTTCAGGCACATTCGTGGACTGATCGGACAACACTCTCTCTTTGAACCATCGGACAAATGTCCTATTCTGCTCATTTTGTAGTCTAACGTCACTCATGTTTGGATATTGTGCTCTTAAAACACACAAGTGTTCATCAAAGTATGGTTCAACATCTTCAAGATGACTTAGCACAACTAAATGAGCTTTGTTAAGAGTGTCTATGTCAATTCTTTTCAGTTTCCTTCCAACCGTGCCAACACCCTTCAATCTGCCCTCGTGTCTAGAACGTGGAAGTCCAATGGTATCGACACCTTCTAGGTAATTGGTGCAGAAGTCTACAACTTCCTCTGTGATAGTGCCCTCTATAATACTACCCTCTGGGTGACGACGGTTCTTCATTTTCTTCTTCAGGACACCCATGTACCTTTCGAACGGATACATGTAGCGAAGGTACAAAGGACCACACATCAGAATCTCTCTTACAAGATGCACGAGGAGATGTATCATTATGTCGAAGAACGATGGAGGAAAATACATCTCCAGCTGGCACATTGTCACAATAAGATCCTTTTGTAATTTAGACAGAGTGTCCACATCAAGAACCTTAGACGAAATGGATTTGAGGAAGACACTGACGTTTGTGATTGTGTGTCTGACAGCATCCGGCAAGATCCCACGTAGTGCAATTGGCAAAAATTCTTGAAGTAGGACATGATAATCGTGAGATTTCATTCCTACTAATTTGAAATCTGTCATGGACACTAGGTTTCTTATGTTTGAGGAGTAACCTGATGGCACCTTGATGTTGTAAAGGGTACTGCATAGACTATGTTTCTCTTCTTTAGACAGAGTGTGACAGGCAGGAGGCAAGAATGTGCGTTTTCCACGTTCTTGCGGGCCAAGCTCTGTGCGTATGCCCAACTCAATTAAATCTTTTCTTCCTTTCAAATGATCCTTTGTCTTTCCTTTTATGTTCAAAAGGGTGCTAGTGATACTTTCACCCACGTTCTTCTCGACATGCATCCCATCGATACAATGTCTAACCTCCAGATGCTGCCAGTACTGTAGTTCCCAAAATATTGATTTCTTTTTCCAGACACTTTTTTCACCACTTTTGGTTGGCGGCCCGAAGTTGTTCACAATATTATCCAACTTTTTGTAAATATCTGTACCTGTCAAAGGCTGGCGCGCCATGCTGTGATCAGTTTTCCCATCGAACTCTTTCGCCATCTTTCGATACTTATGTCCTTTTGGAAGCATTTTTCGGTGGCCCATATACACGGTTTTCCCACTATGTTTCAAGCGAATGCTACAAGTGTTTTCACCACAAATCGGACACGCCAACGCCCCCTTGATTGAATAGCCTGAAAGATTACCATAGGCGGGGAAATCATTGATTGTGCAGTACAACATAGCACGCAAATTGAAGTCCTCTTTACTGAATGAGTCGTAAACCGTAGCCCCTTCATTCCACAAGAGTTGTAGATCCTCTATCAAAGGTTGTAGGAATACGTCAATTTTGTTGCCCGGTTGCTTTGGACCAGATATTAACAAAGACAACAAGATGTGTCTTGGTTTCATGCATAACCACGGCGGTAGATTGTAAATAACCAAAAGCACAGGCCAGGTACTATGTATGCTACTCAAAGTACCGTAAGGGTTCATCCCATCTGTGCACAAGCCTAGCCTTAGGTTTCTCTTCGTTACCAAACTCAGGAAATTTTACGTCTATGTTTCTCCACTGTGGTGCATCAGCGGGATGTCTCAATCTGCCATCCTTTTTCCTGTGAACTGAATGCCACCGAAGATTCTCTGCGTCTTTCTCAATGGAGAACAAACGTCTGAACCTTGGAATGATGGGCAGGTACCACAGTACCTTAGCTGGTGAACCTTTCTTACTACCGCTGATGTGAGTTTGTTGTTTCTTATACCGTGACGCTCCACATGCTGAACAGCTTTCAGCAAATTCATCCGATTTCCAAAACAGCATGCAACCATTTGGACAAGCATGAATTTTCTGGTACCCCATACCCATTGGGCACATCATTTTTTTGGCTGAGTACGTAGTCGTTGGTAAAACGTTGTCCACCGAAGAACGTATTTCAATAGTTCCAGGAGGTCAGTGAAACTTACGTCGCTCCAGCCATGTTTCGCTTTCAAGTTGAATAGCTTGAGGACGACACTCAACTTGCTTAACTTTGTAGGGTCACACCCGGGGTACAACGGTGTTTTGGATGAATCCAACAAATTTTCATGCTTGTCTGGCGTGTTAGAGTAATGTCGTTCCACATCTTCGAGCATAGTCTCAATGTCATCATCCCAGAAATCTGGCTCAACGTTCGCTGTAACGTCTTCTGGATCACCAGCAACTGTATCATCTCCAAGTTCTGTTTCTGTGTTTGCCTGACCATTATCCCCTTCGTCAGGCTTAATAACATCGAACGCACTCTGACCATGCCATCGGATTATGTCTTGGAAATCTTTTGTAAAACCGCGGCGGATCAGATGTTCCTTAATTGTTTCAACGCCGCGATATCTCAGATTGTTTTGGCAGTCGATACACGGACAAAATATGTATCCCTTGTCTGTAGGTTTCAGATTGTTCGCCAACACCGTGCATAACTTATCAACTCCTTCTAAAAACTTGTCGTCCAAATTTCCGCTGTAAATCCACGAACGTTCCATCTCCTTCTAGCTATTTATATGAAGGCAGCCATTTCATACCGTCACCCGTGGCAGAGTCTTTACACTTTTGTATCTTATCAACCTAAATCCATCCATGAGTATTAAATCCCACCGGTGAACGTGTTTTTAATATGTAATTTATTGAAAATTTCGGCAGCATCTCCCTACAGTTCTTCAAATGCACGATATTATGATATTAATCAATAATATATGCATTCGAAGAACAATAAAGAGATACTGCTGAAATAATCAATAAAGTACATATTAAAAGCACATTCACACCCTAGGTGTGTGATTTAACAATCGTGGACAGTCCCGACAGGGACTGCCGAAGATATACCTCTATTAGGTATATCTTGGGCGGATAACTATGTTTGGTAGTTTGTCAAATATTATATGTATATATATAAATCTTACCTCTGGTAGACGATTAGCCGATGCTAAGACGGTTGAGGTCGGAAGCCTAAATAAAGTCGTAGTCCTGATGCATAAATGAAAAACGACAACATTAGAATTCATCAAAAAATCAAGGTTAAATGCTAGCTAAACCGCGGAAAAAAATCGACAGCATCTCCCCTATATTTCTAACGTCTCCAAATCAGTTTTATCAAAGTCAAATTCGCACGCACCATCTAGAACTGGTAACATACATAAACTTATCTTCACTGATGTATTTAGTTTACAGAAACAGAAGTCTAAGTTTTAAAACTGAAACTGAGGTCGATGTTCCTTCCTTCTGTTATTTAATTCAATCTGTTATATTGGCTAGCCCTTCTCAATGTGTTTATGTCTGAGCTATTAGGTTCAATAGTTTTTCACTTCTCTAAACAGCCCCAACATCTTTCTGTTGCCTCTACTGAACAGATTCACACAGAACTCAAACAGAAATAGAAACTGAAAGAAAAGAAACAGACATACAGAGATGGTGTATGACTCCTCTCTGTTTGTTCACGTGTTTGAATTCTCAAACCTTTCTAAACTGTCGATCCTGTCAATTTGGTGTGTTATAAAGTTTCTAACTCAACTAAACCCAAGGCAACTTTGTTACAGATGCAGAATTAGTCAGAACCTGATCTGATAGTGAAATACCCCGTAATTAAAAATAGTGATTAATTAGGCTAATAAGTAATTTAGAAGCTTAATTAAGTGTAAATAATTATTAGGGAACAAATCCCGAAGAAAACGGACCTTTAAAACGGTTTAAAAACATTACCGAACCTTAAAGTGCGTTTTTCGAGGTAACCGGGAAAACGTGTCTTTAAGCGGGTCAAATAGACTCGTAACAGTTTTGGTCAACTAAATAATCATTAATAAATATTAGTGAGACTTTTGAACGAATAAAAATCAAGAAAACGAGGAATTAGTAAAAACTGTCAAAAACGGTAAGTTGTGGGGTAGAAATATAAATAGGCCAAACTTATGTGTCCAATAATGTAAAAAGAATTTTTAAAACCCCATAAGGGTCTGTGTGTGTCCGATCCCACACCCCTCTCTCTCATTCTATTAATTTCCTCCTTACTCACAAAACAACAAAAACAATAAAACTACTACTTTCTACTTTATTCTCTCTCCTACCTCACACTCTCTTCTCTCACGTGAAGCAGCAGCCCTCACTCTCTCTTTTCTTCATCTTCTACCTCCCTCACGATTTCAATGGAGAAAAGAGCAAACACCCACAAACTCTAACTTCTCTCCTTTGTAACTCCCTCCACACTTCTCCAAAAATTACAAAAATTACACCATTGTAACCCTCTCCTCAAGAGCTACATTTTCATCTTTCCAAAATCCGAAAACAAGCATTTTCGATTTTGAGGGTATACCCCATTTGAAGCTTCAACACCACCATTAGAAGGCCCTTGTTCTCCTTGTTCTTCTAAGGTAAAAATATCTTCAAAAACTCCATCTTTTTCTAGCCTCTAAGGCAAAACGAAAATGTGAACTAAAGCCTTGTTTACTCCTTGTATGTCCAGCCGATTTTGGCATTGTGGTGGTGTGAGAAATCTTGTTCTTGAGCTATCCCAAACAGCTCTTGTGCTCTTGGAAGGTAATGAATTTTCCAAACCCTAAAACCTAAATTGAAACTTGATTAATGTTCTAGGTTAGTTTTAGTTGAGAATGGTGTATTGAAATGTATATGTAAATGGGTTGTAGAGTTAGAGAAGTTGGATTAGCAAAACCGGTGGAGAAAGAGAGAAGGAAGGAGAAAGAAGAAGAAAGAAAATCTAGAAGTAAAGCAAGGTAAGGAATGTTCACCTTTGTGTAGTCTTGTAATTGTATATGTAACAGATTTTTAGTAATGAAAATTGGTATTGAAAAATGGTAATGTATTAGTAGTGTAATGTGTAGGAGAATATAAGTATTTTGGAAGCTTTAAAAGATGTGTAAAACTCATTTAAAACAGATTGAGAATGGTATCTTGAGTGCAGGAATTTTGTAGTGTTTTTAGTGTTGTTTTAGTATAGGTGTTGTAAATGGGAGCTTGTGTATTTTGATTGTTGAAAACAGGTGAAATGAGTGTTGAAAATGTGAACTAGAACATGTGGTGAGAGTACAAAATATAGGGGAGACTATGACAAAATTTGCCTAGGATTAGAACACTTAGAGAATTAAAACTAGGTGACTAATGTGTGTTGTAACAGATTTTGATTTGGATAGTTAGAGGGTAAGTTGAGAGAGCTAGGTAATGGATTCTAGAAAAAGTAAGAGTGTTAGAAATGACATTAGCAGAGGGAGATGTAGAGGAGAAGTGTAAGTGTTAAAATCTGTAGCATAAGGTAACTAGAGAAGAAACTAGTTTGAGTGTTGAGTTGAAATTTAGAAAATTTGATGAGTGAATGAGTATAAAATTGTGTAAGGGGTTAGGAAATGAACTAGGGTGTATTAGGAGGTTTAAATGGTGTTAAAACATGTAGGATTAAGTGTAGGAACAATGGGGAAGTAATGGGTGAAAGAGAGGACTGAAAACAGAAATTAAAATGCAAACACTGGGATCGACCGGACTTGCGACCGGACCTGCAAGTCCCGGTCGAGCAGAAAAATTTTCCCGTCAATATGCTACTGGAATCGACCGGACTTGCGACCGGACTTGCAAGACCGGTCGAGCAGAAAAATTTCCCCTCGGTATGCTACTGGAATCGACCGGACTTGTGACCGGACTTGCAAGTCCGGTCGAGCAGAAAAATTTCCCGGCAGAATGTTACTGGAATCGACCGGACTTGCGACCGGACATGCAAGTCCGGTCGGACCAAAAATTTTCCCGATGAAACCTACTGGAATGGACCGGACTTGCCAGGGTCGGTCGCAAGTCCGGTCCTGACAAAAAAATAATATATTTTAATTTAAATAGTAATTGTATATATATATGTATATGTATACCCATACATATATGTATATGTATATGTGTGTAAGCATGCAAACCTTAAGTAAGAAAATAGAAACTTAAGTAAAGGAAAAATAAGTAAGTAAAGTATAAGTGTAAGAAATGTAAGGACATAGTAAGTAGGAGTTAAGTTGATGATAGGTAAATTGATCATTCAATTGTATGTATGTAATAGGACTTGGTTTGTGACATCGAAGGACGTTTGGAATTACGTACAACGGTGAACGGTATGGATTCCTCATGCCCCGTATGCTATCTTGGTTACTCTGATTTGTGTGTTGTGTGCTAATTGACCACCAGATAAGATAAATGCACGAATCGGAGTTAATATGCATACTTGTGAATATGTAGTGCTGTATGTTGTGAATACTTTTCTTAAATCTTAGTTTGTATAATTCATGAAATGTATGGATGATGATGAATGTGTGTATGTATGTTGTATTGTTCCGTGACCGTTATTTATTGTGTTTGGACTTCTAACTTGTTCCTAACAAGCTAACCATCCTAACTTAAAATGGTAATTAAATTGGAATGAGTAGAAGTCCGATATAGTTTCGGCCACGCGTGAGGATGCGGAGTCACGAGAGGTTGGCTCCAATTCCTGACTCTTAAACTGGTCCGCGGCCCAAATCCCTTAAGTGGGTAGCATCCCGGATTAGTGAGTCAAGTAAATCCCGGATGTGGGACGGTGTAGTCCCCAAGGCCGGAGGTCCCGACGACTTGACTTGAGTATAAGTAAGTAAGTAAGAATGAGTAAGTAAAGTAAAAAGGAAGTAAGTAATTGTAAGTAAGAAGAAGTAAGTAATGAGTAAAAGAGTAAAGCATTCCGATTAACCCGGATGCATAATTTGGCTAACCTTGTGAAGGTAAGTAAGATGTGTACTTGTAATGTTGCCTTGATTGTGTAATGAATTGTATAGCATGTATGATGTATGAAAAGCATGTATGTATGAATAATGAATGGCATGTTTAGTGGACGTCAAATAGTCGGCGTGCCCTAGCTAGCACGCGGTATATGCGGAGTCCATATGCAGCTTTTGCTGAGCCCCTTGGGGCACCATTTTTACTACACGCAGGTACTCGAGAGTGATGAAGATGTGAAGACCTAGTTTCATTTCTTTTATCTTCTTTTTGGGATGTAAACAATGAGATTATGATTGGGTGTACTGAGTAGTACATGGCTGTAACCTTTGATTAGCCGGTGTACCATGGGGTACACCTTTTTGGATTTTGATAGAATGGAGTTGGTATAGATGAGTAGCCTTAGAAACTCATTCTTTTGGGAAGTGTGGTAAAGGATGTAATGTAATACTTTAATACTCGGTGATCCAGGATGTAAGTAATTGGTACATGGTATTTGGGTAAGTAATTTAGTAGCTCGGTACGTTATGTTCATCAGACCGTGACTGTAAGTATTAGTAGCCTAGCTAGCCGTATGGGCGGTTAGCGGCATTGTTTCACCCGCCGTAGTAAGTATGTAGTAATTCCGCTGCGAACTCGTAGGATTAATAGGACGATTAGACGGTAAGCATAGGATTAGCGGTTGGGGTGTTACAGATAGGAAACTGAAGCTGAAATCCAAACTGAAATCAAAACAGAAACTGAGTTGTGTTCTTGCTTTCTTCCCTGTCTGGTTTTTTTTCTTTCAACTGATTATACTTCTCCTAACTCCTTACCCAGTTACTTAAATATTCCATTAAGCTTTTAAATCCAGACCAAAACTCAAACAACTTGTTACAGTTCTGTTCCATTCATGAAACTGAGATATGCTACAGTTCTATTCCATTCATTTTTCAGAAATCGGTAATATACTTGAACTTACTTTCTTTCCTGTGGCAGTTTTAAGTAGTAGCATTTTTAAAACTACACTATTATGTATTAATTGTAATACTAAATGCTAAGAATAAATAAATACAGCAGTTTACAGATTGGTTTGCAAAGTTACCGTAACTAAGCACCGAAGTGGGCAAGTAGTGTCGAAATCAGCCCACGAACTAGGTCGCAATTAACTGTGAATCTGGGCACAAATATATGAACAAGGTTAGAACATTTGCCATTACACTCTCAGGATTCGATACAAACGAGGTTAGAACTTGCAATCGAAATGCATGTATATGAACAAAGTTAGAAAAAAACGACAATCAATCGATCGCATACCCAATACGCGATAGAGACGTCGACGGTGAGACCAGTGGTAGATGGGTGGTGACCGGCGGCGATGGGAGTGACAAAGGTGGTGGGAGTGGCGGCGGCGATGGCCGTTAGCAAGGTGACGGGAGAGAGGAGGCGATTTCAGTGAGGAAGATAGCGCGAAAGAGAAGAAGAGTTACTGTGAGTAGAGTGTGCAGAGTGTAGGTAAATGTTTAAATGGACTTTAGATTACGGTTTACATGTAAACCGTAAACTAAAGTCACACTTTACATGACGGTTCCCAAAAAAACCGTAATCTAAAGTGTAACGAAATTAAAAAAAAAGCGCGATAATTATTTGGCATATGTTGGGTTTCAAACATAGGTAACACATTAATATAAAGTTTTTATTAATCTAAAATACACTGGTAAAACGACGTCGTTAACCGTAATCTAAAGTGTAACAAAATTAAAAAAATAGCGCGATAATTATTTGGCATATGTTGGGTTTCAAACATAGGTAACACATTAATATAACATTTTATTAATCTAAAATACACTGGTAAAACGACGTCGTTAACTGTAATTTAGATTACGCGCGGAGTCAAAAAAATCAAATAATACGGGAAATATTTGGCGTCAGGTCAAAACGACGTCGTTGACCATCAGTCGGAGGTAGGCGCGCCTTTTTTAGGACGGACTTTAGATGACGGTTATTAGTGAAACCGTAATCTAAAGTCCGTTGACCGTAAAGCGCGCGTCAACACGGGACTTTAGATTACGGTTTCACTAATAACCGTCATCTAAAGTCCGTCCTAAAAAAGGTGCGCCTACCTCCGATCGATTATTGATTATGGTTAATTCAATCATCGTCGCTAATTAATTCCGGTCTTCCTATTAATCACGGTGTCTGTTAAAGCCGTGATTAAACCACCGTCATTAAAGGCTCACGTTCCACCAGTGACCAAAAGGGAGGATGAAACAAATACATCACATATATGGCAGCGCCTCACTGAAAAGTTTACAATTGACAAATTCTGTAACACCCCAACCGCTAATACACTAATCATGGTCTAATCATCGCATTAACATAGCTAATCGCAGCGGAATTACTCTCGACTATGGAGGGTGATACAATACCGACAGCCTTCCACAGCTAACAATCCTAACTAGATGCAGTCCCGGTCTGATAAATAGAAATACCATACTTGCATTATCATAATTTACAACGCCTGATTACCGAGTACTAAGAGTATACATTACAAAAAGATCTCCCAAGTCTAACAAAAGAATATGAGTTTAAACATTCCACTCCTCTTTTCCTAGTTATCTATTCTCAAAATACAACAGGTGTACCACATAGTACACCGACTACTCTAGGGCTACAAGCTCGTGTACAACTCGGTACACCATCATCTACTACTAACTATCAAAAGTATAACAAACCGGTCCATCTCGACCAATCAACCGTCTCGGGTACCTGGAAGAATAAAAACATTGCCCCAAGGGGCTCAGCTAAAGCTGCATATGATAATCGTATACCCCGCGTGTTAACGGGGGTATGCCAACTACTTGGTCGTATACATGGAGTTCATTAACATTTAGGCAAGCATGCTAATTACAAACAACATTATAACCATGTAGAAACAATACCCACACATAGAGCATATCACAACAATGGGAACAACACAAGTTATCCATACATTGGTCATTGAGGCCTTGAGATTCTCTTTTCAAGTTCTAGCCTCTTCTCATGTTAGCCAATTTCTCATCCGGGTTAGACGGATGTTCTTAAATCTTTGCTCATGGTCATATGTCTCGCACAAGGCATGATCCACACTTAACCAATTATTTATCTCTTGAAATAATTACTCAGTTAAGTCGGGTGACCTCCGGGCAGAGATGAGGCATGCACCACATCTCACCACCGGGCTTTAGATTTGGCTTACTTCCCCGGGTTGCAACCATACGGTTTGGAACCATGGTGGGAAGGTTAGGCCAGAACTCGGTAAGCAATCTCTCTTGCTTCCTCATTCTCACGCGTGGCCGAAGCTATATCGGTCTCCTCTCAATCTCAGTTACCCATTTCTAAAGTTAGGTAAGTCAGAAGGTTAGGGTGTTAGAGAGAGCTTCTCAAACACAAGATTTATCATCATTCAAACATTTCATGAATTATACAAACTTGTCTTACAAGACATAGTTCAATCAAGTGCAAAGACAAGCACATGATATAAGGAAATGCAATAAGTCATATTCATGCATTTTATCTTGATTAGGTGATTGAATATAAAACACACAAACACACAAACCGGAGTAACCAGGTTAGAATACAGGGCATGAGAAAATCATACCGTTCACCGTTGTCGTTTGTTTGCCGACTCACTCTCGGAGTCCGACTAATCGAATCCTATAACATACATTAGGTCAGAAGGTTAATTATCCATAATTAACTTGACTCGTTACTTCACTAACGTTTCCCGAACTATACTTACTTAGTCATTACATTTCAAGCTTAATTCATACAAGTTCTTACTTCTCATTTTCTCTTAATCTCGTTTAAGCCCTTAATGACCCTCACATGACATTAATTAAGTCCTACTTAACTTATAATATCATTACCAATCAATTCCTTAGCTTAAAACACACTTAATGAACTTATTTTCAAGTTTTTGGGTTGGTCCGGGACTTTGTCCGGGTCCTAAGTCCCGGACCCAACCTTAGGCAAACTCTCGGCATGATTTTACATGTGGTCCGGGACTTTAGCAGGGACCTAAGTCCCGGACCAATAGTGGGTTGAACTCTCGGCCTCTTTTTTTGGTTGGTCCGGGTCCTTGTCATGGAACCAAGTCCCGGACCAATCACTGGGTGAATCTCTCGGCGTATTTCAGACACTGGTCCGGGACTTTGTCAGGGACTAAAGTCCCGGACCATAGCAGGATTTTCACCATTCTTAAGTTTTCAAAATCTGTTCAAGCTCTATTCTTCCTCCATTAATTACCCAATCTTTCCCACTCATAATCCATATATTTTAGCACTTAATTACCCTTCTAAACCTTCTTAAATAAACCAATAAGTTCACTCTCTAACTCATGATTAATTCACTCAATTTTCTCACTTAAACTTCAATAACTAGTTTCTAGTTTTCTAGCTCTTGTTACAGTTTTTATTCCCTTCCTTACCATTCAAACTCCACTTACTAATGTCATTCCTAGCATTCAAATAGCATTATTTCTACTCCTAATGCACTCTTCTCCATAATTTGGTTTCCAAACCATTAACTACCCACTTACCTCATCTAAACACACCTAGCTTCTCCTCTCAACAAAACACTCAAGTCCACACCATCCTAGATAAATTTTGACAGAACTTGCCTACTTTCCTAAGCATTCTCACAACACTAAATCAGCTCACAAATCAGTTCTTCACCCCTGTTTGATTTAGGCATCATCAACTACAAACACTTACTACAACAACACATTAAATTCCCACCTTGTTCACACATATGTAACAGTTTAGTCTCAAGCTTATTTCCCACACATAAGCAACATTAAACAGCCTCATTACTCATTCAAATTGTAGTATCTTAACTACACTAAAACAAGGTCTTTAATTCAACACTAAAAATCTGTTTTGCAAGCCAACAAAGCCAACTCAAGGTGAGCTCATTACCTTGCTACTTTTCGGTTTTCTCTTCTCTTCTTCCTCTTTTCTCTTGTTCTCTCTTTCTCTTCTTGTTCCCACACCAAAAAAAGGTATAGATTGATATCTACAATCATATCCCCATACCACACAGTACAAGCTAATTAATTCAAACTCCCCTCACAAAAACTAGTATTTCAAGAGCTAGTTTTTAGGGTGTAACTTAGAGATTACCTTCAAGTGTCCAAATGGAGAGTTTTGGAAATCAAATTGATGAAGTTCCAGCACTCCTCAAAGGCAAGAAGAAACCGGTTGGAAATGGAGGCAAGAGCTCAACGTGGGAATTTTTTATTTGCAAGAAAAGCTAGTAAAAGTGGAAATCTTGAGTTTCTTTTTACCTTAGAGTATAAAGGAGATGATGGAGACCCAAAAACACCTCTTCAAGCTTCAAAATGGCCTACTTCCATGGAGATGAAGATGGAGGTTTCAAGCTTTTGAAGGGTGGAAAACGTTTCCCTTGCCGAGAGGAATTCAACAGTGGTATTTTTGTGTGATTTGAAATTGATTTGAGTGTTCAAAATCAAACAAGAAGAGAGGTGTTGTATGGAGAAGTTGAAATCGCCATTTGTGCAGAGGAAGAAGAAAGTCCAGTTTGAGAGGGGGGGGGGGGGGGAATCGTGAATGAGAAGGGTGAGAGGAGGTGAGAGAGTACTAAAGTCTCTTTTTACTATTCCCTCTCTACTTTAATTTTTTTGTCTTATAGTGACTTACTAGCTAGTTAATTAATTAAGTGTGTGTATGTCAAGTAGAAACCGGCCCCACACTCTACTCATTACCCGGGTCGTTTTTCGTCTTTTTGAATTAAACACGTTTCGTCTCCCGATTTCGACACTATTCACTCCCGGGACCCGTTTCCCGGAATTTTCTCGTTTAATTAATTTTAATGGCTCTAGACCCTTACTATGGTCTAATTATATATATATATATTTAACTAACTATAATTATTACGCATTTATTAAACCCGTTTAAAATCACGTTTTCCCGGTTTCTCGAAAAACGCATTTTAAAGCTCGTTTGGATTTTTAACTCGTTTTACGGATCCGTTTTCTCCGGGAATCGTTCCCACGTATTTATTTAGGCCTAATTAAGCTCTTAAATATTCCGTTAGTCTAATTAATCACTGTTTTTAAACCCGGGGTATTTCAAATTCACTTCTAATAAGAAACCAAATTCATCACCCTAGTCCAGTTTATACCATCTCAGTAGAGAAGAAAATAAAAGAGTTTGAGAGTTGCTGATTGCATATTTTTTTTGCTTTCTTATTCAGATTATCTATCATCGTCAACATGAATATCCCAATAGTTTTTGAAGAAATTTAATACACTAAGAAATCAGCTCGTCACGAGTCTACCATATAACTAACTAATTTAATGCAACCAGATCATCATCAAAAGGACGAGAATGAACATAAGCCTTAGTAAGATGAAAATAAGAGGTACCTTTATAGTTTATATATACGATGGAATTTCTTCTGCTTCACACTACCACGGCACCAACAACCCTACGGTGCAAAAAATTCAAGTTTGTTGCTCTGAATCTCAAAGGGAGAACCCACAATAAGCAACCGGTTTCATATATTAAACATATATACCTTTTCTTCAGGGGTGGAGACAGGGTGTGCAGGAGGGAGCAACACACCCTCCAACTTTGTTAAATTACATAAAATTATAGTGTAAATTTTTGTTAGAAAATTTTGATAAAAGACCCCTAACTTTTTATAATTTTGTCCATGCCCTCTTTAACTTCAATTTCTGGCTCTACCCCTGCTTTTCTCCCTTGTGCAACCCAAGTGAACTGGAAAACTAGCGAACTAGTGCACAAGATGAATGAGAATGAGAAGCAAGCGTAGTCACGAATGAGAAGAAGAAGAGAAAACTAGAGAAGTGGAGGCCAGGGATGGAATTGGGGAAAACTGCGGAGTGAGGAGGCAGGCACACAAGCAAACAGACGTGACGGGAATGAATGAAGAAAGAAGAAATTTTAGGAGTTAGGGTTATGTCTACGCCCAATATAATCCTCCTAGTACTCTAGAAAAATAAAATTTTATTTATTGTTGGGTTACGGGTCATGTTGGTAGGTCAACCCCAAAACCAACCCGGGTTTTTAGTGACCCACCTAAGCCTGAACCGAAATGTTTTTAGTTTGAAAATTATAATCAAACTTGCGTTTTAGTGTATTAGTTTCGGATTGGATTTCCAGTTTGTGTCAGGATTAACAACCCTAATCCTGACTCTGAGAAGATTAACTCTCTGTCACCCGGCTAGACTCAAACGGATCGCACCAGCTTTAACCCCGGCCGTACTACATCACCACTTCGACCCTAGCACCATGAAAGCACTCATGACTTAGCATGTGCGTCTTTGACATCCAATCCCGTCAATCACATCGGACAACTCGTCGTTACCAACTCAAACACCCCGTCATTACCAACTCTGACACCCCTTTAACACATCATTAATATCATTTCCTTTCCCTGATTAAGGGGCAACCAAGCAAGGAAGGAAGCTTCGTCATGACATAGCCATCCCGGGTGACATCAGTCCTATCCTACGTAGAGGCTACCTACGTCACCAATCCGGCCCGAGGATATGAGGCAAATCGGGAAGTCAAGCCGGCCTAATTGTCTTATTCCCTATAAATTGATCAATGCTTCATATGTTGTCACATACATACAAACATACTTGTACTTGGAGTGAATAAATGATCATGTTTTACGAGTTTAGTTCATGTGCTTTATCAATGTTTATCATGCTCATTTCTTCACTTTAGCTAGTTTTCCTCTAGTTTTGTGTTTTATTGGTGTGCTTACATAATTGTTGTTTAAACACAAGGAATAACCTAGCTATGAGCAAAGTAGATGAATTGAGGAGCGTTTGGGCGCAAACAGATCTCAATTCGAAGCTAAAATGAAGAAAATATTCTATATTGTATAATTGTCCAGACATGTGTCCAGGTCTATAGACGCGAACGCACCCTTATGTGAGCTACTAAACATTTTTGATATTGGTCCGGGTCTTTGTCCGGGTGAACAGACCTAGACCAACTCTGTGACAAAGTTGCTACCTCTTTTCGACCCTATCCGAGCAGAGCAGAACCAGAATTCCAAATATATGAGGTATAAAAAATTTCGTGTTTGTTGCATCAACAAAAAAACATGTGATATATATCTACTACATGGAAAACCTTTAAACAAAAGATTATTTAGAAATGGATGCTCGGCGTTGCTGAAAAATGCTACAAAGAATATTTAGAAATAATTCCTTATGCCAAACGAAATGAAGAAAATAATATTTACCACATAATAGAAAATTCGAGTAGTTTAAAGTTGGCATAGTAATATTTTGTCTATCTTGAACGCACCTGCAAAATGAGTTTTTGTACTTATATATAAATAAGACAAGATATATGTAGAGATACATATAAATGAAAGGTAAATTGACATAAATGAATTAAAATTAGTGTTCCTTATGGACAATAAATTGTGAGCGTCTCTCTTTCATAAAAGTGAAGTCATCTATTATCTTATCAGTAGAAATTGTCTCAGTAGTCCCCCTTTCAATATTAACAGTCAAGTAGCTCCGTAGAAACTCATCAGACATACTACTATGAACTTTAGTCTTGATAATTTTCATTGTTGAAAATTCTTATTCACTTGTTGTAGTTGAAACGGGAAGAGTTAGGACAATATGTAGTAACCTATCAATTGAAGGATATTTATGACTTTCCAGTTTCACATAATCCCTTAAACAAGTCAGAAATTGAACTTACATTTTTTAAGTCTTTGTGGTTAAGAACATCTACCTCATAGTGTTCCAATTCCTCCCTTAGACAATTTCTTCTTGTGCAGTGAAATTAGAAGGGTAAAACTTTGTTTCCATATGTCATTAGCGTCAAAAGGTTTATATGAATTTATTAGGTCAAATGCAACACTCAAAGATAAAAGCTCTGTGACATGCTCATTAAACCTAGAGTTATGTTCTCGCAACTGATAATCAACATAAGCAATAAACACATCAACTCGATAATGATGCTCAATAGTTACATTGTATTTCTTATAACGAAAGTGGATGATATAAAACTCGATAATGATGCTCGACAGCTAACTCCAAGTAGTCAACCGACCGAAATCTCTTCGCCGGCCATAAAATGATAAACCGTTATAGACTGTACATTTTATGGGGAGAAAAGGGCATGCACTCACTATGACTACCAAACTAACGTGTGGCACAGTTTACTCGAGATTCGGTCATGGCCTTAGCCCATGATGCAAAGCCAACCATTCATTATTTTGAGCTATTAAAAAGAATTATCTTAGTTAGAAGATTACAAGTTTTGCAATCCAAGAACTTGTATTCGCATAAATTACTTTCTAGTAAAACCTTTGTTGCACACACCGTTTCCTAGGTCTTCTTGTCTAAACTACGTAAATCTTAATGTTTGTCACTTCTCTTTTTTAAATTACTCACTAATCATCATTGATGAGTTGATCAACCCCATAAACAAGATCATACCCTGGCACTAATTTATTGTAACATTTTAATCAATCGCATGCTCGATATTGTTCGCTCTAGTCCATTGGCATCATAGTTTTGCTTCCGATGGTCAACTTGGTGCACCACTTAAAACTCTTGTACTATGGAGAGATATCAAAACCATTATAAGGTATGCATTATTTCCCCCTTCAACTGGTATGAGATTTGTTCATCATACATCACCCACCCTTATAGAGTGAGCTCGGTACTCTCGCGGGCACACTAGCACATCAACCCGACACCGACCCTAATATGATATAAAATAACGTTGTCAATTTCATGGTAAATATTGTCCCCTATGGCCACTGACTCTTGAATTTATTTTGAATTAGCTTTATACATTACCAAATAGAAAAATCATTAACTTTTAGTTATAGTTGAAACTTGATTCAACATAGCCTATGCTCATAATTAATAAAGTAAATTACTCGAAACCCTTGGAGGATTTGGGATAATACGGTTAACCCCCTTGTATTTATCATAATTATTAGTAACCACCTTGAGGTTATGGTATTTCTGACTATGAGCTCCCGAACTATAACTCTGTTATTATGAAGTAAACTACGTGTTAACCTGTTAACTTAATCACATTTATAATGTCAGGCCGGACATCAAAACTGTTAATAAACATCATCTAACTCTCTTTATATCTCTCTCATCCCACTTCAGATGCATTTTCGAGGTAGGGTTGACGTTTTTTTGGAAAATAACAATGTTGATTAAGCAATTTTGGTGTCCATTCTTTCATTATTAATGTGATTAAGCTTACGGGTTAGCACGTAGTTAACGTCTTGATATCAGAGTTATAGTTCGGGGGCTCATAGTCAGAGATACCGTAACCTCTAGGTGGTTATCAATAATTATGATAAACACAAGGGGGTTAACTGTATTATCCCAAATTTCAAGGGGGTTCCAAGTAATTTACTCTAATCAATAATACAAAATATAGAATTTTATATTTTATTTGAACAAAAATAATCTAAAGTGAAATAAATATAAATATATAATATCACCATACGGTTATATGAAGTTTTTCACTAAATTTCTACACATCTACCTAGAGCTGTCAAGATCTAACTTGAACTCAAAATCCGCTTGTTTTATCTGTACCAAAAACCTGAAAATATTTAAGTATATTAAACCCGAAACCCAACTGATCAGAACCATAATGACCCGAAATACTAGTGACCGGAAACTGACTCGAAACCCGATTGACCCAATGATAGTAACTAAAAATTGACCGAACCCGGAAAACATTAACTAATAGTGACTCAAAATTGTCTCAAACTCGGATAACATGTATAAGTATGACAAAAAAAAAAACTTAAGTTAGCCTATTTATATCTGAATGAAGATCAAAATAAGCATTATATTGATCTTTTTTATAACCAGCATGTAGTATATTCTAATAGAAAATAGGTACATATTTATTTAATAATTGTTTTAAAAAATATTAATCATAAACCAAAATAATCGAAACCCAGTTATACACATGAAATTGGTACAACCTGAACCTAAATGACCCAAAAATATTAACGATCTGAACAGATTTTGACCCCAATGGATATGACCCAAAACCTAAATGAATAACCGATTTGATAGGTCTCCATCTACCTAATTCTTGATGGAAACTAATTAACTTTATCTAAAGCTATGACATAAGAGCCAAGACCGACTGGATCACAAACCAACAATGAGCATCCTCGATTTACCAAAAATGTCATTATAATTTTAGTTAATTCATAAAATGCCACTAAAATAACAAAAATTATAAAATGTCACTATGTTTTCCTAAACGTTCATGTCAATCTTGCATTTAACCAATAAGATAAAAACTGAAATACAACTTCTATTTTACAAAATACTTTTGAAAGTAAATAATATCCCAAAAGGTATTTTTTTAAAAAAAATTCAGCATACTATAAAATATAGATATTTGTAAAAACATATTAAAATAAATTATTAAAAATACAATTAAATTTTGATGATTATCAAATAAGATCAAAGACATTATAAAGTCATAATAGTATATAAACTTATAAAATAATGTATTTAGAATGATTAACATTGAAAAAAAGGAGATAAACTAAAAATTATATAAAATAAAATATTGTTTAAAGGAATATTATTGAAAAGCTTATTAAATTTTTCATAAAATATTGATAATTGATAAAGATTATTTACAAAAGTTAAAGAAAGTTTATTAAGTACAAACTTTTTTTTAAATTAATTACCATACTTAAAGAAATTAGAACTTTAGTAATAGTAGTTTATTAATAGACTAATTTTCAATTTTTACAATCATTTTATTACAATACTAATTTTTATTGAAGAAGAATGATTAAAAGTTAGAGGAAGAAGAAAAAAAGAGCAAGTTAAGTCATCATATATGCGTTTGTAAACTTTTTGATAATTTTGTATTTATTTGTATACAAGTTTTCTTTTAATTTTATCTCTTTTTCTACGAATTTTAATCATTTATAAATTAACTAAAATCATAAGGGAAATCCTTAAAATTAATATAAAAAAAAAGGTTTGAAATCACTCCACTTTGGCACTTTCTATGGCGAAAAGAGTATTTTCTCTGGGGAAATAGTATTACATGTAAAGACACATATATATTTCTAAATTTACTTATTATGGGAGTTAATGATCTGAGGCGGAAAGTAGAAACCTTTCTCCGGCCCCGCCCTCTCTCTGCCTGAAAATCCACAACGTTTTGCGAGGTTGCCGTTCACTTTCTGGTTCTCTGCCCCGCCCTTCTTTCTATGTCTCCCTAATGAGAGAATCTCTCTCATGATTTTAGCCCTATTTTAATGGCATAAAGCCAATCGATTCCCATCCTTCAAAGATGCCAAACTAAGCTTTTTCTTTTTTTGTTTTCCCATAAAATATAAAGGGAATATAAAAATGACAAACCGAAAGAAAAAGGAAAGCGGAATAATGGGGTTGAAATTTCATGCTGCTCCGTCCTTTAACCACCTCCTGCAACGATTCAAATACAGATACCACCACTCTCTCCTTCCTATTCGTACTTTAATGGCATCCTCTCTGCTACTTCCTGCACTTCCACCGCCGCCTTTGTTTCCTCACCCTTGTATTTCCCCTCTTTTGATTTAAGAGTTCTCTTCTCCTCATCTTCCCTCCTCTGTTCCTCGAAAATCACGATCAGGTGATTTGGGTAACCGCCGCCCCCTCCCCGAACCTTTCCTACCTGGCTTCTCTGGTAAGCCGCCCTCTTCCCTTCCCTCCTATCAATCGCTTGTCTGATTTTGTACCTAACTAATTTAATTGAAGCTATTGACCGGTAAACATTTAATGTCTGTGTTTTTTATAAATAAAATTGTATGGTTGTTACGCTTTGAATGTCTCTAAAGGATGAATGTAGGAGCGGCTATGTCTTCTCTAGTAGTTATTCCACCGTCGTCTTGAAGTGAATGGTCGTCGTAGGTTATGTATACCACTAACATCGTCGACGTAGCTGTAAATCTGCATTTATTAATGAGTTAAATGTTTGATTCTCCCTCGGCGTACTGAAGAAGGATTCTAAGGATATTTCGGTGATTTAAATACCGGGGTAGTAAACTCTTAAGATCCGCTTGATGAGTATTTATATCTTCAATTTGCCGATCTTCTTTTTGATTAATTTGTTCTTCTATGGGTTCATATTTTTAGGGTAAGCTATCGATTCATATATGCAGCTGTAGTCTTTATCGCTCAGATTTAGATCCTGGAATCTGATATCTAATCAGGTCACTGTCATGTTAGTTCTTTGATCGATTAATTCTGTAGATGTGGGTTCTTTCTGGGTTTATATTTGTTGAGCTTTAAAATATCTCTGACACGATTTTCCGTCAAGTTTGTTGCTTCCTGCAAGTATCTCTTCCACTGTAGATTGGTCGGGTAGATATGGATCGGAAGGGGTTGATCCTAGCCTGAGTTTTGAATCTATGTCCCTTATCTATTAATTTTCAATGCTAACTATTAACGACTTGTCAATCTCTTCTAGACTGTGATGAAAGTTGACCGTTTGAGCTTTACTTGCTATGCGTCATGGAACCCATCTTCAAGATAACTGTCACTGTTATCTTTTTCCTATGTCTGGATTCTAGCTTGTGATTTGTTTATCCCAGAGTTGTTTGTCTCCATGATAAATCATATCTTGAACTTTTAATCCATCTAAGATTTTGATATTGCATTGGTTTTTTTTTTTTTTTGTGTGGCTATTATAACTCTTTGTTTTGGTCTTCTACATTTGACTCTCGGTTAGCTAACTAATGAGATCATTGACATACATTTTGATGTATCAAGCAGATTTGCTAGCTCTATCTGGCGTTAAATCGATGGATAGGGAAAAAGCTATTGATGATGAGTGGGATGAAGAATTATCTGGTTACGGTGGATGGCTAAGTCTGAACAGCTGTGTTAGTTTAAATTCCTCGGGCAAGAATTCTAAGGTCAGTTTGGATATGCCCCCTCCATTCAAGAAGCGCGTGATTTCGAAGACTACTAAGAACTTAGACTTGAATCTCCCTGGTCATGTCACCCTGGCCGACTCATCAGATGTTGAGCCTCAAGATGCAGATTACACGTACACTACCTCGTTCAGCCATGAGCTTGAAGTTATGATCTTTGGCAGATTTCCTTTGTCAGATTTTTGGAAAGTATGCTCATTAAACAAGGCTTACCTTTCTCATTTCAAGAGAGGAGAGCTCTTCAAGATAAGGAGTGAGCTTCGCGTTAAGGAGCTATGTGTATTCATGTTAGCTACTGGAGAGCAGAACTGGTATGTGTTTGATCGACAGTTTAAATCACGCAAGAAGCTCCCTATACTGCCAGCAGATAGTTGCTTCACCCAGAGTGACAAGGAGACCGTATGTGCTGGCACCCACCTCTTAGTTTCAGGCATGGAGATCAACGGCCCTGCAATTTGGAGATATGAGTTAGCGACAAATAGGTGGGCTTGGGGCCCATCCATGATTAACCCACGGTGCTTATTTGCTTCAGCAACTTGTGGCGAGTCTGCTTTTGTGGCTGGTGGTCTTAGTTTGGGTTCAATTAAGGGAGTTCTAAACGTGGCTGAGAAATACAACTCAGAGAGCAGATCATGGGAGCTGCTCCCTAGGATGAAAGAGAAGAGAAAGCTTTGTGCAGGTGTTTACTTGGACAACAAGTTCTATGTCATTGGTGGGGTTAATGAAAATGGAAAACATCTAACCTGTGGGGAGGCATTCCATGAGGACAAGAACATGTGGGTGAGGATCCCAGAGATGCTAGAAGGTGCAATGGTTTCTGGGTCACCCCCGCTCATTGCCACTGTAGATAACGAGCTTTATGCAATTGATACTTCTTCTAACCAACTTAAGGTCTACCTGAAGGAGAAAGTATCTTGGAAAGTTCTAGGGCCCATCCCAGTTAGCACAGATTTTAACAAAGGTTGGGGTGTGGCGTTCAAGTCATTGGGAGATGAGTTGCTGGTCATGGGCAAATCAATCAGTTTTAGTTCTGACGGTTGGGTGTTTATATACACATGTCGTCCGGACCCTAACAGTAGGGAATTGCAGTGGAAGCTTGTGGATGCTGGGCGAAACCGTCCGAGTCATTTTATTTTGAATTGCTCCATCATGGCAGCGTGAGAAGTCAAGGGGTGGCCAAAGGTGAGTGAAGAGCCTTGTGTTGTGTCTTATCTTCAGTCAGAGAAATGTAATAGGGATGTAATAATACTATTGGTTTCAAGGTAAATGTCATTATATTAGGTGAATCTTTATCTAAATAATATTGGGGTTTTGTTTTTGGCTTTTAGGTTCCTGAAATAAACACTTGAAAACTTGTTAATCTCTGGGAGCCATGAATGAAGGTTGTACAATATCATGGAATCTGAAATGTGATTACTTCTTAAGTTCTTAGAAGTTTATCTTGTCTTGTTACCGTATATGATGAATCGCTGTTTTGAAGAGTTCCGAGCTGCTGAGTTTCGTTATGTGATGAGAACTTTTGTGAAACCTCCCTGCCTCTTTTTGCTTTGCCAAGCATATGCAGATTGAGTTGTATGTTTGCAATGATATGAGTCATCAACCAAGATGTTTCTGGCTGGGTGCCGCTGTATGTTTTATCTAGTGGTGTAGTATCCGACCCGATTAAAATTCTATTGACCCATATCCTATCAAAAAATAATCGGTTACAAATTTTCAACCCATATTCAATCTATGTAAAAACATTGAACCTAAACATGACATGTTTAACCTGTTCAAATATAAATACTCTTGTTTATTTGTAGAATGATCAGTCTTCTTTAAAAGTGTGCATATGATGATCATTTATTTTGAACCATTGTGTGCCGTTTTTTTAAATGTCAACATTTTGTTAAATGAGTCAATAATCCTAACTCATAGTCGTTGTTTCTACGAATGAAATGGTGTGAACGGAGGATTTATGTGGCTAATGAATGACATAGTATTTAGGTTTTCAAACAAAGAGTGAATGGCGAATATATATGGTATAGAGAATGTATTTGGGTTTATAAAAAGTAATTTCTTGGCTACATACATGTACATATGTTCTTTAAAAACTATACAATTAGTAAATAAAATTGTATGGATGTATGGTCTCGTTCTTCATGCCATTAATCTCCAATTTTCCACATTAATGACATTAATCTATAATGCTGATGGAGACATATCCACGATTTCTGCTCACGATTCGTTACTTGCGTAACTTATTATTAAAGGTTTGAAACCCTGTGTTTGAAAATTGAGCTCCTCCTGTTGATCAAACCTATTACAATTTTACCCTCACTTTATTTCTTTTCGTACCTTTCTCCTTGCCCAACTCCCGCAAATTGAAAGCGCACTCTCCTGCATTCAATACGTATCTCCCTCTACCTTGTACCAAATTATCGTACCTACAGTTGGCTCTTCTCACAACAACTTTCGTCATTGAATGCCCAAAAATCTGCAGTAGCATTGTGAATCTTGGAAGCCGCCAGTTTGCAACTCTCCATGTCTCATTGAGCTGCGACCATACTTTCCACTCAAGTATCTGGCTACCGTATTCAATTTCAACAACCACAACTAATGCATAAGAGACCACTGAGTTGGCTTTAAAATGTCAAACATCCCTCCTAGTAACATCGCGCCATAGTTGCTTGCAACAGGTAAACTTCTCTACGTTTTTTTTTCCTTTCTTGAGCTATTGAATTCCTTCACTATTAACAACAGGTTTTTTTACTAGCGTGTAGTCTTATTTCATCTGGGACATTCAGTGCGTTGAGGTAATTCTTCCTTAACGATTCAATATCACCATCCTCTTTATCCAGGCAATGAAATAAACTGTTTTCTGATAGATGACGATGCAGGTGCTATTTGTGCTCCACTTTGCAGACTATAATCAGGTAATAAAAGATGCCCTACCATTCTTCATTTGGTACTTTGTTTCTGTATTGACAATTTGACCACCTTTCTGCTGTTGATGCCACTTTGTTGCTATTGTTACGAACTTTGTTTGCTACTGCATTACATTATCTATTTGTATTTATTATAAGTAGTGACTGTCTGTCAAAAAACCCATGATTAGTAGCTTAGGTATGGTGAAGGGAGATGAGAATGACAAAGGGAAAGGGAAGAAAGTAGCAAAGGATGAGAGTAAGCCAAGGAGGTCTAAGTATGACTGGAGTAATGAAGATGTAGAGTTGTTGATAAAATTACTGGTTGAAGAGGCTCAAATTCAAATTGGAAGGGGTGGTAGCTTAGTTGGTTTTCAGCATTAACAGACAGGCCTAGATTGGAATGAGGTTGGCAACTGCTGTACTTATCCCCCAGACTGGGTTGCTATAAAAGCTCAGGTGACAATGCTTCACTATTATGAATGTCCAATATATTGTATAGTATGTTTTAATGTAAAACAATATATATTATTATCATATTGGTTATTAATGAGAGTTTCAACTGTTGACATGAAAACAGAGCTATGTAAAAGCTGATTAACTCAAAGTGGCCTGCCCATGTGGTTGATGATATGAAGCTTATTTAGGGACAGTCCTATGCTACTGGTGAGCTCAGAATAACCCCCGGTGGTACAGCTCCTATCCAGTATGAACAGATAGAATCAGATGGTGCTGGTTGTGATGGTACTGAAACCGACAATACGGAAAACTAGAGCGGTAACTTCGATTTTTCTACTGAGGGTAACAAGTGTGTGTCAATTAGGGGTGACAATTTTTACCCAGCCCGATAACCCGACCCATACCCAACCCGAAAATAGCGGGTTTGGGTCACAATTATTGACCCATTAAATTATTGGGTCGGGTATGGGTTACCTATTAAATTTGTGGGTTGGGTATGGGTTTAAAAGCCTAACCGGTAGTCAACCCGACCCGTTTATTTTATTTTATTAAAAATAATAAATAAATAATTAGATAAAAATATAAATATATTACTAAGTAAGTGCTAACCTACTATTAGTATAATACAGATTAAGTAGTATCTTTTTTATGAGAGGTTGTTTATTTGATAATACTACTTTGTTGTATTTCTTTATAAAGCAAAAACAAGAGTATTCGTTATGTGGATTGTCAAAAGACAGTGTGCTGCTCTCTCCTCCACAGCTCCCACTGTGGTCCTATCTCTTCTGTACTCTGAAGATTTTTGTCTATGTTTTAATTCTATATTCTGAAGGAGAAAATACAGTTATATTTGGCCCAGGCGCGTACACATCACCTTTTTATGTTAAGTGCCACTGAGCACGACATGTATGTGGAAAAAGAAAAAAACGGAGGATAATAAAAACTCTAGAATATCTACCATATTGAATGTATGATTTCATTCATTTGTAACTCCGTTTGAGCAATCATATAAAAATTTTAATTCCAGGTCTTTTAAATTTTGCATAGCCTAATTATGTTGGGTTAAGCGGGTCGAGTATGGGTTTAATCATCTTATATGGGTTGGGTATGGGTTGATAATTTGTAACCCGAATATTATTGGGTCGGGTATGGGTCCATACAATTTTAATCGGGTTGGGTATGGGTGAGCTTCAACCCGACCCATTAATCCGAATTGTCACCCCTAGTGTCAATGGATATGTCGAGGGGAAACAAGCAATTTGATATGTATGGTGTTGTGGGTTCCAATAGAAATAGGGTGAATACTCCATTTAATGGTGTAATACTGGAGACAGCAGCGCCCCTTTCTTTGATCTGACCACTACTGCTGAATTCGGCGCAACTTTAACTGCCTCTGCCTTCCAGGGTTCACCATTTGGAGGCATAGTTGCTGGCAGCTCAAGTGGGTTCATGCCTTTTGTGGATGTAGCTGATGCAACTCATAACCTTGGCAGCATACAGTTCACCAACAACTCTGTCGGTAATGGTAAGGAAAAGAAGCCCTCTCATTGGGATGAGTTAATGAAGATAACTGATGGTCCTATCCAACATGGGGGTAAGAGAAAGCAAGCTAATGTATCTGTTCAGCCTAATGAGGTGAAGAAAAAATCAAAAGGAAGTAAAGGAAAGGCGACTGCTGTTGCTGAAGAGCTAAAGGAGTTGCAAAGTGGAGTTAATGAAACTCTTCGGAACTGCAGCAACATGTTAGGCACTCTTGATGCTGTGGAATTTGGTGCAAACCGTAACAGTGTAATTTTTGTACAGGAAGCAGCAAGTGTCATCCGTGGCATACCGGGTTTAACTAGGGAGGAAGTAATTAATGCTCTGATGTTGATAGCAAATAGGAGCCACAAGGCTGTTCTGATGACACTCATAGATGAAGAAGAAATAGCAGATTGGGTTCGTCATTTCTACAAGTTCAACATGTGGAACAGCTAGACCTGATATGGGTTGGTGGGGTGTTATCTTTTTGAATTCCTGTTGTGCTTTAGAAGTAGAAAGTTTGTGTAACAGCAGGGTATTTTGTTGGTAAACTGGTCTGCATTAACTGCTACAAGCACCATACCTTTTTGGTTTTTCTTATCTGGCTAGTTGGTGTCTGTTAGCCTTTTTTATTGTGTGTGTTGGTGCTATCTGACATGTGATAGTTGTGGCTGGTAAATGGCTATGTCAATATGTGTGACTGTTTAAAAGCTGAATGCAATTGTGTTATCGTTAACATGTTGTACTCTAGATATTTATTCGGCATTGTTGTTTGGTTGTGACTCTTACGTTTACCTTTGTATTAGGATGACAAATCGGGGGAACAATTTACAAATGTTTCAATTATTAGGCAAGAGGTTAAGGGAGTGTAGGAGAGATTACATTAAGTTCATTATCCTGCAAGCAGTGGATCGTTATCAAACACAATTCATCTACACTTTAGCCAAACACAAGATACAACACATGCAAAGATACGAGGCTGCAGGAGGTTCGAAGAAAAGAAAAAGACACGAATGTGACTTATGTAACAAAAATGGAGTAGTAGACCATATATTTCTTATGTTTAGAGAGTTGAGGATGTCTTGGAATTTATCTCTACCAAACCATATAGAGGATGTTTTGATTACGAGCAAGAAGCCAAATTACAAAGAAATGTTTATGAGAGAAGGGAAGATGATAGAGAATGCATCGGTCAACAAGTTGCGTGCTATCAAACAGTTTTTAGCAGAAGAATTTAAGTACACAACATACATGATACAAAGCTATGACTTTAGGGATTTGTTTGAGATATTATACGATGATGAAATTGTTGATGTCGTGAGGCATAGGATGAACATATTATAAACTGTGACATCATTGAGATAGGTGGCTTGTTACTACAACTAATGTAGTTCAGATTGCAGGCTGCTATTGCCGTGTTTGGCTGTTTGTATTTCTAAATATCAGCTATGTACTACGTACAATTTTAATGTAATAGCAATTTAGTACTACAATACAACTCATGCATTGGTGCATTTGCTTCAAGTTATTTCTGTTTTCACTATTCAATGCATTCAATTTCATACTTTGTGAATGTAGACAGTGGTGAAACTGACAAATCAACAGCTTGCTCGACTCCTAGAGGTTGTTGGTGATGACCCACAGAAGCTAAGAGATTTATGTTACGCAATCTGCATAGAGTTGATAGAAATGGAGAAGAATGCTCTTAAGCAAATACAGATTTTGATAGCCCATTTGAATGTACCCGTAAGGGTACCAATGCATACATCTAAGTTGACGGGGCAGAACTGGGTAAATGAGCAACTAGAAGGGCATCCACTCTGTTGTATTAACGCCCTCAAGATGAATTGGGACACGTTCCTAACATTATGCCACTTTCTTGAATATAAATACTTCATTAACAATAGGGCGTTTATTTTTGTACAAGAAAGACAGGCCTGGTTCTTGTGTACCTTAAGCCACAGGTGCGCTAACAGAGATAGCAAGGAGCACTTTCAACACTCCGGGTCTTCCATCTCTGAACATTTCGGTGACATCCTTCAGGTTGTTGGGCGTCTAAGCAAAGATATAGTTAAGCCACGAGACCCACTTTTCCGTTTGACACCTACACAGATCATTGACAGTGATAAGTACAATCCTTATTTTCAGGTAAATCACCTCCTCTTGACCATGTTTTCTTTTTTCAAATAATTATGTTCCACATGTTTATATAAGATTAGCTAATGCTATGATGTATGGTAATACTCAGAACTGCTTTGGTGCCTTGAACGGTTGTCATGTGGAGCTGACTATGCGCGAGAAGGACAGAGTTAGATTCATTAACCGAAAGGGTGTAACAATACAAATGTCCTCACAGTATGTGATTTTGATCTCCTTTTCATATTCATATGCGCTGGGTGGGAGGGATCCGCCCATGACACAAGAGTAAACATGAATGCTATTAACGAGTCATCTCAAAACTTTCCTAAACTACCATCCGGTAACAACAACGAACATAATAGTTAGTAATTAATATGTCGTTAATCCACTAAAATTCGTACTTAGAATTTTGGTTGTAATATGTACAGGTAAATATTATCTCGGTGATAAAGGTTACCCGGATCGAGAAGGGTTAATGACGCCTCACACAAAGGTCAGGTACCATTAATCCGAGTTTAGAGCCGAAAATCCAAGAGATGGTAAAGAAATGTTCAACAAATGTCATTATTCACAAAGGTCGGCAATAGAAAGAGCATTCGGTGTGCTAAAGGCACGTTGGCATATTTTGTTGAAGATTCCGAGCTATCCATTGTTAAAACAAATACAAATAGTGAATGTGTGCTTCGCACTTCATAATTATGTACGGATGAGCAAATTTGGTGACCCATGTTTCACCCTTTTGGACTCAGCTCCAAATTTTGTGCCACAACAGGAAGATGAAAACATAGCTGATGCATCAAGCGTCGGCGGTGTGGGAGCAACTTAGAACGGCTCACAAGATATGGTCGCGCTGAAGAACAAAATAACAAGATAGATGTTGAGCAGGAGAGGAAGGCAACACAACTGACGCTCTACCTTTGTTATTCACTAGTTGAGAATATGTATGTTGACGTCTGAAGTTTTTTTTTTTAGTAAAGCAAAGTAATAGCTCAGTGTGCTGCAGCGCACAATTGCAAGTGTCATTAAAATTTCTGCTGTTATTGAAACTTATGTGTTGAATGTTGAAAGTCACGAGCTGCTATAAGGGTATTTGTTGTAAGTACAGTGGTCCACATTATGACTGAAGTAAATTCTAACTCATGAATGTGTACTGGTTGTTTTCTTCTATATTAAGGTTTATGACGGTTTTTATGGTTCAGCTGTAGATCACATTTGTGCAACATTCAATTTGGTTGGCCTCTATCTACAAACATTAGTTTTGACTGCGACAGCAACAGCAACAATAGCAGGTTTACAGGAATTTAAAAAGTATGAACATACTACTGGTGCAATCAGATGTTGTTTACACTGAAATCAGTTGTAGTTTATGAATGAGATAACTCCCACATTGACAAAAGTATAGAACATTGTGTTCTTCATATAGGCCAAGTGTGGCTGGACATAAATGAATAATATTAAGCACACATATCATGTACACCCACAGTCCTCCCTTGACCATAAGGGGTTATAACAATCAGCAGTAGTAGTAGTGTTATGGAGGTTTTTTTATCTGCTAACGAAATTCGACCGCTACAACCGTATTAAATGACATAGGGAGCGGGTATGGAGGTTTTTTTATCTGCTAACGAAATTCGACCGCTACAACCGTATTAAATGACATAGGGAGCGGGTATGGAGGTTTTTTTATCTGCTAACGAAATTCGACCGCTACAACCGTATTAAATGACATAGGGCGCTGGTATATGTGTATATATATATACAATGAGCAAACCCTACAGCCACACATCTTGTCCCCACTCCATATACTTATTGCGGCTACTCTTGATAAGTTTCCAAAGGGAACAATCTGCAACCAATTTTAGGTGGCAATCTCAATTCAAGGCAACATGTAGAGTGTCGATTTGCAATCCACAATCATAGCACCAAAGGTATTTGTTTAATTAGTTGAGTAATCGATTCATAATTTGTGTCCCCTTCTATGTTAAGTAGTTCAACATGACACGGGATGACATCCATAGATCCATCGCGAAAGTCAACTCCGGGAGCCACAGTTTTTATAGACAATATCAATCCATTATCCAGATATGGCACTATCTGGAAGCTGTTTGACAGCTTCGGGCAGATGGTAGCTATGCGACTGCCTAGGAGTACTCGTATCCGCACTGGTACGAGATATGGCTTTGTGGAGTACATGGATAAGAAGGATGCGGACCTAGCTATAGCAGGAACTAATGGCACGCTGGTGGATGGGCATAAGATAATAACTCAAACCGCTTTCAACCGGCGCCAGTTTTCTGGAGCGTTTTCAGGAGCGTCGCCGCAGTGGGTCCCGAAACGACCAGATGCCGGCTCAAACTTGCAATCTCAAGAGCCTCAGCCTCCGCCTCCCCCTCATCCCTCGCCTTCGCCGCGTAATAGCCAAAACCCAGGACGAGACTTACGTGCTCAAGGTGTCATTAGTCTATCGCCCTCTTTGGAGATGAAAGAAAACTGAATCGTGAGTGGTGATTGTCTCCTCGTCCTCCCCTGTTAGTTATTACGTATCAAGCAGAGTCTCGGCGACTGGGGAGAACACACTGAAGGAATAACTTGCATCACTCAATCCAAAATCGCAGTAGTCTTTAATGATCGCTCCAAGGTCGAGGATTTCAGACAGGCAATGCAAAAAGTGGATTCTGGATGTGAAATTAGGGAATGGCGTGCTTCTGATTATCTAACCAGCAGGCCCACAAGCATTGCGATCCGGGGTATCCCGCTCCAAGCTTGGTCAGAAAATTCAGTACGTATGATAACTAGGCATCTTGGAGAGGTTACAGAGATATGTTCCGACATGAGTAAGCTCCCAAAACTCTTAGAAGTCCAGGCTGAAATTAACACCACAAGAATGTCGATTATTAATGAGGAGATTCAAGTTGAAGTTGAAGGGCACACATACAATATTGGTATCATCGAGTACTGGTCTGAGGATCTTCCGCAATCTCATCAAGAAAAATCCCAAGATAACACCGAGGAAGCTCAGCCGGTGGAACAGCCGGAGATTGAAGTACCCAACATGGACGACGAGGCGGTGAACATACTCGAAACGTCACCAGTGCAAGTTCAAAAGGTAACTGGCGCGTGTACCTTGTCGTCTTCTGATTTTTGCTTTATTGGTGATGGGCAAAAGGGAAAACTCATTTCCGATGTTACTGGCTACATGTCTGGGAACGTGAAGGTTTTCTCTTTAATTGTGCAAAAGCAAATGATGAATTTAATAATCGGCAATAGTATCCACAAGAGATGGGCAGGTGCAAATATATTTAATCAAACCGGGGATCCCTTTACTTTAATGGGGTGGTGTGATAAAGCCCAGGAACCTGCATCTCTTCACGGCCTAATTAATGAGTTTGCTAATCGGGATGGGAGAGTCTTGCGTGAGTATAGCCCACTCAGTTTGGTGGGAAGTGGAAGTGGTAAAAAGTGGGTGGGGCCAACTGAGTCCACGTCAAGCAACACCCCAGTAAATACTGGGCGGCCCACCCCAGTGGATGGGGCTTCTCTTCAAGAAATCAAATTACAGGTAGTACTGTCCCCTGATAATGCAACGAAGCAAGACAAGACTAGAAAATCTCGGGTCAGGAAGCCGCAAAGAAGATTTGCAAACATCTCCGCAGAGGCCCGAGAATGTTTTAAATATGGTCAGCGGTTGCGTATTCATTGTCCCTATCCTCGTAAATCTTTAATGAATATTGACCGTATCTTAAGGAAAAGTGGGGTAAAGAATTGAAACCCATCATAGCCTATTCCAATTCTAGGAGAATCATTTTTATTTTGGAAACTTATTCTGGATGTTATTAAGCGATGAGACTCACTCATGTGGCCCTCAATTCGGTGGTAGTACGTGAGTGCTGTAGTTTTCAACCTGGCCGCTTTGGGATGGAATTTGCGAGAAGTCGCCGGCCAAAATGCTCCTCTGGAGTGATTAAATTTATCCTATGGTTTTGACGAGTTGAGCAGATGGCAATTACAAGCTGGCTTGGCTTTGGAGATTTGAGTTAAGTGATGGAAGGAATATATGAAGTGAAGGTCGTTGGAATGGCAAGCGCTAGGATATGGTCATAGGTCTAAGTGTGCTATTATATTAATTCTCTTTTGTAGTTGCTGATAGTGATGTCCCGGATCTGTAGTTGGCTTGTTTAAGTTTTGGCTAAGGATTTTCCTAAGCTGTGTAGACCGCTCTCGGTCATATCATTGCTACACATGTAGCCCCCTTATCAAAAAAAAAGTAGTTCAACATGACGACAAGGAGAGGATCGAAGGGAGAAGTCAAAGCTGAAAGTGCCCCTTCATGCGATATGCAGCAGCAGCAACAACCCTCCTCTGGTTTAACCTCTGAAGTTGACGACATGGAGGTCAAACTAGAGGTGAAGACTGAATCTGTACATGACAACTTTGCAGAGCTTGAATAAACAGACCATGATGTAGATCTTTTCAAGGGCCCCAAACCACCTGATTTTGATGAAGAATACTGGAAGTATTTACAGAGATTATATTCCAAATCTCGTTGAAACACAAATTGTTATTTTAGTGCTTTTGTGCAGGTGTATCAAGTTTGTATTTTGTGAAGTGCGGAGTTTGCAATTTAATCACAACAACATGTGCTGATGAAACTTTGCTCCGCCATACAAATAAATCAAACGGTTAACTTGTTATCCATTAAAAATGTTAAACGTTTGTGCTATAAATTCTCCGATGAAAACAAAAGAATCAAAAGTCTGAGATCAACCAGTCGTGGTTTTCAGTGAAATATATTGAAACTTGTAGAGCTCTGCTGTCTTTTTAAGTAACTCTCTACCGTCTAAATACGTTATGAACTAACAATTTTGCTGTTTCAGTTTTTAAAGTTGAATTGTTAATTATTGGTATAAAAAAAGAACTCTGTGTTGAGTTGTACGTCTCTCGCCCACTCATCATCATCTGACTTGCCATGAAATAAACACATAACACATAAATCGTGTACTAAATTTATAGTGACAAAACGGTACTCATAAATCACAACAGATTGCCACATTCACTTTCTTTGGAATGAGAAACCCAAACTTTAACTTTTCCCAAAATTATGTAATGCACTGATGGCACATTCAACTACTTTGACGGTACGAATGAAATTATACTCTGACTACATGTCATATGAGATACGGACCCAAACTTGCTAATTCATAATCTCATTGATGCAGAGACAGTGACCACACAAAGGTAATAGGGATTTGTTCACCGCTACAAGTTGGACTTGCTCCCAAAAGTACACAGAAACTACCCAAACAAAAACCACACAGATTTAATCATGGTCGCTAAGTTCTTCATTATTCTGAATCTATCTCTACAGATTTTGCACCAGATTTTGTGCTGCACCTTGCATTCTCCTCTTTAGAAGCATATTCTATTATCATACAGCTCGAGTCTGTTTTTTCTTCATTACCAGAGGACTACAATGGTGATGGGCAGCTGGCCTTGCTTGGTTCAACAGTGGCACGTCTCCTTGATGGCCCAGCTTATAAATGCTGACTGAGTTGTTCATCCCTCGGTCGTTTAGCAACCCTCACTGCCGAAGAGCAACAACAATCTGTGTCTGAGGTCGACTTCCATCTGCTCCCTTAGCGTGCCATATCTCTTCTCGTTCAGGATCATCAGCTGCCATTGTATGTTGCTGGTGTGCAGCAGCGGGTACAATATTCGTACATAGCCCTAAATCCTCCGCAGGGGCTGCGACAGCAAGGTCCGACATAGTACCAATATTGTGTTTTTGAAAGTCATCGAAATGGTGGCTGCACACTACGATTTATGAGAGTTATATCATAACAACATATGTGAGCTTATTGTTAGTGAAAATAGTAGAAAACTGCGTACAACCATAAATATACCTGGTCCCCGCAACACACTCATTCGTAACAATTTGAAGCTAAATCAAACAAAACATGGGGATCATATTCAGGCACAAGCTGTCCCTGTTCAACAAACAAATGCCAACAATTGCCAATGATTGCCGCCCACAATACGACATTTAGTCAATGATGCTAGTATAATGTCATGTGCAGCTATTTTAAAACAAAAAGACTAACAATCGATTGTTTTGGAAAACTTTAACATATATTATAACAGCAATTGGTTCAACATACGTACGCAATTGTACACACCATTGTAGACACCAAAAATTCTCACCCCATAAAGCAAATTCCAAAGTAGTGAATAAAATAAGAGGGGTCGTCGCTTTTCTTCTCAAAACATATCAACATGCGTGCCAAAACGAAACCATCTTTTTATGACAACTTTTTTAAGTCAATTTTTTTTTGAAAACATTTTATTAAATTAAACTCTTTATTTTACTACATCAAAAAAAAGAGAAGAAAATGACAGTGTTTTTACACAACTCATTCAGTTCGACTTAGAGTTCGAGTTTTGAGAAAGACATGGGGCATTTTATTTTTGCTTCTCCTATCAGTTTCACCAGCCAAACACACCCCGGCCCCTGTTGGATCAGTTAGATACAGCCCATCATGCTAAGCCCTATTTGACCTATGGTCAAAGCCCAAGACCAATAAAAACCCTAGTTGTTCCTATTCTTCTATTTAACAACATGAGAAATCTATTCCCAAGGGGCAGCGACAACACCGCCTCCCATCGGGATCACCATCAAAAAAAATCTGACAAATACATTCTCCTCTCCCTGTTTCTATCGACAATGGACGCCCGACACATCTTCAATTCCCTCTCCCGATCATTTCTCATTCAAACCTGGCAATTTTCCTTCATCGAATAACCGATAAACTGGCATCGTCCTGGAGCTTCTCCCCTGGTTTTGATTTCTCTTCAACAAAGATCTCTAATCCCATCACTTTCCTCCCTCTTCACCGCCTTCTACACCATCCACCGATCTTCCTCAACAATAAAAAGCTGGCGAACAATGGGCATGTGCTTTGCTATGCTATTCATTCGGTAATTTCACCCCAACTGGCGAGATCAACAACATACATGCTGCCCTCTCTTCACCTCTTTCTCACGGCAATTTTGCACTCCCAAACGGGCGACCAAGGAAATGCCAGTTCGGCGCCCCACTTCATTCTCCTTCACCGACTGGAATTTTGCAACCGACTAGCAACAAAGGAACAATTGCTCTACGCTGGAATTCTCACCCACTGGTTTTGCTACCCAACTAGCTAGCACATAGTACATGCTCTACTCCTCTTCATTCTCTTCAAACGGTAATTTCGTAACCCAACACTGCCCTGAACTTTCTTCATCCCTTCCTTCTCCTCGATTTTACAACCCAACCGAGCGAACCAAGCTATTGCTTCTCCTCCATTTTCTGCACATCGGTAATCTGCAACCCGCACTGTCGAACAAGGAGCGCAAATCTACACCTCTGTTCATCTTCCCTCTGTCGCTATGCTTCACTCCGGTTAAGTTGTCAAAACCCAACTGGCGAAAAGGAGCACATCTGTGCTGCGCCCTCTTCAACCTCTTCAACCCGTCGTTATCCGCTCTCACCATCACCGCAAGCCAAGTTGGTGTCCTGGCCTTTTACTAGTTCTTGGTGGTGGCCGTGCTCGGGGGTTCCCCTTTCTCTCATCGGAATTCAAATACAGAAACCAGAGTAGTCAACATGCTCCATCGGTATTTCATTGTCGTCATTGTCATCTTCAAAAAACAACCGAAAACCGACATTGGGGTCAAAGAAAACCACGCTTCTCTGCCCACCTGTTCACGTCGGCAAAATTTTGCGACCTGCATCTCTTTTCCATTCACTTCATCACGGTATTTTGAAATCAAAACTGGCGGACATGAACCACCAGCATACTGACGAGCAAGGAGCACACATTCCTCCTCTCTATGATTCTCTACATTCAAGCAGAGATATCCTAGATAGTGGACTCTAGCGTCTTGCCCATCCATTTCATTTGTCCCACTGCGCTCACTGAAGGTTAGAAAACTCATTGGTGACTTTTGATTTGAAGATTTTGGGTTTGCGAGATTAATTTGCTTGAGCTTTCGTTAATCTGTAGCATCTGGCTATATTTAACTCTTAATTTGTAATATGATGTCGGGCTCAATACACACTCGATGTTCAGATTTGTTTTGCCTTAGCGCTTGGGCCGATATAATTTTGGCATGGGTCAATTTGTACTCACTATACTGTTATTTGGGTTTTACTGGTCGTTCAGTTCGAAATTGGTAGATACCGTACGATTTTTGACTGATTTATATTTGTCAGAGGCTGGTCGTTGTTTTGGGCCCAGTTATTTGGATTGAACTTGTTAAAACTCAGGCCTCCTGCCTTTCCGACCTTTGACAATTAACGCTAGTATTTCCTAGCTTTATGCGGTTACTAATCTATCTGGCCAAGTTTTGTTTGCTAATTTCATTAGACATTTGGTTTCATGTCATCTTTGCGCTACTGGCTTAGTTCCACTTGTTGCTCATACTTTGGTTTCGTGTTTTGACCGAGGTACAACTACAATCAACCGGACTTGGTTTGGACGTGATTGCGCTTGGAATGACTTTGGGCTTTACATATGGGCTGGACTCGTGGACACTTGAGCTCCTTGGTTGTTCCCATTAGATTGGAAATTTGCCGATTACACGTAACTGAGACGGGGTTACAGATTTCTCTTTCTCATATGTTTGATTGAATGATAAACCGGGGGCAGGCCACCCCGTAGGTTGGTTTTCTATATTACTTAAAGTTCCTTTTGATCATGACCGACAACTTGTCTACATTTCTAGCATTGTTGTTTGTTGTTTGTTGTTTGCTCCTTGCGCATAGATTCATTTTCGAAATTGATTCAAAAAGCATGATTCTAATCTAGTCTTCACTTGAAACAAACTCATTTAGTTGCAAAGTCTTGCTTTGTTATGTTATTATTGTTGTCTTAATATCATCTTCAATTTTTATAGCGGTTCTGTTTTGCCTCTGTTATGCTTTCGTCGCTTTTGCTCCATTGTATATGCTCCATTGTACACATGTTATCTCGCCTTTATGCCCTTCTCGCGACCCTGCAATTGATTGATTCGTTAATCCTGACCTCTGTCTTAAGCCTTAGTTATCACCCTTAGGACCTTTTAAACTGACAGAAGAGTTTTGGATGTATTATCGCTCCACACCTAACGGGTCTCTCACCTGTTTCGTGGGGCAATAATCTTCTATAACTTCAGAAAACACTCAAACCACCTTTATATGTATATAAGAACAAAAACTTCAAAAAAACAAGCCCTTAAGGCTAATTTAGGAGGGTTTAGGATGTGAAACCACCCCATGCCTAGCGGATCTCTCATTCGTTTTATGTGGGTGGAATCCTCTTTTGCTTCAACACACCCCTAATCAAGAGTTAATAAACAAACCAATAAATCAATTCCTCTCACTTGTTAATATCTCACAAATCAGCCCAACAACATTTTTTCAGCCCAACAACATTTTTTCAGCCCAACCACAAATAAAGCCCACATAAAAAAGGGCCCACTTCAGCCAATCCAAACAAGGCCCTTTTTTCGGCCCAACTCTAGGTAAGGTCCAAATTTCAACCCAATTTCCAACAAAGCCCAGAGCGGGTCCAATTTGATTCCAAGGCCCAATTCAAATCCCACTTCAGCCAATCCAAACAAGGCCCAATTTCGGCCCAACTTCAAGCAAGGCCCTTTTTTCGGCCCAACTCTAGATAAGGTCCAAATTTCAACCCAATTTCCAACAGAGCCCAGAGCGGGTCCAATTTAATTCCAAGGCCCAATTCAAATCCCACTTCAGCCCAAATCAAAAGACCACTCTGAGGCCCAATTCAAAGCCCACTTCAGCCCACAGTTCATAAATCCCATTTCAAGGCCCAAGCCCATTTCGAGGCCAAAGCCCAAACAAGGCCTAAGCTCAATTCGAATCCGCCCCTAGTCTCAAAAATCAACCCAAAAGTCTAAGAGTTGACCAAGCTTTGACCACCCGACTTTGACCAAGCTTTGACCATCCGACTTTGACCAAGCTTTGACCATCCGACTTTGACTAAGCTCTGACCATCCGACTTTGACCAAGCTTTGACCATCCGACTTTGACTAAGCTTTGACCATCCGAGTTTGACCAAACTGATTCAATTCCAAGCCCAGATTCAATTAATCCAATTCAAGCTCATCTTGTAAATCCCGTTTGAACTCCAAAAATCCAAAAAATCTCCTTTCTCGAATTTCAAACAATCATTTTATTTAAACTTCATCAAGTTTTCAAAAGAAACCATTTTGTGGAGTTTTTAAGGAAAAACTCTTCTCACATCACAGAAAACTCTTCTCAATTGCAGAAAGTTCTTCTCACATATACAGAAAGTTTTCTCCTAAAAACATTTCTCAAAATCAGTGTTTCTTCATTGAGAATTCCGAACAACTTTCAAAGTTTTTTTAACTTAGTTTTCAAATCCAAATAAAACGTTTTCGGGGAACAAGAAATGTCTAACCCCTTCAAAACGTTTTTTCTTAGTTAGACATCACTTGTCTCTCTTCCAAAAATAACAATCCGAGGCGGGGCACTGGGGTCGCCACATCCCTTGTCGCAGTCTAGATTTCTTTAGGCGGGGCATTAGGGTGACAAACCTCCTCTAATTGCAGCCTAGATTTTTACGAGGCGGGGTGCTAGGGATGTGACTGCCTTCCTAGTTGCAGCCGGGATTTCAGAATCGTCTAACTCCCTTCCACTCGATTTCAATGTTTTCAGTTTTTAATGTTTTTAAAACCCGGGAGTTAGAGACGTTATTAGGGTTTTGACCGAGAACATCTCATTCATGATGTTTCTCTCTAAATTCTACTTTTCGACATAAATACATTGCCCCATCTTTCGAGCCTCGGCACTTATTATTCATTAAGTGTCGCGCTCGAGGGGGTACATAGGGTGATCCCTCGGGATCATCCGTCCTTTCACAAAAAAATGATTTTCCTCCACTATTTTGAACCTCAAACCCGAAAACCCGGGATCAACCCAGAATCTTTACCCAAACATCAATTGTCTCACACACTCAAATCATTATCCAAACTCCAAATCACTCCAAACTCAAATCATTCCAACTTCATTCAAACTTCTAAAGTCTCACAGGCCCGAGCGTCTCATAGACTCGAACATCTCACGAACTCGAATGTTACACAGACCCGAGCGTCTCACAGACTCAATTATTCTAAGATTTCAATGTCTCACAGACCAAGGTGTCTCACAGACTCTAACCTCCCAAAACCCGAAACTTCTTGAGACTTTGAACTCTCCTAAATCTCAAACACCTCAAATATCTTCAAACTCCACAAACATCAAAACTTTCAAAACCCAAAAACCTGAACTACGTAAGGTCTGATCTCAACAGGGAGTTGAGTACGTAGGCAGCCCACATAGGGTGTGACCCCATTCCAATAAAAAAACTCTTTTCCCACTCTAAGGTGTTCTTCATACCTCGCAAAACACTCAACCCTTCTTTGACTCCCACAATCTTCAAACCATCAAACTCCAATTCTTGTATATTCACTCAACCTCAGAATTTTTTCCATCTTTCATTCTATACTCATCCGAATTCAGCAATACTTTCATCTGGCGCTAGCTTGGCAGAAAAGCTCGGCTCATCCACTCTTCTTCTCTCTTCCCGTCCTAATCCTATCCTTGGCTTTTAAATGAATCTCTCTAAAAAGGTTTTGAAAGAGGGTAATCCCGACAATTGGAGACCGAGATTTCCTCGGGCACCAATCCAAGGTTGTGGTCATTGCCACTTCCGAGGGGTGTAACCCAGTGCGAACCCACACAGAATCTCTAGTATGATCAGATTAGTCCTATCCATAGGCAACAAATCATCAGAGTCAATTAACGGTTCTTAGAACCCTTCTCCTCCCTTCCTAGTTCCTTAGGTCAAACTAGGTGGCGACTCTAGTCATTTCCGCCTTTATGGCATAAGTCCGCGTGGAGCCCATTGAGAGCGGGTGTAGTGCACACTTGCACTCTCCCTCATGCTTTCTGGGAAAGACGGACGATTTAGTAGGTATTTGAGGGATGCCAGAATAACAGGTAATCACCCTCCACAGAATGGCATATTTCTAGGATCCCGGCTTTTCAGTCAGAACCATTTAGATAGACCCCCCCCCCTCATACCGAAAAATCACCCTCCTCAACCATTACATTTGATAGCTACAAATTACATCATAGTCACTAAAACTACATACGAAAGAATTACAAACAATTCTAAAGATTGTTCAAAAGGTGGAATTGTTGTACAAAAGGGATTACAATATCTTATCTAACAAGTCATCATCACTAATATCTAGACTACTACTGAATAAACAGCTGCAACAACAACAAGAGCATAGACAATCAGCGGCAGCTTTGATATCATCATTTTAACCTCCTTAAGCCCACCCTCCAGGCTGCAATTGAGGTCTTGATGTTTTTAAGGTTCTCAGACATTTCAGTGACAACTCCTTTAACACGTACTGTATTTACATTGTTGGTTTCCAAGAGATTAATGAACAATGTTAGATTATCAGTTCGATGAACCACATTGCGTGCTTCATTGCTGTCAATAGGCCATCCACTTGTAGGTTGGTTTACCGTGTCCCACCACTTGAAGAAACGGCAAGTGTTACATTTGAAGAATAGATGACCAAAGTTTTCATATGTGTAAGAGATTAGCAGCATAGCTGGAAGCTGGCAGTCGCAATTGATGTAGGTGGTATTTAATTGGTTTACACTCTTTCCCATTGAAGAAGAATGCACAATCTTGCACCCAATTTTTAAATACTAAATCAGCTGAAGTTAACACTTACTGTTGCCACAATATCATCTACCGCAGCAGCACAATATACATGAGCATTGCAATGCACAAGCCCAAATTATCACCAACTATTATTAGGGGGAGCTAGTTGCGAACCATGTTCAGTCCAATGTCACACACAAATTTTGTATCCAAACAGAGGCATATGTCAAACTAATATGGACATTTCGTATACAGATAACAAAGTGGGTATTTTCAAAACACATCTTTCAATATCTAGTTATTCAGTTTCAATGCGCAGTTAATTAGTTTCAAAACCTAGTTAGTAAAAAAAACAACAACTGCAGTAAGGTGTGATTGAAGTTTTATGTTGTGTCGAAAAATGTAGATACATCCGCACAATTAAAATGGGGGTTAGGGCTTTACGAAACAAAAGGAGACAAGGAACTCACACTCCTTCGTGTGTTCATCTTCATATAGCAGACCCCGTTGCTATAATGCCTAATTCCCGTCCTACAATCGAGTTGACAAAAATGCAAAAGGCGTTCATTTGTTGATGACGAAAACACAAGCAGTTAAGGAAAACACTAGTAGAATAGAAATGGAGATACTTACGGAGAAGGAAACGAAGTTCGAAAGTCTCGAGTATGCAATTTGGAGCTTGGAGCCTGGAGCTTGAAGAGCGAAAGGGAAAGGTGGGTTTTGCGTCTGTCTTGTTGAAGAAGGAATCCGTGAAAACTGGGGGTAATTTCATCTATTAGACTTTACCTGGTTTGAAAAGGAACATTTGACAAACGAATGACCAACACAAAAAATGTGGGTTAATGTGGGTGAAATACCCCTAACCTTTAAAATATTAAATAAAGGGAAATAAGTATTATTTAGGGGATTATTAAACCCTGAGAAAAGTATATAAGCACTTGGGCGTTAAAATGCACCTAAACTCCTTAAGGTCAAAAACGTGCGTTAAAGCCCGACCTTAAGCTAAACAAGTTATATAAGTTATAAAACTCATATGAAGTTAATCAAGGATCATTTTATGACCTTTAAAACACAAGTCCTCAGTTAGAACTGAGTAAAAATACAATATGTCCGGGAGTCCCCTTAAGGCCCGAAAGTCCCGGAAATACTTTACTAAATAAAGTAAAGCATTACACTTCATTATAAATGCACAATAACACTTTAATGAACATTTAAGATGATGTTATCAAGCTAAATTCTCAGTTAAAGACAAAGTGCTCGGAGGTTCCCGATGAGGGCCCCATAAACCCACGAGAGTGCCTCGGAGAGGTACCGAAGTGGCAAAAACTCCAATATAAATTATTCTAAGAGTTCCTATCATTAATATTCACCATTTTAAAAGAGAATTCTTGGGCTACTTTTTCAAAAATACACAAAGTGCTTGGACGAATTTCTTAACGCTCCTTTTTGCCACGGGAGTGTCCCGGTAGGCCGAAAATTGAGTTACGAGTTTATATAACCCCATATAACTCAATGTAACACCTTAAAATATTATTATTGACTATAAACAATGTCAATAAACACTTGGAACCCATAGCGACTAATTATTTTTCAGAAAAATCCTTAAAGCACAAAAACGCACCTTCGGGTGTCACAAAAATGTGTTTTACGCAATTGCCTTGAAGTTTTTGAGGAGCCATGAGTTGATAATCCTAAAATAGGATAAATTGACCATCTAAATCAATTAATTCCAGTGCTAAAATCATAGCAAAATCAGGGGAGATTTTTGAGTCAAAAAGGTACCTAAAATCAGCATTTTTACCTTAAAACTTTCATCTTTTACCATGGTATAAATGTACCAATTAAATGCTGGAACCTATTACACATATTAGTATGCCTTCAACAACCGTGTGACCTGCAAGAAACAAGAGAAATTAGTCTTGTAAAAGTCATAGAAAATTGATTACATAAAATAACAAAACTAGACTACTTTATAATGTGAGGTTGTAATTAAGCAAATGAAACAGCCATGTGACTATCTACTAGCTGCCAATTTGGACCAAGACAAAGGGGAGAATTATTGCCTTACAATAATCAAAAGAAAACACTACCTAATTAAGCTAGTCTCCTATGTATAAGATGACAAAACCAAATGACATGTACAACACTATATTACCGAATTCAATAAGGAAAATCAACTTGTACATGGGCATGTGACTACCGATTTTATTCACTAAAACAAGGCTTATGTTGCCTTATTAAAATCAAGCTAAAATACCTACAAATATAGCCATGTTCTTATGTCATTAATTAACAAAGAAATCAGTCTCTTATATGCACTAATACTACTGTACAACAAGGAGGAATTAAGACAAGAGTAACATGTTAATTGTCTTAGAAAAATCAAAAGGAGATACCTACCTATATCTACTCTTGTCTTCTTCTTTCCAATTGCCAAACAAAGCTCCATTATTCTCTAGCACACGGCCGAATTATGCAATCAATTAAGGGACATTATTGAGCCAAAAGTCCATGAATTAATTAAATACAAAGACTAGTCAAATTAGCATTAATTTAACAAAAGAAAATCCTTACAATTTGCCTTACCTTAAGACATACGAGAGCTTCATTCTTTCATTTGCCCACACCATGGCCGATTGAGTAAGGTTCTCCTCTCCTCTCTTTTCTTCTTCCTTTGTTAAGTTTTTCCTTAGAGCTTCAAAGCTCCATTAATGGTGAATTAAGTTCTAACACCATTTTATGTAAATTCCTAGTTAAATCTCCTAGTCTTGAAGCAAGAAATCTTCCTAGCAACTCTTACAATTTTCGCCAAGCATTAGATGTTCCAAGGAGGTTCCTAGATTCAACAACAACTCAAGGAACAACAAGATCAAGTTAAGGTACATCTTCATGTTGAAAATCCTAAGTAATTCCTTAAGGCAATTTCGAAAATTATGAACTACTAAACCAAGGTTCTCTTCATTATTTCTTGAAGGAAATTTAGATCTACAATCATCTCAAGGTCTACCGAAAATTCCTTGAAAAATTCCTAAGGTAAACTCTTGTAAAACTACTCCAAATCTTGTTTATAAATCCTTGTTAAAAGTCTAACAAATGGGTCTCCTAAATTTATATAAGGAGGCCGAAAGTTCTTCATCAAGATAGCATTTAGAGAGCTTGGAATTCAAGGAGAAATCAAGTACAAGAATTGTCTTGATTTAAGGAGTAAGTATATATAATTAAGGTTTATTAAGTTTAAGCTTGATTTAAGCTTCAAACTATGGTATAAAAATTATGTATAACCTCTAAATAATTAAGGCCGAAAATATTGGGTTAAAATATCAAGGAAAATAATTTATAACATATAAGGTAAGATTATTACCTTAAGGTATAAAATTGTGTCACAAAAATTAAATATGGTACACCTATTATTAAACTGAATTATCTAAGGGTTATTTGTTCTATTTTGAGTTTATAATCATTCTAAGTCATTAGCATAATTTTTAAAAGTGCTATATGGCTTATATACATTTATATGTATTTATTATAAGGTTTAAATCAAGTTTTGGAAATTATATGGTAAAATAAAATTAAAGCTGAGAGTTAAAAGCTTTAATTGGTGATTTTCAAAATATATAAGTATATTAACTTATATTATAAATTTTGGGAATATTAAAAATAGCTACAAGTATTTATATGGCTAGTTTATAAAGTTATGTGGCTAAAATGTAAATTTTGAAAAGATTGGTGTGCTAAGTATAAAAACCGAGAGCTTAAGGATTAATTTGGTATATTTATGATATAATATAAGGTAGGAATTAATATTATGAATTTTTTTGAATTTAAATAAGTGGTTAAGTGTTAAAATAATATTTTATAAAGTTTTGGGGCTATTTTGTAATTATTGAGAAGTTTGAGAGTGAAACCGAATTACATGTGATTTTATGGGTATATTCAAGTATTGATTATGAAATTAAGTCTTGGTCAAAGTGTTGACTAAAAACTTTGGGTTAAAATGATTTATGACATAAAAATATTAAGTTTATAAAAGTTTAAGGGTGAATATGTAATTTATGAAAGATATATGTGAAATCAAATTAAAAAGGGGGCGGATTGGTGATTTAAGAAAATATAAGTGTCCATTTGGCTATTTTAGGAAATTTAATATTAAAACTATAAATTACAAGTTAAATTGTAACTTATATAAAGTTTTGGGTTAAAATGTAAATATAGAGAATATATTTACAAACCGAAATGGATAAAGGGCGAATTCATAATTAATGAAATTATAAAAGGGCTTTTCGGTTATTTAAGATAATTAAGAATTAAAACTATAGTTTGTAAGTTAATATGTAACTTTTATAAAGTTTTGTGGTGGAAAAGTGATTAAAGGAGAATATAAGTGAAAACCGAAGGTTAGGGGTTTATTTGTAATTTATAAAGGTTGGAATAATAAGATTGTAATTTACGAAAGTTAATATGGGTATTTGGTAAATTATAAAAGTTATATGGTATTTGGTAAGCTGTAAAAGTTAATGGGTTCAACTTATGATTACCGGAAATTATATGTGGTTATTTAGTAATTTATAAAGTTGTTGGGTATAAAATATAAATACCGAATTAATAAGGTTGGTTTTGTAATGTAATAAAGAAAGGAATTAAAAAATTGAGTATTATGGTATATTATGGAATATAATATAAAGTTTATAAAAATAAATGTGGTTATAACAAAAGTAACCAAATCATATTGATATATGGAATAAGTGGAAATAATTATGGATATATAAATTAATGAAATAAAGATATATCTTAAATTGGAGATTCATTATCACATGTGGAGATCACATAAAATAATGAGCTGATGAACTATCTAGAACCACTGTTAAATAACAGGGGGAAATAAAGAACATACAAAGTTATTACACAACGAGTAAAAATGCTACAGTAACAGTACTGTATTAATTAGTGGATAGTTATATTAATTTTACCCGGTATTGCATGTTTATATAACAGCGTACGGGGAAGGACTGTTAAAGCGTGAATTGTCAAGCTAGCTGTTACCACGGTGAACGGTATGTTAATTGTGTGGTCTGAATGTCCTAAGGATTATCATAAGGTCCAGACATTACATGCTTAATTGTTTAAGAGCGATATCTGTGATTTTATGTATATGTTATTGTGTACTGTATTGCTCAAACTGTTACGTTATATTCTATACGTGAACGTCTTATGACTGGAAGTTTACACATCTAAACTAGAACAAGACTAACTGACCTTTAGGTATTATTGAACCTAACTGATGGTCAACTGTTATATTCTTAATTCAAGTATTGGTTATTGTACCACTGACTAAAGGGCTAACTTATAAGGAGAGGAATCCAGACTGTTTCGACTTTCTGGTTGCGCATAGTGATCACTACGAGAGACTTCAATGGGGAGTCACTCAAGGGAATCCATCAGCCACATTCGGGGATGGCGGAGGGCACTGTCGTTGGTGCACAGGTTCCATCGGATCGGTCATTTAATTATCCAGGGTCATTAGGTCAGCTGGTAACGGTTCCATTAGAACCCAGGGGACTATCGTCCATTAATAAGTTATTAAGGGTTGTCTTATCATGACGCCTGAGGTGGAATTTAATTGGAAAAGGTTAAGTGATTGGTTTAAAGGATAAGGGTCAGGTGGCCAACTAACAAGTGCAGTTTAATACGCGTATCTTGTTGAGTTACTGGTGTGTGATTATTGGTTATTGTTATTGATATTGATATAAGGTTATTGGTTATTGCTATGGATTATTGATGTGTGGCTATTGGTGTTGTGTACTATTGTACAATGATGTTTACAGGTGAGTTGTATGTGATTGTTGAATGTTTACAGTTATTACTGTTGTTGTTATAAACCGGTATTTCATGTAAAGAATCTAATATCAAGATGGCTAAAACGACTTAAGGAATCTTGATGATTTAAGACTACATTTAGCATACCAGCATTTCGATTGCTGAGCCCTTCAATGGGCCAAACATTCCAGGTTATTGAAGAAGACTCAAGCCGGAGTGCGGGACACGGGGGTAGCAGTTGTGTTTTTCAACAAACATCTTTGGTTTTAATTTGTATTGTATTAAGGAGGCTGTTGTATTCAGTTAGGTGCTCATTTAGTTGGATTTGGTTTGTAATAATTAGAGTGCTCAGTATATGTTCATCACAGCGTGGGGAGTTAATGTTGTTGGATGGATGCCTTGTTACTCACAAGGGTGAGTAGCGGCGTGTAACACCAAGGTAGTTAGTTTTATTTTCCGCTGCAAATTAATATTTATTATGCTACGACTTGCGACGTCATTACAGGTTTAGGAGTAGGGGTGTTACAGTGGGTCACAAAAGTGCAGATTAATGTGACATTAATGGGCCCTGGTTTTTAACTGCAGCAAAAGGATGGGACCTATATGAATTTTGATATTATTTGAATTCTACTATATGTATATACTAATTTCCTAAACTGTACAATAAGTTTACAAAACCTATACTTTTACACTATACAATTACAAATGTAGCCAAAGATAACTACATATGTTTGTAGCAAAGAAGGATTATTCATAAAAAAAATATTTGTGTGGACCTAAAGAATTGATAGTATTTTTGTTTTCTATTATACTAATAGTTATAGAATTAATAGATATCCAATTAACATATTTAAATATTTATCAATTTATTTATTTATTTTTAATTAAATTAAACAAACCGATCGGTTAAATTCATATCAATACTTTTAACTCATACTCAACCCATATATTTAAGTAATTAAATCATACCCAACCTAAAAATTATGTAGATTAATAATCTTACCTCGTAACCGTTATTTACGTATTAGATTTCGATCAGTTTTGAGGTTAGGTTATCAAACATCGACTATCCAATTCTTTTTCTGTGCGTCGTATTTCTTCCTAATATATGATAATCCCTTTGACCAATGAGTTCTGATGGTGGTAGTGTAGCGGGTATCCATGTGTTTCCTTTCCGAGTTAAAGTCATTTTGTCAATCATGTTGTCTGATATTGCTCCTTCGTTTTCTCATTAAGAAAGGTGGTAGTAGTGCTTAATTAGGTAAATCTAGAAAATGAAGTGGTAAAATGAAGGCGCAGAGGTTGTTGACCTGGTAAACTGTCACAATTGACACCCCAAAAAAAGTCTTAGCTGGACAATAATGATTAGTCTCTCCCTATTCTTAATCAAATAGTGTCCTGCGTGACACAAGTCGACGCGTTGCGTTTTGACTCAATTATTGAATAGGTTCCGCTTTTTGACACGTCTAATGATCGTGCCGATAGTTTTGACCCAGTGTCTAATAAAGATATCCACAATGGTGGGAATCTAAACTAAATTAGTAAAACAAAAAGATAAAATATAACATAGAAAAGATGAGTTGTGTGAGAGTTTCTTAATTAAGAACCCAAAAAATGAGTATCTTAGTTGAAGAAGAGAGATTGTGAGAAGAAGAATAAAATATTATTATTTTAAAAGGGACGTGGATTGCATAAAGGCAAAATATTTGACTTTATGTAAAGGCTTTTATCTTTACCCATGGATTTAACATATTATGATGACTAGTTTAGATTAGAATGTTTTATTCATGTAATTAATTTTGCATGTCCACTCCTAATATGCACAGGGACAACCGAAAATACTAATTAAAATGCTAATTAAAATAATGTCTATAATAGTAAATTGATTATATGAGTTTAATAAATTAATTTAAATCTATAACAAAATGAACTATATAATTTTAAAATATTAACAAAAATATGATAACATTGGGTCTAACGATTCTAAATCCTAACCATATACCTTAAAAACCTGCCAAGTCAGTGGCGACATTATAAAGTATAAAACTTCAAAAAACATTACCGTACACTACACACCCTAAACCCTAGGAAAGCTAAAAACGCCGAAGGTATTTTTAGGGTTTGTGGGGTTTAGGGTCTAACGTCCCTTAACCCTATACCACAAACCCTAAAAACCTGCCGAGTCAGTGGCGAAATTATAAAGTATAAAACGACTTTAAAAAAGATTACCCTACACCACACACCCTAAACCCCAAACCACCCCAGGAAAGCTAAAAACACTGAAGGCATTTTTAGGGTTTGTGGTATAGGGTTTAGGGTCATTAATATACAAAAACTACTTAATATCCATTGATTAATTCAACAATCAATCATCTTTAATGACATTATGTGTATATTGAATAAAATTTTACACCTTATACAGTACATGTACGGCTATTAGGTTAAGTTTTAGATACAGACAAATGTTAACCATAGACATTAAAAAATATATGGCATGTGTGTACAAATATATATATGCCACAGACTTATTAAATATTTGTCCCGAATGTATATCGTTAATATACAAAAAGTACTCAATATTCATTGCTTACTTCAAAAAAATCAATTGTGTTTAATGAAGCTTATTATATATTGGGTTGGCTAAAATTTTACAGTTTATAATGTACATGTACGGCTAATAATCCCTTACTAGCTTTAGTTTTATATACAAATTAATGTTAGTCATTGCTTCAAACAATATATGTCATGTTTTCACAAATAATATGTGTCATACACATGAAATATTTGCCATGAGCGTATATCGTTAATATACCAAAACTACTCAATGTTCATTGCTTAATTCAACATATCAATTGTATTTAATGACGCTATGTGTATATTGAATAATAATTAACAATGGTGCATCTACGACTATTGGCTATAGTTTTAGATACAAACAAATATTAGCCATAAGCATGAAACAATATATGCCATGTGTGTACAAATATATATGTCACTGACTTATGTAATATTTGTCACGAATGTAAATCGTTAATATACAAAAATACTCAATATTCATTGCTTACCTCAACAAATCAATTGTCTTTAATGAAGCTAAGTATATATTGGGTTGGATAAAATTTTACAGATTATAATGTATATGTACGACTAATAATCCCTTATTAATTTAGTTAATCCAATGGACTAGAATAATGCCTTTAGATACTCATCAAGAATTAGATTAATTTAGTTAATCCAATGAACTAGAATAATGTCTTTAGATAAAGGCAAATTCTATGCCTTTATACAAACCTGCATCTAGAGGTGATCATCCGGGCGGCAGGTCGGGTTCGGGCCGGGCCATGGAGATTTTTTGGGCCCGTCGGGCCTACTCATGAAGACCGGGCCCGGTTTTTTATATGTCCGGGCTAAGTCCGGTTTTTTTTCAGCTCTGCCGGTACCCGGCCCGCCCGGCCCGATTATTTACTTATTTTTATTTTTTAAATTAAAAAATTAAAAAATATATATATATAATTTCAAAATCATTATTATATATATAAATTTAGAGTAAAATTTTATATTATATGTATATTTAATATAATTTTGATATATGTATTATATCAAATAATATAAGATGTACTTATTTTATATATATTTTTTAAAAAATAATAAATAATATTGAAATCCGAGCTGGGTAGGCTTGGCCCGCGGGTTTGAAAATTTGCCGCGACCTGGCCCGATTTTTTATTCGGGCTCATTTTTTTTGTCCAAACCCACCCAAACAGCCCGTCAGAATCAGGCTTACCGGGCTTTTTTCCGGACCAGACTAGGTCGGATCGCTGAACCGGAAAAGTTTTGAGCAGCTCTACCTGCATCCTCATATAGGTTGTACGATGAGTGACGCCGTCACTTCACTAGAAATATTTCTCTCTATTGTCTTTTGTTTTTAATTCCAAACACCCCTACACCTACATGTCAAACGGGTAATGTATTCGGATTTTTAGTCATATGTATTTTGATGAATATCTCTTTGGGCATTAAATTTTTGGGTTGTATTGGGTTCGGGTCAAATCAGGTTCAGATTATAACAGTGTCAGGTAGAATTGAGTTCAGGTATTTCAGATCATGGTTAATTTTTTTAAGTAATTAAATAAAATATATACCTAATTTCTATAACAATATACTACACATAGATCACAAAAAAGTCAATACATTGTATATTCTTAATTTTCGGATATACAAATTAATAAGATGAAAGCAAACTTTTCTTTCATATTTATTCATGTCATTCACGTTAGGGACAATTTAAGTTCACTATTATTTCATATTATTCGATTTTGACTAATTTTTAATCACTATTATTCATTTCAGGTTCGGGTCATTTTGGGTTATAAATTTTTCAGATCATTTCGGGTTCAAGTCATTTTAGATTTTACCCAATAAGCTTTCAGATTTATTATATTTAAATATTTTCAGATCGAACGGGCATATTTTCAGGTTAGTCAAACTTTGACAACTCTACCTAGAGTTCATCAAAGTACATACGGCCCAAGACCTAACCTATACCAAAAAAATATCCACGTGGGTTAGGACGAAAAACAAGTTGGATTTCAATAAAATTTTACACCTACAGTTAAGTTTGGTCCAGTCAGAATTTATTATAATTTAATTTTTCACAAAAATATAATATAATATAATATATATTTAAATTAATTTTATAAAATATATGTAATATATATTTAATTTGATTTTTCAAATAAATTAAATAAGTTTGGACTAACTTTTTTTTTGATAAAAAACGGAGGCCTTAGCCTTCACCTCTTATTAATAACCAAGAGATTATGTCCTCATTCAGTAGATAAACAATACAATCTGGTGGGCTTCCTAAGAAAGTACATACAGAAGCTGAACCCAACCCAAGTTTAGCTAATTTATCTGCAATCAGATTACTTGATCTGGGAACATATAGCACCTTTACATCCCTAGCGTCACCTAAGTTACGTTTACATTCTTCGACTACGGGTTTCAGGGAGTGAGAGCTTGGACAGTTATCAAACAACTTAACCAGCTGAAACGAGTCAGTGAATATCTTCACTTTATGTATTCTTTTATCTTTCACCATTCTGCTTGCAAATGTCAGCGCCATGGCCTCCGAGTGTAGCACACTATGATGATCGAACGCAGCTATAAATCCTTCAATCCAGTCGCCCAAAGTACTCCTCACTAAACCTGTCATACAGTTAGAGGCTCCATCAATATTAAGCACATAATAATTTGAGTGACGAATGCAACTTAAATACTCCCTATTACTCAGTATGTCACTGCTATCGTTCCTCTCCCAAACTGTAGTCAGGTTCTTGCTCCAGACTCTAGCGCTTTTATTTTTCTTGCATTTGAGAATCATACTTCTCAGAGGAAGAAAGATTCTCGTTTCCCTACCGAATACCTTGTTGTTCCTCCAAGTCGAAAGCATGTAGCACACAATAGGAAACACAATTTTCCAGGTAATATTAATCAGGAACCGTCCACTTCTTTGTAGATTGTTCTTTAACCAATCCTGTAAAATTGATGCAAAGAAGTTAGTCTGCAAATAATAAGGAACAAATTTCATCCAGATCTTTTTGGCAATTGGGCAATCCCAAAGAATATGGATTATTGTTTCTTCTGCGGCACAAAAATGACATGATCTATCAGAGGTAAGTCCAAGCAAATCACGCCTCGAATTTGTCATTAATTTCCCAATCGAGACCCTCCAGATTAGTAGTTTAATACGCTCCTGAACTGGTAAATTCCAGATCATCTTAAACACATTCGGGGTATCATTTTCAGGCCTAGTACAAGCACCTGTTAATAATCTGTACGCAGATTTCACACTATACTTCCCATCACCAACAGGATACCATGAAATAAAATCTGATCCACCTTCAGGAAAAACAGAAAACTTACAGATTAAGTTCGTAATTGTTAATTCCTATATATCGGTGCTGAGTCTGGAACTCAGAAGGTGTCGATGGTCTAAGTTCAGAACAGAGGACGAACGGGGAGAAAGAAGGGAAGACCAGAATAGCACAAAGGTAGAACCTTTATTATAATCACGTATAACAATGGTTACACAATCACGTATTCAATACGAATACATACCCTCACGTCAACAACACTCTTGACATAACTCACACGTAACTTGCTTACAACGAAATCAGCAACCAACTCTTCGGGGATTGACTCTACAATCTCACTCTTTCTCTCTGTTTCTCTCTATATTCGCCCTTACTATATTACTCAGCAAATTACCTTGTATTTCCCTTTCTCTCTTTTGCGTTATTTTTTTCTACTTTCTAACCTAGACTTTCTTCCTCTTATATAGATACAAGGACTGTGTGAGAATTTATCATTCAAGATTTTATCTTTAACATCTAGATAAAATCTTGTTAAATATTCTATCTTCTTTTCTGTTCGTCAGTTCAAGACTGACAGACTTCGCTTCAGGCTGATCTTAAAATAGGCTTCAGTATTGAACTGAGTTTGCCGATCAAAATAACATCAACAATAATGTTAACAGGTAGAAACGCAGAAAATTCCTCCCTTTTCCATCGTAGGTTCCTATCCCACTAACACGCCACCACATTCTCTAAATCCTGATCAGGAACCTCACGAATGGTTTTGGATTCTAAACTATAGTTCGCTATCCAACAGTCTCTCCAGAATTTGGTTGATTCTCCGTTATTGATTACCTACCGCAGCCCATCTCTAATAAGGGGAACACACTTACGGATACCCTTCCAATTAGCAAAACACCGAGACGTCTTTGGATTTGGATATTTTAGATTCAACATCTTATAACAATTTTTTTTTTGTGAGTTATTGGCCAGATTCCAAGTGATCTTGCCGAAACAAGCCACATTTATGGCCTTGGACTGACGAAACCCTAGGCCCCCTTCCCTTTTCAATTTACACATCGTTTCCCAGCTAATGTCATGCAATTTCCTAGTTTATGAATCGTGTCCCCAAACAAAATCACGACAAAGTTTGTCAATTTTGTAACACAAACTTGTCGGAAGTATTTGACACTGCATCAAATGGATCGGTATTGATGAGACACAACTCTTTACCAAGCAAATGCGACAAACCATCGATAAAGAATTCATTTTCCAACCAGCTAACCTTTCTCTCACTTTTGCCAACAATAAGTTAGAAGCTAGGGGATTCGACCTGCCTTATTGGAGGTGCACCCCTAAATATTTACCAAAATTCCTGGTAATAGGCATCCTCGCTTCACGACTAATTATATCCGCCTTCTCCTCATCTATGTTTTTGGATAAAAGAATTGATGACTTTTCAAAGCTAACTGATTGACCCGAGGCAACATAAAAATCCTTCATACACACTCATTATTCTGATCTGCCAGAGAGAGGCTTCACCAAATAATACTAAGTCATCCGCAAAAAAGCAGTGTGAAAGGGCAATTCCCCTTTCACCAAGGGAGATAGGTTTCCAATCCTTACTAGCTACCTTAGTATTTATAAGCTGGGATAACCTCTCTATGCATAAGACAAAAATAAAAGGGGAGATGGGGTCCCCTTGTCTAACCCCCCTCCCGGCTGAGAAAGAGCTAGATAATCTTCTGTTCCAGTTTATTTGAAAAGAAACTGTAGTGATACAGTCCAGAATGACATTTCTAAGGTTATTAGGGTGGCCAAGGCAATTCAAAGTCTCCGCAATAAAAGACCACGACAGCCTATCATAAGCTCTAGCCAAATCAATCTTTATAGCAATGCATCCCTCTTTAGCCCTAGTGTTTTGCATGAAATTAACTACTTCCTGGACTAGGATAATATTTTCATAAATGCTTCTTCCCGGGACAAAGTTGGCTTGGCTATCCGAGACCCAAGAGGCCATAAAAGGCTTGATTCTATTTGCTAGAACTTTAGCAAGAATTTTGTATTGAACCTGACACAGAGAAATTGGGCGAAATTGGGAAACAAAGGATGGGTAGTCTACTTTTGGAATTAAAACTAGAATAGTTTCATTTACCTTAGGGTCGATTTTCTGGTTATGAAGACTATTCTGCGCAAAAGACAACATAGAAGGAGAAATAAGACTCCAAAATTTTTGAAAAAAACCAGCCGGGTATCCATCCTTACCAGGAGCTTTGAAAGCCTTCATACTCTTCAGAGCTCTAGTAAGTTCCTCTAGGCTTATTGGTTTAGACAAGTCTTCTCTATCTTCTCTAGATAAAACTCTAAAATCATTCCCTAAGTTGTGAGAACTCAAGTTTACCTCCTGCTTAAATAAGTTAGTAAAATGTTGTTTCAGTAAGGTCTCAATTCCATCCTCATCTTCCACCCAGCACCCTTCATTGTGTTTGGACTAACTTTTAATACCTGATGGACCTGAAATTCGTGGAGAACCCAACCTGCCTACACGAATCATCAATTCTTACACCTTACTACTACATAGTACTACTTTTTGCTTTGTTCTACAAAATAATTTCTATGTGCTCGAGCTATAGCATTTTTTTCCAATTATTAGTACAAGTGAAAAAAATTAAAAAAGAGGAAAAATCATGGGATTAATCAAATATCACTAATTACTAATCCGAAATTATTTAAGACCAAAATATCCATACTTATTAATAAAAATAGTTCACATTATAACACAAAAATATTTTAAATTCACATGATACCAAAAAATTAATAAAATATATTAAAAAATGGTATAAAATAATAAAAATACAAGTTTACTAATATATTAGTTAAAATTGTATAAAATAAAAGTACCATATATTTATAAAAGCTATAAATATATATATAAGCTATAATATATAAGCTACAAAATTTGACTAAAAATAAAAATTAGTTAAGAATATGATAATCTAATTTCTTATGATACTACTTTATATATTTTAATTCAAAATACAACAAAATTTTACATAATATATTAAAAAAGTATCTAGTAAAATTTAAGTTCTTTTTATATGGGTTAAAATCATACACAATTAAATACCATATAAAATATCTACAAATATAAAGAATTATAAAAATTATAATATAGTAGAGAAGCCACAAATTTGATTAAAAATAGACAAAATATAAAGGGAATGAAAATTTAATTTTTTATAATATTACTTCATATAAATTTGAATTTTTTAAAATATTATATTGTAATATTTAAATACTTAGAGTAAAAGTATTATAAAAAATCAAATTTGATTCTCTTAATTATGCTTTTATTTTTAGTCAAATTTTTAGTTTTTAAATAATTATGTTTATATTGTAATTATATATATATATATATATATATATATATATTTGGAATTTGTTTATACAATTTTAACAAATGTTTTAATATACGTAAATTTTAATTATTTTTATTGTTTTAATACATCTTATTAATTTGTGTGGTATCTTGTGAATTAAAGATATTATTGTGGTGTAATGTGAATTATGTTTATTAACAAGTAGGATATTTTGGTCTTAAAAAGTTTAGCTTTAATAATTAGTAGTAGGTAGTAAATTAAAATTATTTTTGGGGTATTAGAAAAACCTTTTAAAAAATTATGATATTTTGTGAACTACCAAACTTTTTGATGTTATGCGGTGAATTTTCGCTAACAAATATTAAAAGTACAAAATATCATTAAAACGAAAAGTGTAGAAAAATGTTTTAAAAATAAAATTTAATATCTAATACAACGAAAAATAATAATACTATACGATTCTGTAATTTTTATAATTCTTACCTATTTTTGTAAGTTCCGGTTAAAAACTTTCATCCTAATTAAAATTTATATGAATCTACACATCAAGTTTAGAGACACTACTTTAACACTCCTCCTTGATTACTCCATTACATTGGGTAGATTTTAGGGGGCGTTTGTTTTGGGTAATCAGAAATTTTACTGTTTGTTTTGTCAAATTTTTCTATTTTCAGGAAAGGAAAAGGGGATGGGATTACCCTAAAACCTGCTATCTTGATTCCTCACCCCCTACTAGGGAAAGAGATTCTCTTTCCCCATTACATGTTAACTGGTGACATATGACCAATGACTCATGACCATTGACCGGTGATCAGTGAATGTTGGCCGGCAATTAGTAACCGTTGACCGGCAGCTAGCAGCCCTTGACCATTGACTGGCGACCGTTAAACGATTATTAATTTCATTTCTCTCAGCTTAGACAAACAACTAGGAATATCAAAGGGAATTATTTTCCATTCATCTTCATTCCCTTTCCTGATTCCATTCTGTTTCCCCTGCTTGAAACAAACGCCTCCTTAATGTAGAAGAATAGAAACCGGAGGACAATTGGCAAATAAAACACAAATGAACTTTCAATATTCTACTGTAGTATGCTTTTAAAATATTCAAAATGTTTACAACTTTGTAGCTATTTTTGTAAGTTGTGGTTCTTCATCCTAATTAAAATTGCTATGAATCTACACATCAAGTTTACCAACACTACTTAATACTCATCCTTGATTACTTCATCACAATGGGTAGATTTTAATGTAGAATAATAGAATCCCAAGGATAATCTGAAAATAAAACACTAGTGAACTTTCAATAATATGTTATTGTAACACCCCTACTGCTAATACTGTCATTACCGTCCAATCTCCTTATACAATCCAGACTCACGCAGCGGATACTTACATACACACAGTGGGTGATACAATGCCGTTAGCCACCCACATGACTAACAAGGCTACTACTACTGCTACATACAGCATTGGTCTGATGGACCAGAATATCCGAGTACTACACACTTACGATACATACTCCAATTACCAAATCAGAAACTAGAACTTCCCATTCATTACAATACTCCATTTCATACAATGCTCCATAAGTTCAATACATTACAATACTATACACCGAGTTTACTAAGATCCTTATACAAATATAATACCTCTTCCAAATTCATATCTACAACTACCCATTCCTCACAAACTACTTACTTCCTAAGTACAAGGGTGTACCACTTAGTACACCTCTACATTCTCCTTCTACTATCCGAATGTAGCCACCGGTCTCTTACCTTGACCATATCCGCTTCGGGTACCTGCACACTAAAAAAGTTCCCCCTAGGGGGTCAGCTTTCGTTGCATATGATAACCGCATACCCCGCGTACTAGTGAGGGTACATCGACCACTTGGTCGAATACATGCGATTGATTTCATTCAAACATACATGCATACATGCTCTTATACATAATATTACAATACATTACGCAAGGAATACATACATACACTTCAATACATACTCTTCAATACATACATGGTAAATCATACAAGCCATCAGATATATACTTACCTTTCCGAAATCCACAATACACAATACATGTACAATACATACGCAATACATACACAATCCACCATACTTGTTAGCTCATGTTGGTCTACCCGGGTTAATCGGGTGGAGATTACTCTTTTACTCGTTCCACAGTACTTACGCATACATACTCATACTCATACATACTTACTTACTTACTCTTACTCATGTTAAGTCGTCGGGACCTCCGGCCCGGGGACTACTCCGTCCCACCACCGGGATTTACTTGACTCACCAATCCGGGATGCTACCCATTTAAGGGGTTTGGGCCGCGGACCAGTTTAAGAGTCAGGAATCGGATCCAACCTCTTGTGTCCCCTCATCCTCACGCGTGGCCGAAGCTATATCAGACTTCTACTCATTCCAATTTACTCACACTTATGTTAGGAGTTAGGTAGTTAGGAATTAGTAGAAGTCAACATCCAAGCCACATACACAAATACATTATTCATATACACATCCATACAAAATACAATACAATATACAAGTACACTACGGGATACAATTACACTTCATCATCATTCATATATTTCATGAATTATACAAACTAGTGTTCAAGACAATAAACATCGAGAACAGCATAAGTCAAGCACAGGAAGTGCAATATAGTCCGATTCATGCATTTATCTTATTTAGGTGATCAAATAAGCACACAATCGGGGTAACCAGATTAGGATACAGGGCATGAAGAAATCATACCTTGCACCGTTGATTTGGACTCACCGACTCCTCTTCGGTGTTCAACTATTCGAATCCTAGCATATACATACAGTTGGGTGGTTAATCATCTATAATTAACCTTACTTATTACTTTGCTAAAGTCTCCCAGTGTTTACTTACTAATTCCTTATTATTCAAATACATTTACTTATGTTACTTACTTAAAATTACTCTCTAGGCTTGTTTATGGCCTTGATGACCTTTAAACATCATTAATTATGTCTTAATTATCTTGTAATATCATTACCCTTCATTACCCTACCTTAGATTAGCTTTAAAATGGATTATGTGAAGAAAATGGGGTGGTCCTGGTTTGTGTCCTGGTTTACAAACCCGGACCATCTCTTCAGAGACGTTTCTGTCAAGTTTTTATGGTGGTCCGGGTTTGTGTCCTGGTTTACAAACCCGGACCATCACTTTAGAAAACTTTCTGTCGTATTTTTAAGGTGGTCCGGGTTTGTGTACTTGTTTGCAAACCCGGACCATCCTTCAGCGTTACTTTCTGTCAAGTTTTTGAGGTGGTCCTGGTTTGCGTACTGGTTTGCAAACCAGGACAATTCCAGCGAGAAAGTATTCTGCCCATTTTAAGAGGTGGTCCTGGTTTGCGTACTGGTTTGCAAACCAGGACAAATCTAGTCTGTTGCAAATTTCCAATTTTAAAGCTTTGTTTCAACTTCAAACTTCTACCAACTTCTTCCACAATATTCCTACATATAATCTAGCATATTTTAGCATTAATTAGGCACTTTAAACTAGCCTAATCCACCTCTATCCAAATCTATTACAATCACCCATTACTGTAAGTTTTCCTCTCCTGTTACCATTTTTCCTTCTCCAATAAATGCTACAGGTTTTTCATTTCTTCTTCTCACTGAATCAATGATTCTCAATCTATCCTTACTTAGTTAAACAACTCCCAATACACCAGTTACAACTCTACTCAACTACACTCTTTCTTCCTGTTACAAACCAAAGTGAAATCCCATATTTTCCTCTCTGCACATCTTCCTTTTCTTTCCTGTCAAACAGCACTAACATCCACTTAATTCCTAACCAAAATTTGACAGAGTTTCCTTACTTTCCTTAGTATTCTCACCACACCAATTTTGCTCACACAACTCACTTCATAACCTGCTCAATTTATATACATTATTCACACACATTCTAAATACTTGCCACAAGTTTATTCTCACACTTAGCATTTATTTGTTTGTTCCCAAAGGCTTCAAACTACAAATACCATATACCCATACTCTTCCTACTGTTATGGTGATTTCTAAACCATTGTTAAAACAATATACTCATACGTATACAAACATAAAAAAAAACTTTACAGAGGCATCTCCTCACCTTGTGTTCTTTGTTTCCTTTTTCCTTTCTCCTCTTCTTCTTTACATCTCCTCTTTCTTTCTTTGTTTTCTTGATTTATTCAAGCCAAGCTACACCATGTAACAAGGCACACACATACACACCAAACTAGTAAGTTTCCTACGTAGGTTTTTAAACCCTAGATTATGATAACCATTTAAACTCTTAGGAACTCTTACCTTGAGCTTCTAATGGAGTTTTTGAGTAGAAAATGACAAGGCTTCAACTCCTCTTTGAAGTGCCATACCGGCTGAGTCATGGAATAGTGGTACATTTCGTGAGTTTTGTATTTTTGCAAGGAAAAGATGAAAAGAGTGAAGCTTTGGTCTACTTCTTACCTTAGAACATGGAGAAGAAGATAGATCTTCAAATGGTGCTCTTGAAGATCCTAACCGATAATACCCTCAAAACTAAAGTTGGTGGTTTTAGATTTTTGAAGGGTGGAGAATGATCTCCTTGACGATGCGAATTCAACGGTATGGTTTTTTGTAGCATTTGGTGGTGGTTTGAGGTTTCAAAAATGGATAAGAAGATGGCTCTGTGTGAGGGGCTCTCAAATCGCCATCGCTGGAATTAGAGAGGAGAAGAGAAAATAGAGAGGAAGAAGGAGATGTGCAGTACGTGAGTGAGAGAAATGTGAGGAGTGAGAGAGAGTTTTACTTTTTGACTTTTTATTTCTTTTGTCTTTTGTACATAGAGGGAAATTAAGAGAGTGTGAGAGAGTAGTGTAATCGGCTACCCACACAGCCCATATGGCTTTTAAAATTTTAATTGCAATAGTGGACACACTAGTTTGCTTTATTTACACTCTCACCCCACAACTTCTCGATTTTTACAGTTTTTACTATTTTCTCGTTTAAATGATTTTATTGGTTCTAGACCTTCATTAATGTTTATTAATGACTATTTGGTTGACCAAAATTGTTACGAGTCTATTTAACCCGCTTAAAGTCGCGTTTTCCCGGTTTCCTCGAAAAACGCGCTTTAAGGTCCATTTGTATTTTTAATCCATTTTAAGGATCAGTTTTCTTTGGAAATTGTTTCCTTATATTATTTAGGCATCATTAAGCCTTAAGAATTCATATAATACGCTAACCGAGGTCTCGTACCTCCTATGGTCATTTACGCTTATTTAGCATTTTCCGCTTTTAAGCGTTTCTTTATTTCTTTTGAATTTATTTTTCCTTACCAATATTACTTAGGCGTTATTAGGCCCTTAAATACATATTAGAATTATTTTAATCACTATACTTAAGTTCGGGGTATTTCAATCTACCCCCCTTAAGAACTTTGTCCCCAAAGTTGTTCGAGGTTATGGGATTACTATGCTTACTCATTTACACTTGCCTAATACCAAAGCCATACATTCCTCCTCCTTACAATTCCCAAATTCGTTACTCCAGGTTTCTACATTCCATACCATACCAATATGCAATAATGGCTCCAATCCGCATTACTAACAACCATCCGGTTCCTCATTACAAGATTTATACATTCATATAGTGCAAAGCTATCCCCCAAAGCAATGCAATACACAACACAATCCTGCAGGCACTCAGGTCCTCTCGACACAGGACTCCTCTATGTCCCACTGCCCTTGGAATAATACAACATGCTACACTACTATCTTCTCCGATATAAGCTTCTAACAAATACTTAGTCTCATGTCTATGGAAAATCCTTCCCAACGGCTACTTAGAAATCCTTCTAAAACATACAACTCCAAATTCCAATTTATATTCATTACTTCTATCCTAAGCGTGATTCTTGTGACCACTAAAGGGGAGCTTCAAGAGTTATTCGACCCTGATGTGATCAGCATCAGTGTTGAACTATCTTTCCACCCCAATTTGTGTTCGGTTTCCCTTGATCTGATCAGGATCAAGTTCGACTTCCCACATCAGTTTCAAACAAGCAAATAATTTAATTGTTTTCATTTTCTATCTTTTTACTCTTTCTAGCCGTGATACGAATTCATACATCTCCAAAGGATGGAATCAATCCATCAATCATTCTCACTCTACTTCCCAAATGCTTTACTCCGTGGTTCAATACCTAGATGCTCATTTCATCAACCTTCACTACTTCCCTCCATTACTCTCCATCATTTCGATTATTCTAACTAGGGATTACCATACTTGTAAAATTTAGTTGTCCTCAATTTACTTCCAATAATTTGCCTAGGTATACACTACCCCTAGACTTCATTCATCTACTACTCTCATTCATTTCGTACTACTTCTTCAAAGGCTACAATACTTGTGGAGCTCCGTCCACTACTCATTACTTTTCTTTTACTAATACTCTTACATGGTGTTACAAGGTAGGTATATCCATCCTATGGTATTTGCATCACTCATGCCTAATTACCACAGTTCCAATATGAATGAATACTTATGTTTATTTAACATAGTACCACTCATCGAATCAATTCTCTTTTGTTCTATGCACATTATAGTTTATGTGTTTTATTCATAAATTCACATTATGCGGTTTCCGCTCCCCCCCTTAAAAGGGATTACACCCACGTAATCTACCATATGTTATTATTATACATTGGTTTACTCAATTTGGGCAATCTGAAGCGTTTTAGCTTCTTTACGGTTTGTTACATAATATACCCCTGTCAAAGGGTCCTAATCGTAACCATGGTTTAGTCTTTGCACCAAGGATTCCTATATGAGTTTATTTAACTCATAATTAATTCGGTTCCAGCCTATTAGGCTTCAAGGCATTAACAGCCATTCTATTATACTTACCAGGTATATTGTCTCCTAGCTAGGGCCCACTAGCTTCTGCTGCGAGACCCTGATCACTCGGGTTACTTACCCTTCGTGTTATCCTTAATGTGCTATACATCACCCTTTTTATCCGTCTATTATGGAAATAAGGTTTACTAAACAATTGCGGTATTCTTTTACCGTGTTGGAACTAAATTAGTTTTAGATTGTAACCAGCTCTCTGGTAATCTACTGCACATGCTATTCGTGCTTCCACGATTATTCAGTAAGTTCTTCCAACTTATTGTCGGGCGAGGTTAAGTCACTACTTAGTTGTAGTGCTTCCTCTGGTGTCAATAGTTTCTGAATCATACCAGTTCTTCTGGTTCAGTACAAGTGTTCTTACTTGTATGACCTTGCATTTCTATGCGTCGGTCCTAGTGACTTTCTTCAATCTTCTTTCACCTTTATTCCAATGGAATTCACATCTTGTGATGGTTAGTGTGCTTTACGCACTTCGTGCTTCTTTGGCCTTAGGCCGCACGTTGTTGCTAAACTGCTTAAATGGCTAGTGCCATTTGTTGGTGAAAAGAAAGGTTTACTACGGTTTACATTCTCCATATCCCTAGCCATCCCATTAGATCATTAGCTGCACAAGTGCAATACCAAAACACTCAGTCATATAGAGTGCAGAGGCGTAAACGCTTGACAGAAAGTCACTTATGTGATAGGAAAAATATTTATGCTGTCATCCTCATAGCGGTCGCTCGTTGCGCACCGTATTCTTACTCATTGTACAACATTGTTTTTACTGTTTCTGTCACTATGGTAGTTCCTCTTTACTTATTGCCATTGTCATTGTCATTGGCACCGCTTCCTTATGGTGTAAATACACCAGGAGTTTCCTGTGTTCGTGTGTATGACGGTTGTCGTAGCATACCGCAATCTTATTATCTTCCCAATGTGGAGATGTCTTATTTCAGTTTACGTTTTATGTGTAGGTTAGCTTACCTCACATTCTATCATCATTTATGATATAATTTACCAAGTATCTTGGTTGACCAAGGATGAGGTAATTCATCAGGTTATAAGCTCTCTCGAGCGTTGGTCATTCATGGTATGCAGTATGCATTCCCGTTGATTGTTTTGACAATTATTGTCTTTCAGTACTGAGCATTGGTTATAGGCTCTAGCTGTGTAGTTCTACCTGTATGTACATCACCGGGACATCCCAAGAAACTTCAAGGGTTTTCTAGTCCCGTTCTCTCATTGATAAATGAAGTTCTTGTTGAGAGGCTTGTTTCCACTCATAGATCTCATGACAAGGTTTACCATGTTGGTGTTTATACAATGGTTCACCACATGCTTGGGTGCATACGGAGTATGCTTACTCCTTAAGTCATAATGGTTTGGAGATCTCATTTCCTTATTCCATCGCCCCTTGGCAATATCTATATGCGTAGGCTTTTCTGTTATAATAGGTGGAAACCTTTCTAAGGGTTCACATCTCACCACATTGGTGGTCTTTGGCTAACGAGGGGTACCTTCCCTTGGTTTTCTCGTAGTGTCCAAGTGTGGACTAGGCCAATGTTGGCGTTATCATGATTCTTATGCCTCTGTGCTACCATTGCTACAGAAGGCATGAAGGTATTTAAAAGCTTGTCAACTGTATACTAGACTGATGCTCTAGTGACAGTGACACTGAGTTGGCCATTACTCTAAGCCACTCAGGATGTTGGGTTTGAATTGATGGTCCAGTTGTTGATTTCTTGTCGTATGAGACAATATCTCTTGCGAGTCTTGTTATCAAATGGTATAACGTAGTCGATTTATGGCTTTAAGCCGAATTGCTGCGAGCTATGCTCTTTGTAGGCTGCTTATACATGTTTCCACTCCTTGTATACCCCATAGGTTTGAGGTATTACTGGGCTCCATGGCAAGTCGTGACATCACGCTTCCTTTCATAGGAGACCCTTTTGGCAATCTGGTGCTAATCAGTGCCTTCTCGTAGTTTAGGGTATTTCCTGTTAAGTGAAATCCCTTCGGTGTTCTAACCGAGTGTTCGTTCCAGCTCCTGTATTCTTATCTTGACGCTTTGTTTGACTGTTGTTAATCCAGTCACCCTTCAAGGATTGCTCCTGGGTGTTGTTAAGTTATGCCGTTACATCCGGCTAATGTATATGATATGCTGTGTCTACTATACCGCCTTGTGGTATTGTAGTTTGAGTTATCCCTCTTAGGGTTGCAACGTCTCCCATTCTTGGGTAGCCCGTTTATACCTTCCTCTAGTGTTTAAGACTAGGTTTAATATCCTCTTCAATGATGGATTTTACTTCATGGTAATCTTGTGATTGCTCTTGGGAATTCCGTCCCGTTTGTTGAGCATCGTTGTGATTACTTTAGGCATTTGCCTTGCTGAGTTCAGGCTGGGTATACTTTCCAGCTGTCATGTACTTGCTTGATGTCTTTGAGACATATCCAATGTCTATACTCATTACTCTGCGCCTTTTGCGCTTCCTAATTCTCATTCCTCATCTTCAGAAGGGTTCTCTAAATTCTTTTATGCTAATTACTTAGCTGAGTTCCTTCTCCTTGATTGTCTGAGGTGTCCAGTTGTTCTGGTTTGAACTTACTCGTGGTCCGTAGAACGGAGTTGGCTACTTCCCGTGTGTCGTACACTACATGTATACATACGTGGGGTACCTTGTTGATACGTTACCACTTACCCGACTATCTGTCAGGCCCACAAGCTCCTTCGGAGTGTGGTTGTCCCACATCCCATATTTGGGTACACTCGTAGTGTTCGTCACACGCCTAATTGAAGTATTCTATTGTCAACTCCTCTTGTATCATTCTATGATACTCACCATAATTCTGTTGGTTTGATTTTAAAATCCAAGGTTTGAAAGAAAGGTTGTGGTTTTGGAAGAAAAATTGGTTTTAAAATTATGGTACGGTGTTAAAAGGAGTTCTTCATGGCATAGCCATGTTCGAAATCTTGACCAAGTCCAGCTTCCCGCTGACTGGTGTGTTCTAAATGCAGTGGTCAGGCCGTCAGGCCTTTCCATGGTTTCATTCCTCCAGTTTCAGGATGTTTATTCCTGTAGTCACTTCATCGCTGTCACGGTACATTACTATGTACCTGTGGTGTGTTAAAGTTCCTTTACATGCTCCTGTCCTTACTGCACTTGCCGTGGCAAGTGCGTGGTACTGTTGGTTTTTGGTTAGACCTATACCGGTCTTGGTATGGTTCCCACTTGTTTTTAATAGTCTTGTTGACTCTTCCCTAGATCATATTGATCTATGTTTGGGGTACTCGATCCTTTTAAGTAGCTTCCCATTGATCTTGACATGGTTGTCTTGGTCGGGGTACTTCTCCAATCCTTGGAGGTAACCATTTATTTAGTTTTATGTTTTTCCTTGTTGCTCGTTCCCACTGGTTTACCGTGGTTATTGAGCCTTAGCTTGTTTAGGCACTACTCTCGTAGTCCTATCGGTTCATATCCCTTGGATATCCTTATAGCTGTGTAAGCTATGTCGGCCAGGTATTGTAATCTTTTGGCGTTGTAGTTTTGGAGTTAATCACTCCTGACTATGTCCTTAGTCAGCTAGCATACCGTTGGTGGTGCTATTTAGCTATTACTGTCCCGTAGACTTGTGTCTCGGGTTTTGTTACTGTTCCTTTTTCCGCTCCGTTGCGCTTACTGCTTCTTTTCTTGCTGCTGGTTGGTTAGCCAGATTCCGCGACTGCTAAGCATGTCACCCCATGTTGTTGTAAGTTGTAGCCTCCTTATGGTTGGAGTGCTCATCCTACCGCCATTAAGTGCGGGTACTGTTGTTCAACCGGAATCCATTTCCAGGACTTCCAATTTTTGGAATCGACTGTGTGTCAAGTCCTTTCCTCTTGTAGGATTATCTCACTACTGCCAGATCGGGTTTTCCCGAGTATGAGAGGTCTTTCCTTCTCTCTGGTGTACTTCCCCAAGTTATACAATAGGGTTAGTGGAGGGCGGGTCTGGTATTGTAGGTATCCGGTACTCACCGGTAGTTCCTAACTAGCATATCTCTAATGCTAACACTCAGCCCTTAGCCCTAAGCTTCTAATTCCTAAATCGGTATTTCCTAAACTCGGTATTTCCAGTCATCAGAGCGATATTTCGCTCTGATACCACTTTTTGTAACACCCCTACTGCTAATACTGTCATTACCGTCCAATCTCCTTATACAATCCAGACTCACGCAACGGATACTTACATACACACAGTGGGTGATACAATGCTGTTAGCCACCCACGTGACTAACAAGGCTACTACTACTGCTACATACAGCATCGGTCTGATGGACCGGAATATCTGAGTACTACACACTTATGATACATACTCCAATTACCAAATCAGATACTAGAACTTCCCATTCATTACAATACTCCATTTCATACAATGCTCCATAAGTTCGATACATTACAATACTATACACCGAGTTTACTAAGATCCTTATACAAATATAATACCTCTTCCAAATTCATATCTACAACTACCCATTCCTCACAAACTACTTACTTCCTAAGTACAAGGGTGTACCACTTAGTACACCTCTACATTCTCCTTCTACTATCCGAATGTAGCCACCGGTCTCTTACCTTGACCATATCCGCTTCGGGTACCTGCACACTAAAAACGTTCCCCCTAGGGGGTCAGCTTTCGCTACATATGATAACCGCATACCCCGCGTACTAGTGAGGGTACGCCGACCACTTGGCCGAATACATGCGATTGATTTCATTCAAACATACATGCATACATGCTCTTATACATAATATTACAATACATATATACAATACATACACTTCAATACATACTCTTCAATACATACATGGTAAATCATACAAGCCATCAGATATATACTTACCTTTCCGAAATCCACAATACATAATACATGTACAATACATACGCAATACATACACAATCCACCATACTTGTTAGCTCATGTTGGTCTACCCGGGTTAATCGGGTGGAGATTACTCTTTTACTCGTTCCACAGTACTTACGCATACATACTCATACTCATACATACTTACTTACTTACTCTTACTCATGTTAAGTCGTCGGGACCTCCGGCCCGGGGACTACTCCGTCCCACCACCGGGATTTACTTGACTCACCAATCCGGGATGCTACCCATTTAAGGGGTTTGGGCCGCGGACCAGTTTAAGAGTCAGGAATCGGATCCAACCTCTTGTGTCTCCTCATCCTCACGTGGCCGAAGCTATATCGGACTTCTACTCATTCCAATTTACTCACACTTATGTTATGAGTAGGTAGTTAGGAATTAGTAGAAGTCAACATCCAAGCCACATACAAATACATTATTCATATACACATCCATACAAAATACAATACAATATACAAGTACACTACGGGATACAATTACACTTCATCATCATTCATATATTTCATGAATTATACAAACTAGTGTTCAAGACAATAAACATCGAGAACAGCATAAGTCAAGCACAGGAAGTGCAATATAGTCCGATTCATGCATTTATCTTATTTAGGTGATCAAATAAGCACACAAATCGGGGTAACCAGATTAGGATACAGGGCATGAAGAAATCATACCTTGCACCGTTGATTTGGACTCACCGACTCCTCTTCGGTGTTCAACTATTCGAATCCTAGCATATACATACAGTTGGGTGGTTAATCATCTATAATTAACCTTACTTATTACTTTGCTAAAGTCTCCCAGTGTTTACTTACTAATTCCTTATTATTCAAATACATTTACTTATGTTACTTACTTAAAATTACTCTCTAGGCTTGTTCATGGCCTTAATGACCTTTAAACATCATTAATTATGTCTTAATTATCTTGTAATATCATTACCCTTCATTACCCTACCTTAGATTAGCTTTAAAATGGATTCTGTGAAGAAAATGGGGTGGTCCTGGTTTGTGTCCTGGTTTACAAACCCGGACCATCTCTTCAGAGACGTTTCTGTCAAGTTTTTATGGTGGTCCGGGTTTGTGTCCTGGTTTACAAACCCGGACCATCACTTTAGAAAACTTTCTGTCGTATTTTTAAGGTGGTCCGGGTTTGTGTACTTGTTTGCAAACCCGGACCATCCTTCAGCGTTACTTTCTGTCAAGTTTTTGAGGTGGTCCTGGTTTGCGTACTAGTTTGCAAACCAGGACAATTCCAGCGAGATAGTATTCTGCCCATTTTAAGAGGTGGTCCTGGTTTGCGTACTGGGTTGCAAACCAGGACAAATCTAGTCTGTTGCAAATTTCCAGTTTTAAAGCTTTGTTTCAACTTCAAACTTCTACCAACTTCTTCCACAATATTCCTACATATAATCTAGCATATTTTAGCATTGATTAGGCACTTTAAACTAGCCTAATCCACCTCTATCCAAATCTGTTACAATCACCCATTATTGTAAGTTTTCCTCTCCTGTTACCATTTTTCCTTCTTCAATAAATGCTACAGGTTTTTCATTTCTTCTTCTCACTGACTCAATGATTCTCAATCTATCCTTACTTAGTTAAACAACTCCCAATACACCATTTACAACTCTACTCAACTACACTCTTTCCTGTTACAAACCAAAGTGAAATCCCATATTTTCCTCTCTGCACATCTTCCTTTTCTTTCCTGTCAAACAACACTAACATCCACTTAATTCCTAACCAAAATTTGACAGAGTTTCCTTACTTTCCTTAGTATTCTCACCACACCAATTTTGCTCACACAACACACTTCATAACATGCTCAATTTATATACATTATTCACACACATTCTAAATACTTGCCACAAGTTTATTCTCACACTTAGCATTTATTTATTTGTTCCCAAAGGCTTCAAACTACAAATACCATATACCCATACTCTTCCTACTGTTATGGTGATTTCTAAACCATTGTTAAAACAATATACTCATACGTATACAAACATAAAAAAAAACTTTACAGAGGCATCTCCTCACCTTGTGTTCTTTGTTTCCTTTTTCCTTTCTCCTCTTCTTCTTTACAACTCCTCTTTCTTTCTTTGTTTTCTTGATTTATTCAAGCCAAGCTACACCATGTAACAAGGCACACACATACACACCAAACTAGTAAGTTTCCTACGTTGGTTTTTAAACCCTAGATTATGATAACCATTTAAACTCTTAGGAACTCTTACCTTGAGCTTCTAATGGAGTTTTTGAGTAGAAAATGACAAGGCTTCAACTCCTCTTTGAAGTGCCATACCAGCTGAGTAATGGAATAGTGGTACATTTCGTGAGTTTTGTATTTTTGTAAGGAAAAGATGAAAAGAGTGAAGCTTTGGTCTACTTCTTACCTTAGAACATGGAGAAGAAGATAGATCTTCAAATGGTGCTCTTGAAGATCCTAACTGATAATACCCTCAAAACTAAAGTTGGTGGTTTTAGATTTTTGAAGGGTGGAGAATGATCTCCTTGACGATGCGAATTCAACGGTATGGTTTTTGTAGCATTTGGTGGTGGTTTGAGGTTTCAAAAATGGAGAAGAAGATGGCTCTGTGTGAGGGGCTCTCAAATCGCCATCGCTGGAATCAGAGAGGAGAAGAGAAAATAGAGAGGAAGAAGGAGATGTGCAGTACGTGAGTGAGAGAAATGTGAGGAGTGAGAGAGAGTTTTACTTTTTGACTTTTTATTTTTTTGTCTTTTGTACATAGAGGGAAATTAAGAGAGTGTGAGAGAGTAGTGTAATCGGCTACCCACACAGCCCATATGGCTTTTAAAATTTTAATTGCAATAGTGGACACACTAGTTTGCTTTATTTACACTCTCACCCCACAACTTCTCGATTTTTACAGTTTTTACTATTTTCTCGTTTAAATGATTTTATTGGTTCTAGACCTTCATTAATGTTTATTAATGACTATTTGGTTGACCAAAATTGTTACGAGTCTATTTAACCCGCTTAAAGTCGCGTTTTCCCGATTTCCTCGAAAAACGCGCTTTAAGGTCCATTTGTATTTTTAATCCATTTTAAGGATCCGTTTTCTTTGGAAATTGTTTCCTTCTATTATTTAGGCATCATTAAGCCTTAAGAATTCATATAATACGCTAACCGAGGTCTCGTACCTCCTATGGTCATTTACGCTTATTTAGCATTTTCCACTTTTTAAGCGTTTCTTTTTTCTTTTGAATTTATTTTTCCTTACCAATATTACTTAGGCGTTATTAGGCCCTTAAATACATATTAGAATTATTTTAATCACTATACTTAAGTTCGGGGTATTTCAGTTATAATATGCTTCAAAAATATTAAGAAATGTTTATGAGTTGAGAACTTTTAGTCTATACTCTAATATCTATGGGATGTATGATATATGATCAGTGGTGAGAGAGTCAAAATGAAAATGTTCAAATTATTGATTTAGCTTTTTTAAAGTACAATTCTAATATAGAACCTATGGATGTTGGGGTGTTGAACTTGTGACCTATTGTCTCAAGTGGATAATAGCTCACCGTAACAAATTCACACATTTGTTTAAACAACAGGTCACTTAAGTTTATGTTTGAAACTCAGTTATTGGAATAGCTATCCTTAAAAAAAGTTTTTTTTGGTCGAAAAATAGGGGGCATTGCCTTCTTTTATTTAATAATCAATGAATATCATCGTCCAATTGGAACTGTATACACTCAGGGGCATTGCAGAACTCCTGCAACCCAGGTACTAGACCCGAACCTATTTCAGCCAGGACATCTGCTGCCATATTACACGATCTAGGAGTGCGCACCACCTCAAAAACCAGTCCAGAATCCTTCAATCTTATACATTCAGAGAAGCCTGATTTGCAGGGGTGATTATCTGGGCAATCACAGAACAGTTCTACAACTAAGGAAGAATCACTGCAGATACACACATTGCTAAGCCAGTTACGAAGTATAGCTTGAATCAAATGCAGTAAAGCCATAGCTTCTTTGTGTAGGACATCCTTCCTTCCAAAAGTAGCGACGAAGCCAGTGACCCATCTTCCCTCATGATCTCTACAGATTCCCGCAGCTGCAGCACAATCAGACAAACACTAGTAAAAAAAAGACTTATTTTGACGCCTTTATTTCACCGGTTGTTTAAAAACCGTCGAAATAATGGAGGTTATTTCGTCGGATGTTTCTAACAACTGGTGAAATAGATGACTAAAATTGAATCCCGCTGCTCTCACTTGACTCTAGCTACTTCTGCTTACAACAATTCACTCACGCCATCAACACTCACGCATCAACACTGCCAACGCTACTGCACTGCCCTCTGCTGAACAACGACACCCATTGCGCTGCCTCTGCTCACCACCGACGTTGTAGCCACCGCAGGTATGTTTGTCAGTTGGGTTGTAAAATTACATAATGAAGAAAGGCATAACTATGTATGTTCTTGTTCGACAGTTAGGGTTGCGATTAGAGAATGAATACAGGCGCGAGCATGTATGCTCTTGTTCGTCATTTAGGGTTGCAAAATTGTGGAATGAAAATGTTCTTGTTCGACAGTTAGGGCTGCAAATTAGAGAATGAAAAGAGACATGTATATTGTTGTTGCAGATAGGGTGCAATATATTTCTGCGTATAATTTTTTGGCAGTTTCAGCGCATTTCTTCTCTTCAATCAGCAGTATATGCTTATTATCTACAATGACTCCTTTGCAGGGAGTGGATTTGTCGCGTTGCATACCCAAACTTTGGGGCTTTCTCAATAACACACTTTCCTCTGCAATACCTGAATAGTTTGATGTAATATCAGTAATCTGGTATCTTTACATTTTATGATCTTTCCAATTTGGAATTATAGCTTCTTTCTTTTGATGACCTGCCTCGTCTCTTTTAATTTCCAGAGGTGCGAAAGCAGAACATAAACTCTCTGCAGAAGAAGTTAGAGATGTACTAGAAGTTGTCGCTTCCACTGGAAAGTACTGGTGCGTTGATAATAATAATTACTATATGTCTCTCACATTTGCTATGAGCTTTATTCTCCGTACCTCTGGGTGCAAAGGCTTGCCAAAAAAGATATTGTAGGTCTTCATATCAGTAATGCATTTGGTGCAAGAGTTTCTTTACATTTGTGTTCTTCTACAGGCATGAATTGGATGACTTGAAGTGTATGTTATCATTTCAGTTGAAGCAGGTATTGTGAGGCACGCCAACATATGGGCCCTTAATTTATTTATCTCATTTGGATATTACAGATTTCAGCCAGATCTCAGGTTCACGTTTTTAACATGGAAATTTGTGACAAGGTTCTTTTGGAATATCCGGAGGCTAAAGTGGGTGATAACCCTGAAAAAGCTTCTATAAGAGGATCTTTCATTGATTTGGTTAACATACTCGATGAAGGTATGTTCTTGATGTGTTTACTTTGTTCTGTTCAGAATACTTTATATATTTCGTCTATCTTTTCTATTCCATATATGCTGTTGTATCTGTTGATAAAGGGAGGTTCGCTTCAGTTAGAGGTGTTCCACTGGAGACCCATATAGAGCTTTCTTGAAGTCTGTCCCCTTCTTAGGTAGCAAAGCATTCTTGGTCTAGCATAGTTTCTGCTGCTACACTTGGGAGGGAAAAACACGTATGGTCAAATCTGTTTAAATTTTTCCTAAATTGTTATTAAGTGATGTCTTTGTTTACCGTTGCCATATGATATGGATTTTTCTACATAAAATTGCATCTGTTTGGTGCTTAATCAAAGGTATATGACAACTTACAATATATAAGCTGTAGTTCGCCTGCATTTCTGTACAATCATGTTTTTGATTTTCTATCGTGTAGATCACATGTTGATCTCTTCAAAAAATGACTTAGAACACTCTCTATTTTAAAACAGATCTTAACTCAATTCCTCCCTCTTTGTTTTACTGTCTCTATAGCAATCTTCTTCTAAGTTTTCTGTTCTGTCCCTATTTTTCCCTGGTTATCATCTTTCAATACTCACCTTCATGCTTCAGCTTTCTCTCTATTTATGAATAAATTGGGACGTGGTCGAGTTAGACTTTGCATAACCATTAACTCTGAGTTTACTACTGATTTAACTCCACAAAAATAAGCAAAGTTAGGACACACTAGTGGAAAAAATGTTTTTAACCACGGTTATTTTGCCTATATACCACGGTTAGGAACCGTGGTTTATGCTCGCGTCGTATATTCACAAATTGAGATAAACGACGGTTCATAACCGTGGTTTAAAGTAAGCGAAAAAACCACGGTTTGTTGAAACCGTCGTTTAAGACCCCTTCTCCCACGAGCATTCACTGACTTTATACCACGGTTGGGAGTCTGAACCGTGGTATATAGTGCATTATAAATGACGGTTTTACTTAAAACCATGGTATAAAGTCTATAATAATCAACAGTAAACCACGGTTATATGTAAAACCGTGGTTTATAGTCTGTGTTTTTTCCCAGTTCGCCGACGATTAAACGCCGCCACCTTCAATGTAATTTCTCCGCAAACAGAAGAGATTGAACATGCCAGAACATGTATGTTACTTGTTTGTGTATTAGGGTTGCTAAAAAAATTAGTGAAGTTACATTATGTTCCTTGTTTGTCGGTAGGTTGCAAAATTACCGTGAAAGAGAATGAGAGAGGGCGAAGCGCCTGTTAGGGTTGCACAAAATTACAGAGGCGCAGCATGTCCTTGTTCACCGGTTAGGTTTGCAAAAATTACAGAGGCGCAGCATGTGTTTCTTGTTTTCCAGTATGGCGAAGAGCATGCATGTTCGCCGGTGGGTTGAAAAAATTACAGAGGCGCAGAAGAAGAAGAAGAAGAAGAAGGAGAAGAGTTGCAGAGCATCCTTGTTCGACAGTGTAGGTTGTAAAAGAGTGAGGAGAAAATATATATAATAAGAGAAAGAGAAAGAGCAGCGTTAATTTTCGGCGAAAATTTGAATTCCCGCGGAGACTATATACCACGGTTCTAACAAGGAACCGTCATTTAAAGTTTTGTGACCACGACTAAAAACGACGGTTTTAACAAAACCGTGGTATATAGAATCCCTATATACGACGGTTCTCCAAGAACCGTGGTATATCGACTCTGGCGTGTACTATATACCATGGTTGGCCTGAAAACCGTGGTATATAAGTAACCTATATACGACGGTTCTCCGAAAACCGTGGTATATGCACTCTGGTGTGTATTTTAAGTGACGGTTGCTATCATAACCGTGGTTTATAAACTTTAAACCACGGTTTCCCATTTAACCGTGGTTTAAACGTCGTCATTAAAAATCTTTTTTCTACTAGTGACATCTTTTTGCTCTCAAAATCTGATTAATGTTACAATTTTGTTTCAGTTCTTGTCCGATTCAGCCACTAATTATTTTCTCCGTTTCTTCGATATCAATACTACTGCAATCAATTAAAATCTTCTTTCAAGGCCCAAACAACACTCTAACCTTATAATCAAGCTTGATCTCATAAATTTATACCTGGATTGTGTTCTAAAATGTACATCCTTCAAAAAGCAATGCAACTATGCCTATTTCAAAATGTTATGCGTTGTGATTTCCGCTGTCATGCGCTATCTCATTAAAAAATAAACCAAGTTTCCTTACAAGCTATAGAGCATGATATCAAATGAGCTGCTGATATACTCATTAAATTGTCATGTTGTATTTGTTACACAAGCTCTGATGTCCAACATCAATGTGTTTGAAAGGTCTGTTGCTGCTTACATTTCTGCTTGTAGCAGGTTTCAAAGTTGTTACCGCTCATTTGTTTATTAATTAATCGTTTACACCAGCTTTGTCTTTCGCCCTATCAGGAAAACTATGTACCAGTGTACGTAGAAATTAATTTTCCAAAATTGCCAAAGCCTTTTATGTAAAGCAACATACCTTTACTTAAGAGCTGACACATAGTGTAATTTAACTACTTTCATCTCCATTACGCTTTTTATAAATATATTTTTTCCCATCCACGCTAAAACAAGGGCAGGAGTAAAAGTTCTTACTGTTTCGCTTATCACTTCTTAAAAAATGTTGAGTTTCGGATAATTTTCAGCTTACAAAAAAAACTCAGTTACAGTTTTTACTTCTTTTTCACAAAAGCTATTGTTATGCTGCTATCACGGATTTCAAACGATTTCTTAACTTGGCTTGGTTTTTGGTATGGTTTATGTCGCTGCTATACATAGCACGCATTCTGAGACTCTTCAGTCTGTTTTTTCAGATATGATGAGTTTCTATTTGAATGGTTGGAGCACCATATTTACTTATGATTTCTGTTACTTAAATAGAGAAGCATTCAGAACAGTTTACAGTCTTTTAAATGATATTAAATTTTCCCCGTATTCAGCAAGAACAATCTTAGGCTGTTCTTTTCTGCTTTTGTTAGGACTGTATGTTGTTAAGATACACTCAACGAATCATTATCTTCCTAGATACATTGTTTTACCTCTGTTTTGGTCGTTAAGTTGGTTCTCTGTAATAAATAAGATCTGTTACTATTTCGAGTAGCAGTTAAAACATGCTCATATTTAATAATTTGCTGGCAGCAAATGCTCCTACTAGGGCACATGCTTGCTTTATTGTGGCTTTCGCCAAGTGTACATGACATATATATATAGCAGCAAAAACTGTTTATGTTTGTTTTAATAAAATTTAATGTGGGCTGAGAAAATGATCTTTTCTTCTTTCAATACCTTCAATCTTAAAAGAGCAAGGTAATGATTCTGCTATGGGCTATAAGACCGATATGACCTTGTTATATTGTACCGCTGTTTACACTTTGGGTTAGCTAACTGCTTTAACACTTCCTTTACTGCAAAGGTATGAAGAACCTTTGGATGGTTTAATAAGCAATAATGCAAATTGTTTATGCTTAAAATGTCAATTCCTATAAACTACATAATCTGTAAAGCTTAGGATAATAAAGCCTTTTTAAGTTCCAATAGTTACACCACTGTATGAACGTGACTACAACCCATGTGTTAGTGATGCTATCTAGTACCTTTTCCTGTCTATTAACCTTGAAATGAGCAAAGTGTGACCTGTTTAAAGCTTGGCTTATAAAGCTCTTAGTTACTTTCAGATAGAATTTTCCCATCTGTTTATGTTGCTGATAATATGGGATGGTAAAATGCATAGCATAGTTAATAAAGCCAACTCCTAACTGTGGGTAATGTTATTAAAGAATTGTTCTGGTTGCACGAGGTGTGCAGGTCAGCCTACTTTATTGTTAATCTAGTTTCTACGCACAAAAATGTGTGGACCTATTGCTTCAGTTTTTTACTGTTTAGTTATGCAGCAGTTTTTTGATCTGCTCCTTTATACCTATTTTGATTGCCGCTGTTAACTAGTCCGTTTACTGCACCCTTTTGGTATTGTACACAACAATATCTTTCACATTGATTCTGTTCACAGGTTACCGTCAGAAAATTCTTTGAAATCAACCTGTAGACTTGAGATTATGAGTCTGACTTAGGTGTTCATCTTTGCATACATGATATACCTTGGAATGCTTTAAAATGTGATTTTACAAACCCAGTTTTCTATTTTGATGCTTCGCTGGCCTTGTTATACTTACTTCTCGACATTTTTAAATTTATCATATGCACTTTGAAGACTGGCCTACAACAATCTTTTGTGCCTTGATTCTCAGTTAACAAAATAAGTGGGGAGCTCCAGATGGTGTATGTATAAAGGTAACAAAATAGACGGGGAGCTCTTGGAGGCAAAGAGCAAGAAGCACTGACAGTAGGCTTATAAGAGACACATGCTTGCAAGCACTTATGTAGCGGATATAATCTTGTATTATAAGTGGATATTAGTTTTGGTAGAACTGACAGTAGGCTACATATATAATCTTGTACTATAAGTGGATATTAGTTTTGGTAGAAACGTGTTGCAAACATGCTTGCAAGCACTTATGTACTCTGAGTGGATATTGTTTTTGGTAAAAATGGATGGAAAACCGTCTCTTTGAGAATATCAGGTGTATCTGGGTTGATGATTGTGAGTACAAGTGCATTTGAATGTCTTATATAGAATATGCAGGTTTGATAATTGAAAATAGGGGGTGTGGGAATTTTTTTTTTAAAAAAATTACCTATTTCACCGGTTATATACAAAACCGGCGAAATAGATGAATGTAAAAATGTAATCCAGCCACATCTAATTTGGCGGTTGTAATGAACAATCGGTGAAATAGCTATGTGTTATTTCACCGGTTCTACAAAAAACCGTCGAAATAGGTGGCATTTTTTTTTTCCTGACGTACATCTATTTTGTCGGTTGTGTCAACAACCGGTGAAATAGATATGTGTTATTTCACCGGTTCTAAAAAAACCGTCGAAATAGGTGACGTTATTTCCCCTATTCAAACATATCTATTTTGGCGGTTGTTCCGTACAACCGGTGAAATAAACATGTCTATTTCGTCGGTTCTACAACCGGTGAAATCTATTTCGTCGGCTTTTATTTCACCGGTTCTGAACCGGTGAAATAGGCCCATAACAACCGGTGAAATAGGTATTTTTTCTACTAGTGAAACTAGAATAAGCCCCATCAATATTAAACTTAAAGCATCCAAGAGCAGGAGGAATCTAGGAATTAACTTCCCTGTAGTTAGTTGGTTTCTTCTTCTGTGCACTCCGTCCAGGATCCAGCAGTTTCACCACTTTCCAAGCTCTACTATTCTGAGCCATTGCTATCGTAACAGATTTTAGCTGCAAAAACATTCGATTTTCTCTACCAAAGACCTTGGAGTTTCTCCAAGACCAAAACAGATGACATAGTATAGGAAACAGGGCTTTGAGTTTATCTCACATCGAAAATTCACCTTGCTTACCAATGTATGTCGTTAACCACTTATCTAGGGGCATATTATAAAATGACAATCTATTTACAGCAGAGATCAGCTTATCCTAAATCTGTCTAGCAACCTTACAATCTCTTAAAATATGAATAATAGTCTCCTCTTTCCCATAAAAGTGACAGCTACAATCCCTTGTAAAACCCAAATCAAACCGTCTAGAGTTTGTCATGAGTTTCCCTTGGCAAACCCTCCACAAAAACAATTTGATTTTCTCCTGCACTTTAAGTTTCCAAATTCTATTACACAGATCAGAAAATTCCTCATTCTTATCATAGGAATAGGATTTACTGGAAAGTAAACTATATGCAGATTTAACACTATAGGAACCGCTGGGCTCGAACTGCCAGCTCACATAATTAGAAACTCCATCAAGAAAAACAATGACACTACTTAATAAAGTACGATATTCAGCAGGAAGAAAATTAGATAAAATATCCAACGCCAGCCCTTACCTTGCTGCTAGTACTTAGCAACATCATCACTTAATAAATCCCTAGGGACTTCCTTAGTAGCTACTGATAAAAGGTTAGGGGAAGTAAGCCAGAAATCCAGTCAAAATTTAACAGTTCTGCCGTTTCCTATCACCCAACGAGCTCCTTGTTCAATGATCTCAGAGCACTTTTGAATATTTTTCCAATTTATGGAACATCTTTTGGAGTTTAAATTTGAGTATTTACCCAAGAGAGTTCTCTGACAAAGATTGTTAGGTTTGCTAATCAGATTCCACACAACTTTCCCGAAACATGCTCGGTTCATTTCCTTAGTCCTACGAATTCCTAAACCCCATTTATCTTTAGAACAACAGAAGTTTTCCCAACCTATATCATGAAACTTTCTACTTTTCGAATCATGACCCCAAATAAAATCTCTACATAATTTATCTATATTATTGCAAACTGAAATCGGCATTATCTGGCATTGCATCGTATGCACTGGGATTGAGGAAACTGCACTCTTTACTAAACAGATCCTACCGGCCATGGAGAGGGCATTCCTCTTCCGGCCAGCTAACCTCTCTCTAACTCTAGACAAAATAATTTTATACTCCTTGTTTTATTTTCTGCCCTGAAGCACATTAATCCTCGAATATTTACCAAACTTCCTAGTTGTGGGCATACCTAATTTAGACCGAATAATATCTTCCCTTTCACTGCTTACATTCTTAGACACTAAAACAGAGGATTTTTCAAAGCTTACTACCTGACCAGAGGCTTTACAAAACATATTAATACACTCACGCATAACCTCAATTTGCCTTGGATTCACTGAACCAAAAAAGAACCAAATCATCAGCGAAGAAAACATGTGAGAGAATGTTATCCTTTCCACCTAAACGGAGAGGCTTCCAACATTTCTTATCCACTTGGGTCTGTATAATTTGGGAAAGCCTCTCCATACATAATACAAAAATGAATGGTGATAATGGATCACCTTGATGTAATCCCCTCCCAGCAATGAAGGATTCAGAAAGATTTCCATTCCAGCTAATCTGAAATGAAACTGTGGTAATGCAGTAAATGATAAGATTTTTGAAACCTATAGGCAAACTCAAGCAGTCTAGGGTATCTACTATAAAGCTCCAGGACATGAAGTCATAAGCTTTAGCTAAATCCACTTTCATAGCAAGGTACCCCTCCATCGCCTTAGTGTGTTCCATACAGTAAACTACTTCTCAAAAATACTCCTGCCCGGTACGAAGCTAGCTTGGCTATCCGACACCCACCTTGAAATGAAGGGTTTCAATCTATTTGCTAAGATCTTGGCAAGGATTTTGTACTACACTTGACAGAGGGAGATGGGCCTAAAATGTTTAACCTCCGTGGGAGACTCAATCTTGGGTATCAAAGTTAAAACAATTTCATTGATTCTAGGATCAAAGGAACTAGCAGAGAAGGCATTTGCAACAAACCTCACTAGATTAGGAGAGACTAAATCCCAAAACTATTTATAGAAACCTGCAGGAAAACCGTCTTTGCCGGGGCCTTAAAGGGTTTCATGTTCTTAAGAGCATTCCAGATTTCTAAAGGAGTTACCTGAGAGTCCAAGGAGGATTTCTCTTCTCTATTAAGGATCCTAAATTCACTGCCCTCAATGATTTTGCAATCAGAATCCACTCTTCTAAAGTGGTATTGAAAATGATACTTAATTAGATCACCCAAATTTACCTCCCCCAAAATCCATACCCCATCAGGACCTAACAATTTGAAATTTTTGTTTCTATATCTCCTAATTGTGGCCTTAGTATGGAAATAAGAGGTATTCCTATCCCCCAGAGGAATCCAACTATCCCTAGATTTCTGGAACCAGAGGATCTCCTCCCTAATCTGCCATAACTCTAACTCATGAGAAAGTTTTCTCTCCAAACCTCGAAGATGATTACCACCACCACTATCTAACACTCTTTGAATAGCCCTCAATCTTGCAAGAATTTTATTCTTCCTTAATATAATATGCCCAAAGATATTCTTATTCCAAACATTAAGCTGAGATCTAAGCCCACTAATAGCCTCACCCAGGTCAGAGTTAGCATTCCAATTCTCCTTTACAGTTTCTTTGAAATTGGGATGAGTAAACCAAGCTACTAAGAATTTAAAAGAATGTTGATTATTCCTATAGGTCATTTTAGGTTTAAGACTCAACAAAATTGGGCTATGGTCCGAGGCAACTCTGGGTAAAACTTCAGATTTTGCATTTGGAAAGGCCACACCAATTTTACAGTTAAAAATTACCTTATCAATTCGAGCACAGTGAGTACCGTTCGACCAGGTGAAATTACTACCATGTAAGTGAGCTTCAATCAAATTCAAACCATGAAACCAATCCAAAAAATACTTATCAATTCCTGAACTGCTACCAGAAGAAACATTCCTATCTAAAGGGGAGAGAGTAGCATTAAAATCCCCCATAAGAGCCAGTTAGAATCATGCAGGTTATAGGAATTATCCAAATCATTCAGCTTCTGCCACAGAACACGCCTCAAACCTGACTTGGGTTTCACATACACAGCCGTGAAAAACACTTTAACATTCTCAACATAAAACATACAGTGCACAAATTGATCGTCACAACAAAGCACAGTCAGATTAACCTGGTTTTTCCATAACAACCAGATTCCACCACTAAAGCCACTAGCATCCATTTTGAACATACCCGAGAAACCAAACTTAGAAAAGACATTATCAACAGCAATTCCACTAATTCGAGGTTAAAATATAGCAACTATATCCGGGTTTTCCAAACGAATTAAATCCTTAAATGTGCGGTGAAAAAACTTGGTTTCAAAGCACCCCTCACATTTCATAGCATGATTTTATTTGCCATAATAGGAAAAAGAAACACAGAAATTGACTTACAGAGGTGAAGTAGTACTAAGTCTACTTCGATCTTGAATCTCCAGATCTGAAGGTCTGCCACCATACTCAAGCTGCATATCTCTATCCACATAGCCACGCGGGCTAGGATCAATCCTCTGTTTCACACCACCCCGTCTAATCGCCAAGTCTAGGGAGGGTTCCTGCTGATTCGGTCCACTATTTGTGACCTGGATTGCAGTTCGAGACTTCTTGTTCGAGGCATCTTGTTCACTATGTCCACCTTAGGCAACCAGATGAGAACTATCTCCAAACACAACTTTCTTTTTGCTAGAAATTATATCTTCCCTTCGATTGCCCGTCATATCTTTAATTCTATCATTATATGCGTTGACAGGGAGATTAACGATAGGAGAAGAAACCCTAGGGTTCTTCGAGGAGGGAACCGGCTTCCGGGGAACCTTTGTTGTCTTCTTTTTCTCGGGGGATCATCCATTCCCCGTATTCCTCTTGAATATACGACACTTCCAAACTATCAGACTCCGGGACCAATTTAACCCCACTTTCTTGCAACACATCTCCATCGTTGTTACTAAAAGGATAAGAAGACTCCTTATGTCCATAACATCCACATTGGAAGCAAACTAAATGAAGGCCTTCGTACTCGATCTTCATGATCCGCCGACAGAAACGGTATTTGGCCAGTAGTGGTTTGGTTAAGTCGACCTCCACCGCAACCCTAGCCAGCCCTGATTTGCCGAAACAGGAAGGAGACATATCCACCTTCTTGACCTTGCCGACTTTGGATCATAGAATTGATAGGAACTCCTCATTGTAGTATTCGTTGGGCAGGTCCGGAAAACGAACCAGGACCTCCAGGTTCGAGAGTGCTTCTGAATTTGGATTAAATTAGGTCGCCACCTACGGATCGTCAAGTAATGATCAAGAATCGGCCAGGGGCCTTCTGAAAGAACGAATTGGAGATCCTCCGAATTGACGAAGACTATTCTGTAAAAACCATTAGAAATATCATCCATCCAAAATTCTCCTTTTAGCTTCCAACGATTCCATAACCTTTCATATAGTACATTCATTGGGATATTCTTCCCCAACAACTTCACTATAACAACATTCTACCAAGGTCGTCTAAACTTCATTTTCTGATCCTTCGACAAAATTATTGAAGGGCATCTTGGATCGTCGTCCTCTTCAACTCCCTCCTCGTCATCTGAGCTAAAATCCAGCGGATCATCCTCCAGAGCCACATTTTCCTGATGCAACCGCCCAGAAACTGCTTATTTGAACGACAAATCCTGCGCCATTGGATTAATTGTAAGTGACTGATTAAATTCAGTCTGAACATCCATCTCCACCGCAAAATCGCCCGAATTCCGCGGTCGCTTTACAATCTTGTCTTCTTCACGTACCTCGTCCATGGAACCAAATAGTGAAAGATAAAAAGAAACCGGACAGAAAAAACTCACACGCTTCAGGCCACGAGATGCGGCCCTAACATCGGTGATTTTCTTTTACTCTACATTACCAGAGTTAAGATAAGATTTTTGGTCGCTGACTCATCCTTAAAAAAAAACAATTGGAACACTTCACATTCTTTCCATATAATACAACATGTCACAATTGGAACATTTCACACTCTTTAACGTCGAATCGTATCCACCCTAAACTTATTTAAAAGTATTTAGGAAAAAAAATAGATGTTTATATCGCTAAAGTGGTTAATTAAGGTGATATAAAAATGATCAACAACAAGTTTACGTAAATGGAAGAAAATTCATGGGATATCATTAAAATATTGCTAATTCATGAAATATCACGTTTTTTTTAGAGTTTTTTAGGATACCACAAAAAACTTTTGTAATTTATGGGATGCCACAAATTTGTAATGAATGTTTTATCGTTCGTTAACTAAGGGTGTGAAAAGATAGTTTTACACCTGGTTAAACCTTTGCTTATAGTTTCAGTCACAGGATACCACAAAAATAAATTAAAATTTATGAGATACCACATTTAACATCCAAAATGTTCCAACAACTATATTCAATGGTAACTTTTTTCTCTCTCTTATTCCGAAGCTACATTTTTCATTTCTAGCCCTATCTAAGCCATTAAGTGATTGTATCTATGCACACACACTAACGAGTCGTCTAGTTATTGAAATGTTAATTCCTAAAATATGATTACTGAAATGGAGTTCTAAGAATAGAATATGGCCTCATTTGGTTGTTATGATGTGAATATTTGGAATTTGATGTTTCTTTTGTTTGGTTGTCATAATAAAGATAGGAATAGACTTGGAATAAAGTATAAGTTACGAATTTATCATTAATAAATAACACATTATTATTATTTGTTATATGACTAACTATAAATGTTAGTTATATATATTAACTTGAAAATATGTAATATATATTTATTTATTACATAATAATTAATAAAGTTTACCTTTTATAATTATAAGAACCCTCAAAATAAGTCAACAAATTATTTTTAAAAAGTTTCTACTATTTACATTTTCTGGATAATATTAAATTGGTACTATGAATATAAACTTGTAATTATTGAGTATATAGAACATAACAAAAACATTATACTAGCAATTTAATAAAAAAATGAAAGCGACATTGTTATTTATAGCCACAACATGTAGACAATTTAACTTAATTCATATCGTTTTCATTGTATCCAAAGTGTTTACACCAACACCTCATTACAAGTCTATACCTGGTTTGTCCAAAACCCAAAAGGTATTCGTTTATCAAAAAACAAAAGGGTGCCCATGCCCATATTTGCAAAACCCAACTGATGTACCAAAAAGTGTAGCAACACCTAACTAATATATTCAAAATCCAAACAAGTGCCATATACAAAAACTGAAAAGGTACCCATGCCTATATTTTTAAAACCCAATGACTGTTTCAAATTGACGAAGTTTCAAAATCTAATATGTCCAGAATTTAGAAAACTTAACAAAAATAGTAGCAACAATATTTCATTATGTAAAAGCACCAAAATGGTGAAAATAAAACGACACATATTTCTAAGTACCTCATTGTCCATCCTTGTTGCTTCTTCTTCATCCCTGTCTTCTTTGTGTCACTGTTGCACATGATGAACCAGCAACAACGTTCGTCGTTCCAGGAGCAGTAGAGGGTTCTGATAATTCCCACGAATCAGCACTAGTCTCACCCTTTTTTTCCTTCACAGATACCCCCTTACAAGTTCTTTGATTTTCGGGATATCATCACTTGAATGACTTAAATTGGACCAGAAATGTAAAACGTAACCATTAGAAGATGGAAGAGGAAAAAGTTACCATTGGTATATAGCTGTTGGAACATTCTTACCGTTATCCGTGGCATCCCGTGAATTTTAAATTTTTATTGTGGTATCCCATAAACTTTAAAATTAAACTATTGTATCCTTTGAACTGGAAACTATAAACAAATGTTTGCATGATCTAAGGGCAAAATCATTTTTTCACATCCTCAGTTAATGGACGATTTAACGTCTGTTAAAGGTTGGTGATATACCGTGAATTTTGAAAGTTTTTTGCAGCATCCCAAAAGCTAAATTCACGGGATACCATTAAAAAGTTCGTTAGTTCACAAAATACCATTGTTTTTGAAAAAGTTTTCGGATACCACAAAAAATAGTTTAAATTCACCAGATACCTTAAATTACTAACCTAAAACTTTTTAAGACCAAAATACCCCTACTTTATAAACATAATTCACGATATACCACATAAATATTTTTAATTCACAAGATACCATAACATTTTATTAAAATATACCAAGTAGTTGACATATTGATTATCCAAAATTTTTATAATATTTTACTCTAATAATTTTAATAATTTAAAATATTATTATAAAAAAATTAAAATTTATATAAAGTAAGGTTATAAAAATTTAAATTATCATTCTCTTTACTATTTCTGTCAATTTATAATCAAATTTGTGGCTTCTCTAACCTTTTATTATTCTTCATATTTTAAGATATTTTATTATTATTATTATATTATTATTATTATTATTATTATTATTATATATGGTATTTTTCAATTTTTCAATTTTATCCCATATGTAAGAAAAAATTAACTTTTACTTCTTACTTTTTCAATAAATTTGTACTCCCTTCTTAATTAATATCTGTCGTTTTGTAACATAATGGTATCTTTTTTTAATGAGGGAAATTTCATGAAATGCCACTGTATTTTTGGCTAATTCATGAAATGAAAAGTCACGAAATATCACTATATTTTTTGTAAAAGTCCATGAAATTTCACTATGTCATTTACCAGAAGCATAAAGATAAAAATACCCCTACTAGTTAGCAAATCAGTTTTAAAGTTCATAATATGCCACTAAGTGTTAAAAAATTCACTAAAATACACAAAAAATCAAAGTATTATAAAAATATAGGTAATTATAAGAATATATTTAAATATTATAAAAAATTATAAAAATGAATAAAAAATATATTATGATATCATAAAACATTGAAAAAGTAAATATTTCTTAGATGTTTTACAAAATTATTTAGTACCATAAAAAAGAATATAGAGTTTTAAACACATAATTTGCACTATTTTTTCTACAAATTTTAGACCAATATAGTACCATAATTTAAACCAAGTAACTATAATAATTTAGACCAATTAATTACTATAATTTTACCATACAATTTTCAATTATTTTTTCTATCAATTTAGTTAATTTATATCAATTAATTACCATAATTTATATCAATTAATTACCATAATTTATACCAATTAATTACCATAATTTTAACCATACATTTTTAAATTATATATTCAAAATATATTTTTTATTTTAATATTTGGAAATTAATTTTTGTTTATATTTTTTTAGGAAGATGAATTTATGACATAATATAATTTATTTTGGATAAATAATTTGAATTGGTAGAGAAAAATAGTTTAGAAATGTATGGTAAAAATTATGGTAATTAATTGGTATAAATTATGGTAATTAATTGCTATAAATTATGGTACTATTGGTATAAATTTGTAGAAAAACTATTTGTTTAAAACTCTATATTCTTTTTTATGGTACTAAATAATTTTAAAAAATATATAATAAATATTTACTTTTTCAGTGTTTTATGATATTTTATATTTATTTTTATAATTTTTTATAACTTTTTTACATATATTCTTATTGTTACCTATATTTTTATAATATTTTGATTTGTTTGTGAGTTTTAGTTAATTTTTTAACATTTAGTGGCATATTGTGAACTTTAAAACTACTTTGTTAACTAGTTGGGGTATTTTTATCTTTTTTACTTCTGGTCAATATGAAAATATAATGGTATGTCGTGACTTTCTTTTTTTAGTGAAATTTCATGAATTAGCCAGAAATACAGTAACATTTCGTGAAATTTCCTTTTTTATGATGTGACAAAGAACAGGCAGACGTGGGAATAGAATATGTGTGCAAAACGGTGCGGACAGGGTAGAGCTGATCAACACTGACCCGGCCCGGCCCGAAAATAAAGTCTGAAAAGTCCGTTCGAAAAAAAATTCAGGCGGGCTTGGACAAGAAATCAAGCTCGAATGAAGAACCGAACCGGGCTTCGGCAAAATATTAGATACAAAACTAAGCCCAGCCCGACCCAGTTTATTATTTATATAGTTTTATAAATATAATATTATACTCTCTCTTGTTCTCAATATATGATTTATTGAGTCCTTTCACAATTTTTAAAATATAACGTATTCTAGTCTTTTTTGTCATCTACTTTTCAATTTTATCCCCCATCTTTTATTTTCATAACTCTACTTTTCAAATTATTTCAATTCCCAATGCAAAAATTAAGGGTAAAATAGTCTAACTTTTCATCTTTAATTCTTGTGCCTGTAGCTAGAAAAAGGAGTATATTTTTAATTTAACTTTATATAATACCTTTTACTATTTATTTAAATTATATATAATATCTATTAATATTAGTAGACCTGGCAGTTTGGGTCGATGGGTCGGATTGGTATCAACCATAACCCAACCCATTTAATATATCATCAACCCAACCCAACCCAACAAATGATGGGTTAGAAAATTATGACCCTAACCCAACCCGTTTAAAATCCTTTAACCCTAACCTAACCCACACAACCCATTTTTTAAGCATACAACAATTTAGATAGATTAAGAGTGGAAATTAATTTAAAAAAATCCCAAAACATCCAGCGCTAGTTGGCACACTAATTAAGATGAAACAAAAGGAAGAGAGGTAATCTTGCTTGATCGACCCAACTTTAAACGAATTTCATGTTATGCGAAGAATCTAAAGTATTGCACCAATTTCCCATGAATATAATAACTCGTACTTTTTCCATAAGTTTATTTTTATCAATCTGAGTCTAAAGGTCTACCACTGTTGGGGAGGAATCCTATCTAGATATGCACATGATTTTAGTACCTTTAATAAAAAGGGGAACATAAATAAAAATCTTCATTAGAGAAATATACTAAAGATAAATCTACTAAAGTTAGAAATAGTTTATAAATTGATAGCAGAAAGCCTCAAACTATGACCAAGTTTTAAAATAATTACACCTATTTAAACTGAGGGCTCATGCCTTAGAGAAGTACAATCACAATCTTCTAATCATTATCAACAGCTGATGAACTTTTATGCAACATGCTATCTGCATTGCTAGCTTCAGAATTCACTAAAAGGTATATAATAAAGATCCTACTTACAAAAAAAATATTGAACCTACTTTTGTTCACCTGTCTAGATAATCTAAACATACCTATGTTGTCAAGATTGTAATGGTAGTGAGAATAAGAAAAACAAACCTTGGGTAGAGAGGAAGAGCGACATAGACAATAGGGAAAAAATGGATGTAAGTCTAAAAGACGAGAGCATTAGGGTTATTCAACATTGTGTTAAGGTCTGGTTGAACCTTTTGTTTGACATGCAACTGGTTGAGTCGTTTGTTTAGTTAAGATTGTGTGATATTATTAAAGATTAGATAGTTCAACTGCACTTGGGCTTAAGGCTAAGGTATAGTTTGATATGAAAATAATATATATATATATATATCTATATATATATGTGAATTAATATTTTTATTTTTTATTATTAACCAATATATTTTCGGGTTTCGGGTTGGGTCATGGGTTTAGATCTTTACCTTAACCCGACCCACAAAATTAGTTTATTACCCTAACCCAACCTAAAAAATAGATGAGTCAATAATCAAGACCCAAACCCACAAAAGTATGAGTTGAGTTCGGGTTGGGTTTCGGATTGGGTCAAAATGGCCAGATCTAAGTATTACATACAACATATATACATATTATAATTAATATATATTAATATTATACATACTCTATCTTTTTTTCAAAAAAATTAATAATAATATCAAAAAATTATAAAATTGGGTCGAGCAGGTCAGGTAATGGTAACGATTATAATAAATCCGATCTAATCTGACCCGACACAAAAAATTAAAACCAGACTTGGACAAATATATAAACTCATTTAAATCTAAAATTTAACGTTGACCCGACCCGAACCCGACCCACCCTCCTTTTGATCAGCCGTAGGTCAGGGGTTATTCGGGAATTTGGAAAACCCAACGAATGACCGATTTCTGCAGCGCAAATAGCTGGTCGTCCTCCGTCCGGCGTAGAGAGAATCAAGACGCCGAAATAAGCTGGCGGGAAACCAAACAATGCACAGTGTTTAAACAGTCGGTGGAGTTGTCCGGATCCAACTCTCCAAGCTGTAAGTAATGGCGAAGGAAGGGGGAAAGGCATCGAACTGGAGGGAAGAACTTGACCAGAAGCTGAAGCGCCTTCAGTCGCTCTTGTTTGGAGCCGAAATGGCTCTCGACAATGGCGATTTTACCTCAGCGCAGATTTTCTGCCTACGCCTTCTCGGCTTCCTTGATTCTCACAATCAACAAAATGATGTGGACGAGGCTTTCATCGGCCCTATTCGCCGCCAAGTACTCTCGAAGCTCGACATTGCTCGGTCCTCGCTTTCTGCAGAGCTCGACCGGCAAGTCTCTCTTGCTCTCTGAATCATTTGAAATTCCATTATCTTCCACGTCATTAGCCGTGAATTCCGCTCGCGTGCTCTAATTTTTCATATGTTCCATTAGGCTGAAAGTCATCTGAAGAAGACGACTCTATCCTAGTTATTAGTGATTACTTCCAAATTTATTTATCTGTATTTCGTATACCAATTGGACGACACTGACTTAGGTACCGAAATAGTCTTGTCTATCTATCTCAATATTTATGTTACAAACTTCGTGTAACTAGCGATTGATTAGATTCCGAACTTGGGAGTTAGTTCTATGCTTTCTCCAGTTTTTCCAACTAATCTCGAGGAATTTTTGCTTTTGAATACAGTTTATTGTTGAATATTAAGTGGGAAGCTAACATTAAGTTCAAATGAAACGTTAAATGGAACACTAATGTGTGCAACCACGGGAACGGGATTGTGAGATGACACTCAATAGTGAGCTGATTCTAAGGCTTGGACAAGCATTCCACATTGATGTCTGTATACAAGGACCCACAAAAATGATAGGACATTCAGCTACCATGCAAGGAAGACGGGGTTCAGGCTCCCCTTCATTAGATGCAGCTGCAGTGTGAATGCCTTGTCTTGGACATCACACTTCACTTCGATACTAGGGATTCCAATATTCCAGATGAACCAGAACTCCATTGTGATGACATTGCTGTGATTTTGATGTAGTTCCTGTGCTAAAAGAGTTGATAGATTTCATCTCAGAGGGTACAGTTGCTGAGCTAGACCAAAATTTCTAGTTTGTCAGTGATCACCACCGCTTACATTTTGAAAACTTTCATGATCTGGAATTGTGAGAATAAGGGTATATAGTATATATTACACAGCATACAGCATACACAGTTAGTATAAGACTGGGTGTATGTATATACGTCGATCTGTACACCGTCCATTTATCAGTTGTATGCAATATCCTACTTCTGTGATAATAAAAAACCGATCTCTTTCTTCCTTCTCTGTTATTCTTCCAGCAAGCAAAGCTCACAGGAATCTTGATCCTTCCAGTGTTAACAAGCTATAGTATAATTTTTACTCTTTTTGGGAGTGAAATCTGAGGGTTTGATTAAGAAGAAGAAGGTAATAACAAAAGGGTGTCTATATTATTTAGGTAGATAGAACTCAAGGAAAGATCCTTGCCATATAATGTTATTTGCCCAAGCTTTAAAAGCCAAAAGCAGTATATTTTTCACTGATGTCTTTTTTGAATACATCCTATATACTCCCTCTGTCCTGAATTGACCGTCCTGTTTGCTTTATGACACGTTTTTCCACTTCAATATCAAGCATATAAGATAAAATAATTTTATAAAACTAAATTTTGTAATATATAGTTTATTATGTAAGGAATCATATGCAAAACTTAAATTTTTAAAATTATTTTATCTTATATGTTAAAAATTGAAGTCAAACAACATGTCCAAATAGTAAACATGAAGGTCAATTCATGACGGAGGGAGTGTATATATGTATCGTAGCTAAGTATTTGGAGAGCAGTATATCCAAAATAAACTTGGTGAGCATGGCGATATGAAAAAGACTAATACACACCCCTCTATAATAGTTTCCACCATCTTCTCTAGCCTTGCAATATATCCAAAATAAACTTGGTGAGCATGACAATATGAAAATGACTAATATAATTATACCCTCTATAATAGTTTCCACAATCTTCTCTAGCCTTTTCTATTTTATTCCACTCGCACCTTCTAGAATATCTCATCCTAACACATTTTGGATGATTTGTTTATTTGGAATGATATATCTTCAAGATCAGCCAAGCATTTGAAGCCGCAGGAAAGACTCCTAGTAATGTTTTTGGCAAAGTGGGAGACATGGATATTGAGCGTATCAAACAATCGAAGCACTTTCGTGCTATCTTTCATCAAGCCAAGACAAACCATGTAAATGAGCCGGTATGTTTCTTTTAGCTTTGTTTTCCTTAGATGAGCTTGAAGTCCTGACTAATGACAATTATATTTGCTTCGGGGTTTTTTCTTGGGATTCTAATGTTATTGTTATCATTAATTCTTTATCCAAGAGAAACTTGCTTCATAAGTAGATTGCTTGAATATGCAAACTACAGCGTCCCACTGGATTTTATGCCATTTATGGATTGCCATGAGTCAGATAATGATGTCAGTAAAGTTCTGTATTTGATTATTATGAATGTTTTCACTTTTCTCTTTTACTAAACTTTGATTAAACTCCTGATATATTGACAGTTATTGCTTGAGTGTGCATACAGTGCGTGTAATTTGTACGAGGTTAAACTGCCAGATTGTCACTCTAACGGTTTAGTTGGAGTATTAAAATGTATGACTAATGTATGTGGTGCGTGAAGTTGACGGGATGCGATAGTAGGACAAAATTACTGTTTTTTTTTTCTCATTTTTCTTCTCATATTTTGAGATCCTATTACCAGCACATCATGTTATTGAGATTATGAGGTTAAAAGGCTCTTTCTTTCACTTTATCTAATTGGTTCGATCCAGATTTCATCATACCAAAAGAGAGAATTGAAATTCCAATGAGCACGACTGTATGTTAATCTTTGTAGTTATTTCTTGTCAGGGGCAGGGAGATCTGGAGGACAATCCTGGACAGACAAAATGGAAGATGCCATACCCTCTACGTGATACTGAAATGACATCTGTGGATGACAAAAACGTTGGATGTTCAAAGTATTTCCCGAGTAAGCGTATGGCAACTAAGGGTGATGATCCTGGTGACTGCATGATTGTAGAGCCATCGCATACAGCTATTAATCACCAGGAAGGAAAACTGCAAGGAAACAATTTCGGTGCAAAACAGATCCATATTGAGACCAGAAGCTCAAAAGTTGACTCTTTAAGATCACCTTCGAGCAACGAAGAATGCAACAATGAAGCTTCAGGAAATGGATTTGTGACTGCGAGAACAAAACTGGTACCTATTTACTTTGATTTTTTACGTGTTGAAGGAAAATTTATTTAGACATATTCCTTTTTTCCTCAAGGCCACTAAATAAGTTAGAGAGAATAAAGGTCATCCCTTACTTTCCTCCCCTTTAGACTGGTAAAGAGGATTTTGTTTCTGTTTCTTACAACAAAAGCTTCTGCACCTAGATCTAAAACATTGGCACATCTTAACTTTCTTATAGTTTGTAATCGTCCTTATGATGATGTTGCAATGAGCATGTTATCCACCATTTTGCTTTTCACTGTTAAACCAGTACTAACTGTAGGCCTTACCGGAAATAGGCTGGATTTCGAACATTTCTGAAATATCATCACAGATAAAAGGCCTTTGTATTCTATGGTTGTGACAGGAATTGGATGCAAAACGAAAGTGGTTAGGTGGATCAGCTGCTCCATCTGGTTCACCCATATGCGACAATTCCATCAATAGAAGTTATGGGGCAAGATCATATGGTGTTTCCCGCCGTGGAGTGCGTGGTAGTTTTGTTCCTCCTATCAGGTCTAATGGGAACAGCAGTAGTAGTATGTCTGCTCGAACTGGTGGCAAGTGTGATGATAGTATGGATGACTCAATTAAAAGATGGTCAGTGCTGCAATTTTTCTTGCATTTATTACCTTTATTTGGCAAAATCAAAGCCTGATATGAGTGTTATCATTTTCATTTTCTTGGCAGATATTGAAATTGATGAATTCATCTTTGCCCTTTAATAAATGAAAGGAGTTTGTTGAATTATTCTTCTGGATCATACATAATTTGGCATTGCTCGTAAGAACCCTGGCTAGGTTTGATGAACTCCTGTGTAGAATTATATCCTCAATTTCATTAATTTAGTTCTTCACTCGATTTGATATGCTGACTATATGTAAAGTAGTCGGGCAGATATTCAACACCTTAAAAGCGTATCTTAGCCGGGTACAAAAAATTATCTGTCAGAAAAATGATGCATGCATCTTTTTCATCCACTATTTGCAGCTCTAAGATATCAGAAGCATCTACTGTGATTTGTATTGATTTACTGTGAAGCAGCAGAATTGATTTTGCTATTGTGATGTTTAAAGGGTCTATTATTACCTTTACATTGAAATTATCATGCTTTGCATCTAGTTTGGACTTGCTATGTGGTCCTGATGGTGAGCTTCCAGAGAAATTGAGGAATTTGGAGCCTCGTCTCATCGAGCATGTGAGCAATGAGATTATGGATAGAGATCCAAATGTTCGCTGGAATGATATAGGTAATACCTCTAAGTTAGTTACTTTGTGAAAACACTTGCCGGCTGTTTTGTTACCAACCGCATGTAACATCTGCAGCTGGTCTGGAACATGCAAAGAAATGTGTCACCGAGATGGTTGTCTGGCCTCTGCTACGCCCTGACATATTTAAAGGTTGCCGTGCACCAGGAAGAGGCCTTCTTCTCTTTGGTCCACCTGTGAGTTACTAACTCCGTATGACAATACTAAAATGTTGGCAATGTTGTGACTATGATGGCTTGCGTATCAGGGAACTGGAAAAACAATGATAGGGAAGGCCATAGCAGGGGAAGCTAGGGCCACCTTTTTCTACATATCTGCGAGCTCATTGACGAGCAAGTGGGTATGCTCCCAATCCTTTACCCTCACCTTCACCTTGTTTGTTCCACTAAAATTTTATTATGTTGTTTTAGTGTTATGCCAGGAAATTTATACTCTTGCTAATCTTGGTTATTATTTAATATCTTGTTACAGATTGGTGAGGGTGAAAAGCTTGTGAGAGCTCTTTTTGGAGTCGCTAGTTGCCGTCAACCAGCTGTGATATTTGTTGATGAAATTGATTCTTTGTTGTCTCAGGTCAGTATGGTGATGTCAACATTGGGTCCTCTCCATTTGCAAGTATACGTGCACCAATTTCCTTGGGGCATCACTTAATTCCAAAGGCTTTGCTCAGTGGGATTGATTGATGTGCCTCTGTGACGTGGTTTCTTGATTTCTATATGTACTCTTCATTAAACTTTCTTCCATCATTTTGCTATCCTATTCTAAATGTTGTTCATAACATTCCACTCTGGTATTTGTTGACACTGCAGCGCAAGTCAGAAGGTGAGCATGAGGCAAGTAGAAGAATGAAGACACAGTTTCTCATAGAAATGGAAGGCTTTGACAGCGGGAGCGAGCAAATTCTGTTGATAGGTAGCTGCTAAATACATTATCTCAACATTGAGAGGGAGAGATTAAACAATTATTGTTTTGCTTCTTGTGTTTCCTGCCTTTTCCAAGTACGGGGTGAATCATGCAGCTTTTATTTTCAGTTCTTAATTAATTTTATTTTTTCTCCATATTATTATATTAATGAATGTAAGGAACAAATATCAAGAGTATTATTTTTGAAGACATGCATTTATCCTAGTTGCTTGCAGGGCTTATTTGGGTTTTTGATTCTGATGAGCCTGACCTTTTCTTTCAACAGTGTTTCCAATTTAATGATTGAGGAACAATTATCATGAGGGGGTTAAGGGAAGGGAAATCATAATTTAAGTGGTTAATGTATAAGGCATTAGCTAATTTCTCTTCAACTAAGTGGTGTAAACTTCCGCCGTTCTTCTGTGGCCTAATACATTGTCATTTTTTTATCAATCTAGCTGCTGCTAGATCATAGCTCGGTCACATGGTCAACCTTTTATCCATGAAAGTTTGTTCATCAAGCACAATTATCCCAGCATGAAATTGTGTTAGTATTCGTACGCCCCTAATAATGACAGATCCTGCTTTCCTATTATCTAGATAGCTGAGTCCATCTGTTGGTTGTTGATAACTATCCAGGTGCCACAAATAGGCCACAGGAGCTTGATGAAGCAGCTAGGAGGCGGCTAACAAAGCGACTATATATCCCTCTTCCATCGTCAGGTACATATTACATGCACTCATCATTTGTTCTTTTTTGGAATTCATGATTATGGACCACCTGTCTGTACTGAACAATAATATCTTTGGCCGTTGTGAAGAGGCAAGAGCATGGATCATTCGCAATCTGTTAGAAAAGGATGGTTTGTTCGCGCTATCTAAGGAGGATATTGATGCCGTATGCCAGTTAACTGAAGGTAAAATCCTTAGCATTGCTAGTAGACCGTAACGAGATGGATAATAGATTAAAATTGTATGAGCTCTCCATCCAGTTATTGTCCTCCCATTCTTTCCTAATACCAAGTACACGAATCTCAGGCTATTCAGGATCAGACATGAAAAATCTTGTCAAAGACGCTTCAATGGGACCCCTGAGAGAAGCTCTGCAGCAGGGCGTGGAAATAGCTGATTTGAAAAAAGAGGACATGAGACCGGTAACCTTGAAGGTTAGTTCGATTGATTATTGTCAATATGACATGATGATGATGATGGCTCAGCTGTTCCTTATCTGTTTCATTACTAACCCACTTACATGTGTTATTGTGCTGCTGTCCGATAGGATTTTAAGAATGCATTACAAGAAGTAAGGCCTTCTGTTTCGTCCAATGAACTTGGGATTTACGAGGTGTGGAACCAACAGTTTGGAAGCTTAGCACTCTAGTAGAAATCTGACTGAGATTGTATCTATGAAGGAAAGCATTTGCTGTTGCGAAGTTTACTGTAGATATAGTATTAGATGGCTCTTTATATATATATATGAGATGGTTAAAAATGGGAAGATGGCTACAGTACTCTCCTCTTTCTTCAATCTTTAACTGATGGTATTTGCCATACCAAAAGGGCGACCTTTAGCCATAGTAAGTGCTGTCACATTCTGTTTTAAAACAAACCCTGTAATTTTTGCGTTTTTTCTCAACATCGATCTACACGGTACCTGTCCTTTCAAATAATACTTGTTTAGTGAATGAATTCCACCCATAAAACTACAGTCTCATTACTTAACCATTAGTCTCGAAAAGAGAGTTTTTTTAACTAAGGGCGTCTTAAATAATGTTTCTTGACATAGATATATAGATAAAGATTAAAAGAAAACAAAAATAGTGATATTGAAGAGAGATTTGTTTAAATAAGAACTTTAGGAAGATGAGGTTCTTAATGACAATCGAAAGAGTGCAGGACAATATTATAATAATATTTTTTAGAGAATGAAATCTATTTTCTTTATTGATCGATAATGATGTGGATTTCAACTCATTAGTGTTAATACACTGCTGGAAAAAAAGGAATAAACAACGTCTCTTTAAAAACGGTTATATTGTAAATTGTTTTTTTTATAATAGGCGTGACATCTTAATAAACGCTTTGCTTAGAAAGTGTTGTTTATGTTATGGCGCCCAAAGACAAAAACAACGCTTGCTTACAAAGCGTTCTATAAGAGATACGTATAAAAAATGCTTCTCAAAAGAAGCGTTTTTTATGTCTTTGGGCGCGATAACATAAAGAACGCTTCACTTAAGAAGCGTTCTTTATGCTGATCGTAAGTAGCATAAAAAACGCTTCTTAAGTGAAGCGTTCTTTATGTTACCTAAATTATAAATAGTTTTCGCCCTCCCGCCCAGTCTTCTCATCAGTCTAATCGCGACTGTTCCCCTACCCACCCACTCTCTGTAAACCTCGCTCTCACTCCATGTAAACGTTGCTCTCCCTCTGTAAAAAACCTCGCTCTTTCCGCTTTATCTCCTCTCAATCGAAACCCAGAAACATCACAATATTTGCTGGCGCGGCGCCTCTTTCTCTTCCCTCCCGATAATCGATCTTCTATCTTCCAGCATTGGGGCGATGAAGGCAGGCCAGACGCATGCGTAGATCGATATCGGCGCCTCTCGCTATCGGTAATTTTGCCCTCAATCTGCGAACAGATACACACATATATATATATATATATAATATAATATATATATATATATATATATATATATATATATATATATATATATATATATATATTCTATCCTTTTTGTCATAGATATAATCTTTCGATTAGTAATTAATGTTTGCAAAATCGCACGAACAGGACATACATGCCCTGTTGCACGCACGGCGCCTCTGGATTACAACCCCAACTAGCGAAAGGAACAACATACATGCGCGGTAGATCTTTCGGCTCTATTCTTGGGCTGATAAGGTATTTTTGCAAACCAAACTTCTTAATCAGGAAAATACATGCTCTGTTTGTTTGGGGTTAAGGCGTCTGTTTGTTTGGGATTAAGGCGTGAAATATATTGTGTGTGTATTGTTTGGGAATAATTTTGCATGCAAACCATACTGCGGCGCGCATTTGTTGTTAACCTATGTGTGCTTGCAAACCAAACCAGCTTGTTAATTAATCAGGAACATATATACTCTGTTTTTTGGGATTAAAGGCGTGAAATAAAGTGTACGCGCGTGTGTTTGGGAATAATAATTTTGCATGCAGACCAATGGACTTGCTGGTTTTTACTATGTGTTGATTGTTGTTAATCAATGGCGCATATTGTTGTACTATGTGCTGATTTTTACTTGCTGGTTGTACAATTAATGGACTTGGGAATTAATGTGTAATATAATGCATTTCGGCATGCATACAAATATAGTATATATGGTGAAATTAATTTGGTTAGATGATTATAGGGTGTATTAATTAATGCTATGTATTATATTATAGTATAACCTAGGGTGCAAATATTAGATGACTATAGGATGTATTAATTAGTTACAAAGACATAGCATTACGGCAGCTTGCCTGACGTATTCCCCTTCCCCATATTGCTTTTACCTTAACATCCACCCAGAAGTTTATCTACGTTTCTACCAATACCAACATCAAAAACTTATAAGTTCCTTCACATTCTTCTCAGATTTGTTATCCGGTCAAGCTAGGCATTCCAATTAACCCTCTAATGTTTTGGAAATCTATATGACCACCATTGGCCATATTAGAGACCTCTAGCGCTACTTACAGCTTCTTAATTTCTTGTAGTTATTATTTTAGTATCCCTTTACATTTTTTGGCTAGCGCCTATGACCTTCGATCGACATCAACCTATAATAAAAAAAATTGAACTCGGACGGGCCCACCAACTTTATTTTCCTTCACGACCTTTCTTCTCTCCTTTTCGATTCCTTTAGTCACCTCTGACTAGTATGTATGCTGTAGAAGCTTCAGTAGACCGAGCAATCAGAACTGGACAGTACTGAAACATCACAGAGAAAATCGGATAAAAAGTCAGACGAATTTGGCCGATGTAGACGGTTGCTGCCTCTGTTGAAGATGAAAGTACCGACGATCATGATGATTCTTCTACTGATACAAAAGAGACAGAAGAAGAAAAACATGGTACAAAAGAGACAGAGGCAGATATAGATGAAAGGATGAATGAGAACTCAGAAACAGAAAGGTTGAAGAAATTGGCTAAATAGTTAAGCAAGGCTGCCACGAAGTAGAGTCCGGTGGCGATTAACGGATTACCGGCATACTTCATAACCTTGAATGAAGAAAACGGTTTTCTAGAATAGTGGTATCAGGAGGATAAGAGGAAACTTAGTCAATTATATGATGGCATGGGGGACTATATGAAGATAAAGTGGTACCACATCTCCCGGTTGATGAGTTTCATGTGTTATGGATGGAGATGGAGATGGAGAAGGTAGACACTTCTCCATCTCCAGTTTTGATTGGATCTTCTTTCAGTTTTGAACATCAATATGTCTGAGAAATCTTTAAACGCTAGGATATGACTGTCTGTAGATTGTATGTAGTCATTTGGAATACTAGTCACACTGTTGATGTGGGGTGCATCGTATCTTTTAAAAAAAACCAGATGAAGGTCCCTTGGCAATTAAAAAGATTGAGATATTCCCCCTGAGTTTGCATGTTAAGCGACTTTGACAAATCATAGCAATAAGTGACAGCTTCTATGCACAATAAGTGACAACTTTTATGTTATAATGTAACCTTAGTAGATAACTTTCTACTATGGTTATAGTATAACATAAAAGCTGTCACTTATTGTGCATAGAAGCTGTCACTTATTAGTGACAGCTTCTATGCACAATAAGTGACAACTTTTAAATAAGTGACAGCTTCTATGCACAATAAGTGACAGCTTTTATGTTATACTATAACCATAGTAGAAAGTTATCTACTAAGGTTACATTATAACATAAAAGCTGTCACTTATTGTGCATAGAAGCTGTCACTTATTGCTATCATTTGTCAAAGTCGCTTAACATGCAAACTCAGGGGGAATCATACTTAGGGGGAATATCTCAATCTTTTTAATTGCCAAGAGTTTTTCATCTAGTTTTTTTTTCAAAAGGTATGATGCACCCCACATCAACAATGTGTGGCTAGTATTCCAATTGACTGCATGCAATCTACAGACATTCATGTCCAAGTGTTTGAAGATTCTCCGACCTATCGATGTTCAAAACTAAAAGAAGATGCGAATCCAATCCAAACTGAAGATGGAGAAGTGTCTACCTTCTCCACCTCCGTTTCCATCCATAAGTCATGAAACTCATCAACTGGGTGATCTGGTACCACTTTATCTTCATATAGTCCCCCATGCCACCATATAATCGACTAAGGTTCCTCTTATCCTTCTGATACAACTACTCTAGAAAACTGTTTTCTTCATTCAAGGTCATGAAGTATGCCGGTAATTCGTTAATCGCCACTAGACTCTACTTTGTGGAAGCCTCACTTAACTATTTAGCCAATTTCTTCAACCTCTCTGTTTCTGAGTTCTCATTCATCCTTTCATCTATATCTGCCTCTGTCTCTTTTGTACCATATTTTTCTTCTTCTGTCTCCTTTGTATCAACAGAAGAATCATCATGATCGTCGGTACTTTCATCTTCAATAGAGGTAACAACTGTCTTAGCGAATTGGAAATTTCTTCTCAGGTACGTATTATAAGTACTTTTGTGTTTGAATTGGTGATTTTAATTATTTGCGCATGTTTGGATAAGTTTAAATGGTGCACTTAATCGCTTTTATAATTCTGTTGTGCAGCTTGTTGATTTCTTCTCAACACTTATTCACAAGTCGATCGATCTGAAGTTTGTCAATAAGGAGAGGGCACACACATGTGTTGAAAGCACTAAATTGATCAGAAGAAGTCATGAGTCTATCTTTTCTTTTCTTTTCAAATGGTTGTATTGTATATGTTATGATCGAAGTACTTGAACCATTTTTAGTATTTTGGTTACCATTTTTAGTATTTTGGTTAACTAGCTAGTTACAAATGTTGTAGTTGATCGATACTACACTTAAGCGTATGTGCGCTAGCTGGTATATAATATTAATGCAAACAAGAGTACTGCTGTTGATCTATATATTAATTAAAATTCACCAGTTTGGTTGATATGGTATATACAATGCAAAAAGGTTTTGAATGATTTTGTGATTTTAATTTTGTGTTAAGCGGAGGGTAATAAATTGTATAAAAAATAAAAATATAAAAAAAAGACCATATAAGAAACGCTTATATGTGTAAGCGTTCCTTATACTCTCGCGCCAAATGACATAAAGAACGCTTGTCTTGATAAGCGTTTTTTATAAATCTTCATAAAGAACGCTTATAGTAAGCAAGCGTTTTTTTATAGTCGGACATAAAGAACGCTTTCACCTTGAAGCGTTCTTTATGCCTTGTAGATTCCCGCCCCCTTACCCGCTTTAAAAAACGCTTTAGCGATAAGCGTTTCTTTTAAATTAATGTATAAATAACGCTTACAACGCGTTCTTTAAAAGGCTCGACTATTTGCGTCGCCGGCATAAAAAACGGTTATAAAGCGTTGCAAAAGACAAATAAAAACGTTGTTTATTCCTTTTTTTCCAGCAGTGATAAGAAATTAAAAATATTTCACAATGGTGTGAATTTCATCTATTTTCTCTCTCATTGATTCTTAACCAAGATTCTCACTTTTTATGACACAATAGACTCCACTTATAAGTGTTTCTTTATTTTATATCTTCTCTCAGATCTAAATAACTTGTGATAGTTTATTAGTTGTTCATTAAGAGATAGAAGGTTAATAAACTTTGTTATTGTACTGAATGATATTTAGACAAATAATAAAATATCATTTTAATATGACATGGTATCTAGAAATGTGCTAAAAAACCAACCACCATTATGGATACCCTAAGGATATTCACAATAGTGTTTCTTGACACGGTTATATAGGTAAAAGTTAAAATAGAACATATTAATAGTGATGTGGAAGAGAGAAAGAAAGAGTTGCTTAGTTAAGAAACTTGGAGAGATAAGGTCCTTGCTAATACGTGGAGAAAGAGTATGAGAGAAGACATTAATTATAATAGTGGGGGAAATGAAATGGAATCAGAAAAGGGAATGGAGGGGAACATAAAATAATTCCCTTTCATTTTTTTGTTTGTTTGTTTGAGTTGGGGAAATGATATAAATAATTGGTCAACGTCCGTTGATTAATGGTTAACGGTTACCGGCTGCTGGTTAATGGTCACTAATTGCTGGTCAACATTCATCGGTCACTGGTCAATGGTCATTAGTCATTGATCAAGGTCATATGTCACCGGTCAAAGTGTACTGGGGAAAGAGAATTCCATTCTCAAGTAAGTGGTGGGAATCAAGTTAGAAAATTTTAGGGTATTCTCATTTCATTTCCCTTTCATGAAAATAGGAAAAACAGGCTAAACAAACAGCAGGAAACGGAATCATTCTGATTCCTTTCCTGATACCCCAAAACAAACGTCCCATAATACTTTAGTGGGTGGAATCCACTTTTCTTATTATGGATGTACTAAGAGCCCCTCCCACATGAATACCTCTCACATCTTCTCTCATCCACCTCATCATTTTTTTGTTGCTTTTATACCACTATGGGTGGAATCCACACCACTGTGGATTGTTGAGCAAAATCTATACAAAAATATAGGCAAGTGCACCTAATCGATGTAGTACAACAAGGGTCGTATCCCTAGTGAAATTGATACTATCTCCCTATTTTCAGTACTTAGTGAAATAAAAAATGGTAAATGGGGGGTGGGGGAGGTTTAGCTAGTGGCTAGCTTGGTTTGTTCAATTCACATGATATGACAAATAAATAAGTAAACTAAAAAGGTGTTTTAGTGGATTGGATGGAAATGTACCCTAGAATAGTTGTGAATACCTAAGTACACCAAAACTTTCTCTTAATCTCACTTCACTCAAGTTATCTATTAGAACTCAAATGATGACTTTTTAAATCAGGGATAAGTCAAATCTTACCTACCCAATTGCACCCTTAAATTCGATCCAGGTTTAAGTTAATAAGTAACATTAATCACAAGTTCTTTATAATAGCAATAGGATTCACCAACTAATAAAGAAGATAAAACCTAGGGTTCCTCTCTCTCTCTCTCTCTCTTCATCAGAATCCCTAACCCAAAACCGACTATTGCTAGGAACCACCATAAGTGCCATAAGTGACCAATCTATAACATTAAATAAGCATTATACATAGAAATCAACAATATTTAATGAAGTGTAGCATTACAAGTAAGTTTGGGGAATTTAGGGTCAAACCCCCATCCCAAGGTACAATAGGAGATTACTCAAACATTGAATGGTGTAAAAAGATAAAAGAGTGAGAAGTAGTCATTAATGAGGTAGTTGAGCTTTAATAAAGGTGGAGTCTGATAAGTGTGGAACATAACTACTTTTATGGTTATAATTCATTCTATATTCACAACATTTTATGCCATATTTCTCACTTATCATATGCTTTTCCTTAGATTTACATTTTGATGTGAACTGATACATTTAATTTGTCAAATGCAGGAAAAGTATAGGAAATGCATAAATTTTCTCATAAGGACTCCAACGCAACAAACGGGAAGCAAAAGGGAGTTCAGACGTAGACTTTAAGCCCCATTGAAGTTCTGTCTGACCTTCCGTCTAGACCTGCAAGGTCAGGCAAGTGCCAAGAAGCTTAGAAGATATGTCTGGACATGTGTCCGAACATGTAAGTTCAGACACATGCCAAATATTTCTTGCAGAAAGAATTATAATCCCATCCGGACGAGTTGGGTCAGACAACAAAGATGCGACCGGACGGTTAAGGTCAGACACACATCCGGGTGCCTCAGGAAGTAAAGTCTCACGTGACACCTAGTGAGACGTTGTATGTCCGGATGTAAACCTGGACACGAGTAATAAGTTAGCTCCAAGATGCCACATTTAGAGAACGATTAAAAATAAGTTACAAAACCAGATCATATCAGAAGGAGAGGAATCCACGGAGCCCAATTTGCCTCATCTTCATTAATCCACCGCCACCACTTTCACTTATCATCCACCGATCCATCTAGTCTTTTTCCATCGACCACCTTCACTTTTCACCGATCCATCCATCTTTTCTACACCGCACCATCACGATCATCCACATATGATCACCACTCCACATTCGATCATCGTCCACATACACCGCCACCACATCCATCGCACACTAGATTGCTAGACCATTAGGACCAACACGAAGACAGAGATCAGAGCGGGGATTCAAGACAAGACTTTTAATATGAAGTTTTCTCTTTCCTTTTCCCCTATATATTCAATGTTTTCCTTGTTTGTTGGTCTTGTTCTTGGATTCATGAGTGAGTAGTAACTTTAGTTCCCCGGATTGAGGAAGCGAACCAATTTCATAGGATTTTAATATGTAACTTTCCATTACTTTTTATTAATGCAATAGTTTAGTTCCCGTTCTTCACGCGCTTTGATTCTCTAGAATTATCAAAATAATCTTTTTATAGTTTTCTAATCAAAATATGGTGCTGATATTAATTAACAAGACATAGGAAGATAAACCGAATTAACGACTAGAAGAATAATTTCCTATAGGTTAATCTGTCTCCAATAGGAACTGTTCTTCAGACGATTGTTTGTTTCCAAATTAGAGCATTAGTGTGCTGCTAGTTCTTCTAGCCAAATTAGAATTCATTATACATGACCCAGTCGATGAATTATATAAAGTTCCCCAGTTTATTGCAATGTTAGTGGAATTGTTATTTAATAGGATTTAAAAAAATAGGTGAACAGAACAACCCGGAGTGTGCCTTTTATTTATCACATTTACCACTTTTAATTCTTTCTTTGCCTTAGTTTATTTGGTTATTGATTGTTTTTATTTCCCTTCATTAATTTAGTTTTAAATTAAACTAATTAAGTTAAACCTGAAAAAGTGACCTTTCATGTTTTCTTTGTAAGATTAGGTTTTTCAATTAAATTTAGAAATTTCCAGTTAGTTGAACGAGGTCCCTGAGATCGACAACCCACTTCATCACCATTCCCGTAAAAACGATAGGTACACTGCCTAGGTGCTAGAGATAGTAACATATTTTTACTGCTACAGAGTCTCCTCCACTTTCCCCTCTCTTCTTTTTCCATTCTCTGAATCCCCCAATTTTGTGTTTTTGACTCTGTAATTTTCTGTGTTTTGTGTGTTGTCTGGGTCTGTGTTCGGATCAATAAACCCGGACCACACTACGTGGCTCTCTGTGGTCACTTCATTGTCTGGTCCAGGTTTGTTACCTGGACAGATCCCCGGACTACACCCCAAACCTTATAGAAACATCACTCAGAGGTTGATCCGGGTTTGTTTACTCAGACACAAACCCGGACAGGGTCCAAACTTGAAAAACACATTTGGTCCGCATCTGTACACCCGGACAGATACCTGGACCGGACAGAGTGCAAGAGCGGTTATGAGTTTTAAGTCTCGGCACATGTTCGGACTTGCAAGCCCGGTGACACAAGTCCGAGCTTGTTCATACCTTATTCTGTTTTAAGTCTCGGCATGTGTCCAGACTTCCAAGCCTGAACATATGTCCAGACTTCCCAGCCTGGACACATGTCCGGACAAGACTCTGGTTTGAAGTCTCGACTTGTGTCCAAACTTCTATACCCGGACACAAGTCCGGACGCCACCTCGTACATTTTTGTTAGACGTCTGCCGAACTTCGAAGTCCGGAATTATCTGTTTTTAGTCTCGGCATGTATCCAAACTTCCAAGTCCGGACGCATGTCCGGACATCTATCTGATTTTGCCTAAATTTGTTTTCTTCGTTTTGACTTCCGTTTATGGGGTTTTGATCCCCTAAGTCTGATTAAGTGATTTACTCACGTATTGCGCATGTTTTTGCACTTTTTTTCTGGTCGATTAAGCTTTTGTTTTGAGACCTAGTTAATTTACTTTTGAACTGTTAATCGATGGGTCTAGTTATCCCGTAGCATGCTGCGAAGGACGTCCTTTTGTTTCCGTTTCACGGGTTTCTCCGTTCTGTTCTGGGACCGATAAGTCCAATTAATGGTGTCAAACCATTTCTGCTATGTGGAGTCTTCGGATCTTAGGGTCTCTGACCCTTTCTCTCTGTGTGTGCTTAGAACTAGTGTCTCACTCTAATTTGTGAATTCTGATAAGCTCTACTTTGTGTGCTTTGGCTTACACTTCCGTTCTGTTTTGAGCTTTGATAGCTTTTGATATAAGACTCTGTTTGTGGATGTTCAGCTTCGATATGCTTATGCTTTTGTAACGTTATATTGTTTTCAACATTTTGAGGATACTTCATTGATGAAGTTTGTTGCTTACTGAGTTGAAATACCCCATAAATTAATCTAAATTAATTTAGGGGATCTCTTCTTTTGAACCCCAAATAATCTATTAAATACTAAATTATTATATAGTATTATGAATTTAATAATAAGATTTATAACTCCAATTATATTATAAAGATTTTAGAAATATTTGGAGCATTGATTTGAATCATAAAAGTCAATATAAAATCATAGAAACCTTAAAGCTTCTTAAGCTTTGCTAGGGTTGACTTTTTGAGAATGGTCAAACCAACCCATAAAACCTATACCAATAAAAATATTATGGTATACCAAGAAGATTGATAATAAGAACGTTAAAAACGGATCATCCTAGCCAAAGTTATGATATAATGAAGTTTAGAGCCAAAATTTTGAAGGTTGCTGACGTGGCAAGGGCTGTCTGACTCAGCCACGCGCGCCTCGGGAGGCGTGCCACGCCAAACTGCCAGATTTCCCCAAAAATCGGCTAAGTCCACTCAGCCACCCCCAGATCGTTTCCTCATTTAAAGACCTCAATTTCTCAGCCACCACTTCGAATTTTTGAATGTCGTTTTCTTCGTTTTAATCTCCTACAAACCCTCTTTCTAACCATTACTCATACTTGACCTAATTTCTCCTACATTCATCACAAAGTTGATATGAAGTTGCCTCCCCGAGTTCTGGAAACCTAGAAACCCAGAAACTCAGAAAGGTAATGCAAACTTCGTCTTATCATATCTCCTTCATCCTTGGACGAAAATTTACGTTCTATAGCTTATTTTTAAGATCTTTAACTCCTCTACAACTTTTCTGTTAACAACCAAGGCTGATTCTGAATCGTGTGGAAGATCGAGGCGTCTAAAGTCCCCAACTCGACCACGGCAGTGTTCTTGCCAGATTTTTCCAGAAAATCGACTGGGTAAACCCAGATCTTGTGAGATCTGTAAATTTCTCTCTAGTTCATCAAATTCAATAATTCTTCCTCCCATTTCTAGAGTTACATGTCTAGTTTAATATGTGATAGATTTCGTGGATTGAGTCGCTCTCAACTAGAACAAGTTAATCTGTGAAGTTGCCTACCTGAACTTCACATAAAATCATAACTTTTCCAGAAAAACACAAGGTATAAACCCAAAACTCTCGACTTAGATTTCTTCATGTGTATAGTGTATTACGTATTAGATCAAGAAGTTTCTATCACATTATAGAGCTATATTTCCTCTTTCGATTAAGCCCAAACACATGATCTAACTCGATCTATACTGTATTTTATAGATCTGCAAAGTTTGCTACTCGAACTGCCTGACAGTTCAAACTTTTCCAGAAAATCGATTTCGATTTTCCTCGCCGGCACGTCTGCGGTATGTTTCCAATCAATTCCACCGATTATGTAACTCGTTATCGTATTTCCGGTCTAACCCAACTACCAATTTAAATTGTATTTAAAGATGTCTTCATCTTAGGTGACGGCTGCGTTAACTACGGCCGAGAACTGTCATTATACACGGTTTTGGACCCTAATTTAAGCCTTCCGTTCCACCAGTGTTTGTTATGTGGTTTTTTATGCACAGAGTAATGATAAAATGGTGCAGTGAAATAATATTGCACTATTAGTTAGTTATCCAATGGGTCAAATTTGTAAAGTCACACTAGTTGTTTGTATCAAGTGGTGCAAAAAATACAACTTGGAATAATTGAGTTTAGTCATTTAGGGTTACTTCGTTTTTTTGCACCGGTTATACTAGATCAATTGGGGTATACTTTTTTGCACCAATAGTATTAGTCAAACAGTGCAGAATAAAAAGTTGCATTAAAACTGTTGTTATAGCGAATCAACTGGTGCAAAGGGCAAGATTAATCTTGCAACAATTATCCTGCTAGAGCAATATTTTGATCAAATGGGGCAACTTTTATTGCACCAATATAGAACTTATATGTTGTAGTGAACGGAGAAGATAGAGTAATAAATGTTTAATATATCGTGATTTAAAGGTTTGATAATTGCAATATTATACTATAACTCATATTAGATCTCAATCTACACAATACGAGTGCTCATCATAGTCAGATCATCGAATATTAACTCACTATCACTAAGTAATGAACACTTCAAAGCTAATCAAACCAAATAAAAAAACTCATCTAGAACTCGCTTTCCATCAGAATTAACTACCCTAACTATATCAAAGACTCTTAGATAACAAGAACTGCAAAGTAAATAAACCCTACATCATGATCAAACGCTATAGGTAAATGAGTTGATAATCTATAAGAGATTCTAAGCACGTAAGAAATCTCATACCGAATGAATAAAAGTGAAGAACTTTTGTAGATCAAAAGAATAACATGAATTAGTAAAAGATAATGTAAGAAGGCAAAGCTTGATCGGAGATTTCGGCAATTAAGGATGTGGTAGTGGAGTTCATCATCGTTCAACTAAAAAATAGCCTAAAATCATCAAGTCAATTTTAAAGAAACAAAGACTGTTGTAAGGGTAGTATGGAAAAAAATGAGTTTCTGTCTGACTAATTTAGGGGTGTGCAAACGGTTAAAACAGATATCCGTTAACCGAAGTTTAAAATAAAATACGGTGTTTGGTTATTTCGGTTATAACCGAATTTAGTACTAATATCCGTTTTAACAGATAACCGTTTTAACCGATAACCGTTTTTTATGTTACACTACTAACCGTTAACTGCCCGATAACCGAAGTTCTTGAAATAACCGAACTTCTTAAAATAATCAAAATAACCGAACTTCCTAAAATAACAAAAAAAAAAATCAAACTTTCTAAATTAACCAAAATAATTAAAACCTAAACCTAATTGGGTGAGTAGTAGAATATCAGATAATATAATTGGGTTAAGAAAAAAAATAAAATTTATAAAAATATTATTATAAAAGTTTGGTTATTATAGATAACCAAAGTTTGAATTTCAATATCCGTTAACCGAAACGTACTTTATAAAACGGTTAAAAAGTACGGTGATCGAATCTGAAAAAAGATCAGTTATTTCGGATAACCGAAATAACCGTCCCGTTTGCTCACCCCTACTGACTATTGCGAGTTACCATGGATCACAAACTATGATAAAAGAAACAAAGTAATAGGAAAACTCAAACTTGTTTCTTAAAAAAAAAGTGGAGGAGTCTTTAGCGAAACTTGTTGTGCAATATAACTTGTTAGGAAAGTTTCATGTTGTTAGCTCTTTACCCTACTACAATGGCATTTGAGGAGTTTTTAAGCCAAGATCAGTTCAAATGGTTCATTATAGAGCGCTCTATGAGTGAGTTATGATCAAGAGGAAGTTGGGGAATCCTTAGAAGCCTGTTTGATAAGCCTAAGTTTTCCCCATTATTTGAATATAGTAGGGAGTCTTCAAGAAGTCGTTAGGAAGGAAATGAAAGAGAATGCACAAAAGACACTAGGGAATGAGCAAGCAAGAAGAAGCAAGAAAAACTCCAAAGCTAGCTAAAAAGTTTGGATGTGTTGTATATGATAAGAAGTGTGCGCTTAAAAACCTTACAAAAATCATTTAGAAATCAAGATAGAGGTGTCGCAAGGTTGGGAGGAAGGCATCAAGGATGGCAACTCAAGTCAGAAGAAGACCTCAACCAATTCTCATCTTAGGAAAGATTATAGTAAATGTTATGGGTTTCAACAAACTCTCTTGAACAAATAAAATAGCTTGTAGGGAAAAAAGTAGGGACGAAGGAAATAAATGAGGTAACCATTTTGGATTTGGGTGGCAAAGATTGGGCAAGGAAAGGGAAATCGGTAAGAATGAATTATTTGTAAGTTACAACATTTAGTTGTCCTTGTCCATTAGTATGGATTGATTGGTTAACTGCCTCTTATTATAAAAAACACTGGTTAGTGAGTCACATATATTCTCATTCTCTAAATGTCGTTGAGCACCCCTTTTGATAAACTACAACTTAATTCCCTACAACCTAACTTTTAAGTCACTCACTTGGGCCTAAAGTACAAGGCTTTTTGTAGTCAACCCCTATATTCTTATAAACCACCTATATTACTACTCGTATCCCAATGTGAGATGAGGTATCACAATATTCCTATGATTCCCCAAAAGCAACAAACATTTTGAAAAACACAAAACTTTAAACAATTCCTAAATTATACCTTTAATGCCTAACCCAATATTATCACATCCTAAACACAACCCAAATTAGTAACAAATTGTAGGTATAGATTAGATATAAATGAAAAGAACATAGTTAAGTTTAGAATGACACAAATTAAGGGTGCTTAGTTTTGCACCCCGGTGTTGTGGGTTAGTAACGAAGTTTTAGCAATTTCTCTATTTTATCTTTCGAAATTACTAAATGTGCCTTTTACATAATTTTTTATATGACTACGCAACAACAAATACTTTATTCCTAATAAAAGGCCCATATTAGTTTTAGTTCGAACAAGTCTTCGACAATTCAAGCCCTCATTGGAGCTGGAATATTTGTACTATATTTGATAACATATTTCCTTATAATGTGCTAGTCCTTGTCTCGTCCCCTACACATAGTATACTATCATATAAAAAATAATTAGAAACAAAAAAAGTCACAAATATGCCAAAACAAACATAGCCTAAGTCTGCATAATTACTAACTCTCTTGACGTTTGGTGGTAATACTAATGACCCCCTTGTAGTGATCAATATAATTTTCAACCCCCTCAAAGTTTCGGGTACCTGAATGTGGACCCCAAACTGCAACTTCATCATTTTTGACGTTAATCCATGTTTACCTATATGTTTACCTATATTAATATTGTCACTTCATATAGTTAATGTGCATCACACGTTGGATTATTATTATTATTATTCTCACCCAATATTTCTCCATCTCTTTCTAATTTGTATTCCTAACCCTAGAAAGAGAGAGACTTACCGCTTATACTAGATCAATTGGGGTATACTTTTTTGCACCAATAGTACAAGTCAAACAGTGCGGAAAAAAATTACATCAAAACTGTTGTTATAGCGAATCAACTGGTGCAACCTTAGGTCAAGATTAATCTTACACCAATTATCATCTTACACCAATTATCCTGCTAGAGCAGTATTTTGATCGAATGGGGCAACTTTGTTGCTAGAGCAGTATTTAATATATCATGATTTAAAGGTTTGATAACTACATTATTATACTATAACTCATATTAGATCTCACCGATCTACACAATACGAGTGTTCGTCATAGTCAGATCATCGAATATTGACTTACTATCACTAAGTAGTGAACACTTCGAAGCTAATCAAACCAATTCAAAAACTCAATTTTCATCAGAATTAACTACCCTAACTATATCAAAGACTCTTAGATAACTAGAACTGCAAAGTAAATAAACCCTAAATCATGATCAAGCGTTATTGGTAAGTGAGTTGATAATCTATAAGAGACTCTAAGCATGTAAGAAATCTCATGTCGAATGAATAAAAATGAAGAAGTTTTGTAGATCAAAAGAATAACATGAATTATTAAAGATAATGTAAGAAGGCAAAGCTTGATCGAAGATTTCGGCAATTAAGGATGAGGTAATGGAGTTCGTCATCGTTCACAAAAAAAAGAGCCTCAAATCAAGTCAATTTTGAAGAAACAAATATTGTAGTAATTGTAGTATAGAAAAAATGAGTTTCTAACTGATTATTGCGAGTTACCATGAATCACAATTTTTGATAAAAGAAACAAAGTAATAGGAAAACTCTAACTTGTTTTGTTTTAAACAAAGGGAGAAGTTTTTAGTGAAACTTGTTATGCAATATAACTAGTTAGCTCTTTACCTGTTTCATGATGTTAGCTCTTTACCTTATTACTATGGCATTCGAGGAGTTTTTAAGCCAAGATCAGTTCAAATGGTTCGTTGGAGAGCACTCCCTGAGTGAGTCGTGATCAAGAGGAAGTTGGGTAATCACTTAGAATTCTGTTTGATTAGTCTGGGTTCTCTCCCATATTTGAACCTAGTGGAGAGTCTTCAAGAAGTCGTTAGGAAAGAAATGAAGGAGAAAACTCAAAAGACATTAGAGAATGAGCAAAACAAGAAGAAGCAAGAAAAACTCTAAAGCTCGCTAAAGAGTTTGGATGTGTTGCATTTAATGAGAAGTGTGCGCTTAAAAACCTTACAGAATTCATCGAGAAATCAAGATAGAGGTGTTTCAAGGTTGGGAGGAAGGCATCAAGGATGGCAACTCAAGTCAGAAGAAGACCTCAACCAATTCTCATCTTAGGAAAGATTATGGTAAATTTTATGGGTTTCAATAAACTCTCTCGAACAAATAATATAGCTTGTAGTGCAAAAAGTAGGTATGAAGGAAAGAAGTGAGGTAACCATTCTGGGGTGGGGTGGCAAAGATTGAGCAAGGGATGGGAAATCGGTAAGTAGGAATTTTTTGTAAGTTACAACATTTAGTTGTCCTTGTCCATTAGTATGGACGAATGGGTCAACTACCTCTTATTATAAAAAAATCTATTTAGTGAGTCACATATATTCTCATTCTCTAAATATTGTTGAGTACCCCTTTTGATAAACTACAACTTAATTCCCTACGACCTAACTTTTAAGTCATTCAGGCTTGAAAACTAACCATTTTAAGTCATTTGTCCTCATTTGGGCCTAAAAGTATAAGGCATTGTTGTAGTTAGCCCATATATCCTTATAAACCACCTATATTACTACTCGTATCCCACTGTGAGATGAGGTATCACAATATTCCTATGATTCCCAAAAAGTAATTTACATTTTGAAAAACACAAAACTTTAAGCAATTCCTAAATTATACGTTTAATGCCTAACCCAATGTTATCACATCCTAAACACAACCCGAATTAGTAACAAATTGTAGGTATATATTAGATATAAAAAAACATATAGTTAATTTTAGAATGACACAACTTAAGGGTGCTTAGTTTTGCACCCGGTGTTGTGGGTTAGTAACGAAGTTTTAGCAATTTCTCTATTTTATCTTTCAAAAGTACTAAATGTGCCTTCTAAATCCTTTTTTATATGATTACGCAGCAACAAATACTTTATCACCAATAAAAGGCCCATATATTATGGTTTTAGTTTGAACAAGTCTTTGACAATTCAAGCCCTTGTTGGAGCTGGAATATTTGTACTATATTTGATAACATACTTCCTTATAATGTGCTAGTCCTTGTCTGGTCCACCACACATAATATACTATCATATAAAAAACAATTAGAAATAAAAGTAGTCACAAATATTCCAAAGCAAACATAGCCTAAGTCTACATAATTACTAACAACTCTCTTGAAGTTTGGTGCTAATACTAATGGCCCCTTGTAGTGATCAGTATAATTTTCAACCCCTTTAAAGTTTTGGGTACCTGAATGTGGACCCCCATACAGTAACTTCATCATTTTTGACGTTAATCCATGCTAATCTGTCTGTTTACCTATATTAATATTGTCACGTCATATAGTTAATGTGCAGCAGACGTTAAATTATTATTATTCTCACCCAGTATTTCTTTATCTCTTTCTAATTTCTATTCCTAACTAGAGCTGATCAACTGGGCGGACGGGCCGGGTTCGGACCGGGCTAGACATAAATTTCAGCCCAATCGGGCCAAGTGTTTAGTCCAAACCCGCCCAATCGGGCCAATCACCTAAACTAAACCCGCCCACCTAAAAAATGTTCATGTCATAGCCCGCTGGTCCAGCCCGCTTTTAACTCAAATTTCTCTATTTAGTAATATAGATTTTAAAGTATAGATATATAGTATAGATTTTAAAGAGTGTGCACGACACAAAACAAATTTTATAAGACGAAGAGTATGCAATCCATTTAGTTGAATAATTACTACTGTACTATTGTAAGCATTTTATTACTTTTGTTTACATATTTATAATAACATATACTAATGTAAGATGTACTATGACATTTGGGCCGGGCCATCAGCTGGGCAAAATATTTAGCCATAACCCGGCCCAAAACAAAATTTGGGCTGCTTTTTTTGTCCAAACCCGCCCAGTTATTTTTTCTACCCATACCCATTGGTAGAAAATACAGGCCGGGCCGGGTTGGGCGGTTGGGCTATCGTGATTATGATCAGCTCTATTCCTAACCCTAAAAAGAGAGAGAGACTTACCGTACGGGAATAATAACAATCCAACATGTACTGCACATTAACTATATGACATGACAACATTGATATATATAAGCATGGATTAGCGTCAAAAATGACAAAGGTACTCTTTAGAAGTCCACAGTCAGATACATCCTAATTTAGAGGGGTTGAAGATTTTATTGATAACTAAAGGGGGTCATTTGTATTATCTTCAAAACCTCAAGGATCTCTATTATTTTTCAAGATTGTGAACTAGGTTTCATGTTTCTTCTTTAAAGTGGTGAGCAAGGCCGCAGTCTTCTTTAAAAGTGCGAACAACAAGGTTGCTCTTCTTCTTCAACTGAATAAGGTTGTTTTCTCCCCATTTCGATTTTATATTAGCAATTAAGGTAATTTAGAACATTTCTTTATGAAGTCTTGATATATTTTGATTTAATTCTAATGAATTTTTTATTCCTGGGTTTAAAATGTTTATTTGGTTATTTTTTGCCACCTACATGCTTCATAAACCAAATTGAGTTATGGTTCATTCCCACCGAAGTTTATTATAGAAGATGAAGATCTTTTTTGTTGACCCACTAATTTTAACGTTGCAAATTATTTTTGCTCATTGATCAAAACTGGTATGAACAGTGTTCACCTCTTTTTACCTTTAAAATGTGCGAATGAAGCCTTAAAAGGGAAGGCATTGTTAGAAGACAAATGATAGGAGATGAAATGCATAGTGATTATCTTATCACTTATCCAATGAGATGTTTATAAACCAGAGCGTAGAACCAATTAATCACAAAAATATTTCATAGTTATCAGCAAAGGCTAAACTAACCCTACAAAATATCAGTAAGCTTTCTATTTTATCATCAATAGCTTATAAATTATAGGTCCACACTACTAAAGATCTTAACAATCCAAGTAGAATTGAAACTTGAATGGGCTATTAATGCTAGAGGATTATTGCAAATCTAGTCAAGATTTCCATATGGCAAATTTTAATTGGATCATATTACTAACTTGAAAGTCAATGTCTGCTGGGCTTCAAATTTTGGACATTAGGAGGATTAGATGTGATGTTTGAGCTCATTTTTGCGCAAAGACAATTTCTTTGTATCTACATACTTTTTCTTTCTTTTTTTTTGAAATAAATGATGAATATATAAGTGGTAAAGAGTTACAAGAAAGTTAGATACATAGAGGGTCTATGTATCTGAGAACTAATAAGGCCATCAAAGCTAAGAGGGTGATTTTACAAACGCCTCCTAAGCATTTAAAACAAAAATAGCGATACGATGACTAGTTAGACCAGTAGCCAAATTACAAATACAGGGTTACAACTGGATTCCACCATATAAAAGAAAACCCTAGGAGCAAAGGACTCTATCAAGCCAATCCAGATCTGTCATGGTAGCATTCATCTTCGACCATATGATAGCTTTCATGGCGACCTTGATGTCAGAAATTATGAGAGAGGGATCCCTAGCTTGGTTGGCCATGGCTCATTTGCATCTCTCTATCCAGAGGTGGTAGACAACGTTGGCTACAACCGCTCTCTTCACCAAATCAATTGGCCGTCGTCGCTTGCAATATCGACTGATCCATGCTGAGCAGCTACGGAGGCTAGTCCTGTTTGTGGGGATACCCAGCCAATCACATGTGCTCCACCAAACTCTGCTCAAGTACCTGCAATGAAAGAAAAGATGGTTGCTTGTCTCCTGAGCACGCTCACAGAGGCAACACCTGTTAGCAATACAAATGCCCCAAGACTGGAGCTTATCACATGTTTTAAGCCTATTTTTTAGGGACACCCATAAGATAAATTTTGCTTTGGGGACAGACCACGAGTTCCAGCATACATTGAACCAGGGGAAGGGCCGGGTAGGGATGGAGACATCCTTATACAATAAACTGACTTTAGGGCAACTGGGATAGGACTGGAAGAGGGAAACAACATCATTTTGGGAGCCGCATTGCTCAATCCACCAGTTCCTTGCATGAAGTATAGCTTTCCAGATCCAAGGATCATTCCCTTTAGCCGTAGCCGTCCAAATGGTAAGGTTGGGCAGGAAGAGCTGATGGATCCACTGGATCCAAAGGCGCTCAGGGTCGTGGGCTATGGCTGAGATAGTCTTGAGCATGAAGCATATGTTCCATTTATGGATGTCCTTAAGCCCCAGACCCCCATTTTTCTTAGTGTTTGTGGTGGAGCTCCAAGCCACTGGAGTGGAGCTACTTTCTGTCCCTCCTGACCAAAGGAATGATCGAAAATAATTGTTGACTCTTTTAATGACAGATTTAGGGATAGCAATACAGGAGGCCCAGAAGCCAACAATACCAAAAAGAGTACTTTGAATGAGAGCGAGCCTGCCCGCAAAGGAGAGGGTTTTACTGCTCCAAGATGTGATAGCTTTCCGGATGCTATCCATTAAAGGGTTGAAGTCAACAGCTTTATGCATCCTAGCTGTGATAGGGATGCCTAGATAACGAAAGGGGAATGACCCCTTATTGAATCCCGTGAGTTGGATAAGAGAGTCAGTAAGCGCGGGGGTAACCCCACCAAGGAAGAGGTCCGATTTGGAGGGGTTAAGCATTAGCCCAGAGGCATCCGAGAACAGGTTAATTTTGTCCAGCATCATAGTGATGGAGCGTTGGTCACCTCTACAAAATAGGAGGGCATCATCCGCAAAGAAAAGATGGGTAATGCGGAGAGATTTGCATGATGGGTGGTAATGGAAGCCTGTGGTAGTCTCAAATTGGTCAAGCAGGCGTGAGAGCATGTCCATGACCAGAGAGAAAAGGTAAGGAGAAAGGGGGTCCCCTTGACGCCAGCCTCGCTCCCCTTTGAAGGAAGCTGAAGGGGAACCATTGATGTTTATTGAGAAGGAGGCGGTGGTGACACATTGCATAATCCAGTTCCTAAATTCCGGTGGGAAATTTAGGAAGGAGAGGGTGTCCTGGAGGAAAGTCCATTCAACAGTGTCAAAAGCCTTTCTAATGTCCATCTTCATAGTGCAACGCGGGGAAATATGAGCTCTTTGATAGTTTTTCATAAGGCAGGAGCAAAGCTGGATATTGTTGAGATGAGACGACCCTTTATGAAAGCCCCTTGGTTAGCACTCACAAGGGAGGGGAGAACATTCTTGAGTCTCTCTGCAAGGATTTTGCTGATGATTTTATAAAGGGTGTTACAGCAGGAGATAGGTTTGTAATCCCTTGGGGTTGAGGCATTGTCCGACTTAGGAATAAGCGCGATGATGGTGGCATTAATCTCTTTGAGAAGCCTGCCACTATGGAAGAAACTTTTAATTGCATCACATATGTCATCACCAATAAGGGGTCAGGCAACCTTAAAGAATTTAGCAGAATAACCATCCGGACCTGGGGCTTTATCATCACCAATGGAAAAGAGCGCTGACTTAATAGCGATGTTATCTATCGGCCGGGTTAGTGATGCCCAAGATGATTGGTCAAGCAGTCTATAGTTGTCCAGGCTAAGATCCGTGAGGGAATGACAGAGGGGAGCTTTAGTCCCAAGAGATTGCTGGAAGTGGTTGACCAGACAATTCTCAATGTCCGGAGGAGAATTGAGCACTTCCCCCTGATCATTTGTGATGGACGCTATGGAATTTTTGTTCCTTCTCGCTTTTATGGCTCTATGATAAAAGGAAGAGTTAGAATCTACAAGCTTGAGCCAGCAGGTTTTAGAGAGCTAGTGGAGGAACAGAAGCTCATGGGAGTCCCTAGTAAGGAGCTTATACCTTAGAGATTTCTCTTGGGAGATTAGGGTTGGGTTCCATGGATCAAGGTCCAAGGTTTTTTGAACGTCAGCGAGGTCATTTCTGAGGCTTTGACCTTTGTCCCCAATGGAGGCAAACTCCTTTTTATGGAGTTGGATGAGTCCAAATCTTAAATGACGGAGCCTCTGAACGATACAGTGCATACGGCTCCCCCTTCGAGGGATGTCCCACGCGTCTTTTACTAGTTGAAGGAAGGAGGGGTCCTTGGTCCACAGATTGAGAAACTTAAATGTTCTCTTGCGGGGGGTGGGGCGGGAATGGTAATGATCATCTGGCTATGGTCCGAGACCAAGGGAGGGAGAAAAGTGGCATAGCTCGTAGGGAACCTCAGAATCCACTCCTCGTTAACAAGGACTCGGTCGATTTTCCCCAGAACACGTCTGTGATCGAATTGGTTATTCCACCAGGTGAGAAATCGCCCATAGAACCGGAGGTCCTGTAATTCAGCTTTGGAAACACAATCAGCAAAGTCGCGGTAGTCACTCGGCTGAGGGCTCCGCGCGCTGATCCTGTCCTGAGCGTAGAGGATATTGTTAAAATCACCGGCCACCACCCATGGCCCTGTGATGGTGTGGGAGAGACTGATGATATCCTCCCAAAGGGGGGCCCTGAGGCTGGGGTTGTTCCTACCATAGACAATCGAGATGGTAAAGTCAAAGCTACCGAAGGTAGAGGCCTTGCAAGAAATAATTTGATCTGAGCAATAGAAGGGGGTGAGGTTGAAGATGGAGGGGTTGTAGAGGATCCAGATGCACCCATTTTGGTGTGCCCCATAGTTGTGGACAATACTCCAAGCTGGGAAGAAGCGAGCTAGGATAGCTTGGTGATTTTGAATAGAAACATGGGTTTCTAGGAGGCTAAACAGACAAAGATTGTTATTAGCCACAAACTTTTGGATCTCAAGGAGCTTGGGTTGATTGTTGCAACCCCTAACATTCCATACAGCTAGATTCATAGAGAAGGGTTAGAGGAGGGGACGAGGAGGGCATTGCCCTTATCCAAGATAGCAAAAGAATTGGTAAGTTGGAGGGAAAGGTCCTCCGGGCTAAACTGCAGAGTCTTATCAGGGGCGCTCCTTCCATTAGTGTGGACCTCCTGTCAAGGTTCTTCAACATTGGGGTTTAGCACAAGCTGAAGAGAGGGGGACATCATTGACCTAGGATTAAAGGGGGAGGGGAGGGAGACCGATCCATCTGATCCAGGGTCAATAGAACCAGGGTCGGGGCAGGGAGTCTTGGCACCGGCCTGCTGAGCTGTCGGACTTGGAGAAGGGGGCCCAGACGTCTGGTTCAGAGAAGGTTGGGGTGTAGGAATCTTAGTAACGGCGATCTGGGTATCATCACTCTCAATAGGGGACGGCTGGGCTGCCTCACTCTCAGAAGGGGTCCTCTGGGCTGAGGAGACTAGCGGGTTAGGCTTCAGAGCTCGAGCGGGGGAGCCTAACCCGGAGGGGCGCTCCCTTGGGCCAAAACCCGTAGGTGATTTTGTTGACCGGTGGGTGGACGGTTTATACCCTTGAGTGCACTTTGGTCGGTTTGATCCAGGGCGGGCAATACTCGGACAGCGAGCAGACGAATGCCCAAGGAGGGTACAGGTGGAGCAAGAGATTGACTCCCATTCATAAACAACATGCTGAACCAATGAGCCACTGGGGGCACGAATCTCGATTTCTCTAACAAGTTCAAGGTTGAAGTCCACTTCGACGAGGACTCTAGCATAGGAAATCCTAGTTTTTGAGGCTGTAGGCTGACCACTGTGAAGAGGAGAGCCTATTTTAGAGCAGATTTTTCTAAGGCTAGATTGGGACCATAGGCTGGTGTAGAGGCCTGGGAGCTGGATCCAAACGGGGATGCAATTGAGATCTTTTGGATTAAAGGAGAAATCTGGGGACCATTTTTTAAGAACCAAAGGGGATGAGTATAGGAGCCAGGGGCCCTTATCAAGAACTTGCTGCATGTCCTCCTCTTTATCAAACCGGAATAAGAACCATCCCTCATCATGCATAAGAATTTGAGGGGTAGCTATGAAGTTCCATGCTCTTTTAACAAATTCTTTGACCATATTGAAGCCAAATTTTTTCCCCCAGAGGTGGCCTACTAACGTATTCTTCCAATAGTCTATTTCAGGCATTAAATCATCTTCCACAATAGAAACAAATGGGCTATCATGGTGTATATTGTCATTACTGTCTGATCGCAGAGTCATGCCAAAGTTCGATTTTTGTTTTACAAGAAGCATATCAAGAAAGGAAGGGTTAGATTTAGTACCTGTCGAGCTAGGGTTTCCCCCTTTGCCTGAGGCGTTAGGCCTGAAGGTTCTTTTTGCAATCTGAACTCGTTCACCAACGTTGCCTCCAATGGGCTGTCCAACGGGGCCTTGGGTCTTTGATAGGGGTGGAAAGGCCTTGTCGATAGCCACCAGCGAGCAATGGTCCGGCCCATTGAGATAGTCCTGCCGAGCCCGGTCAGGAGGGGGGACCGTGAGCTCGACAAACAAATCAATGGCCGGGACTCCCAAGGGACCTTTATCCGGGATAACCTGGGCACTCACGTTATTCTGAAAAATGGTCTCGTTGGATGGGGAACCCGCCTCCACAATTGGATGGATAGCACAGGGAAAACGCAGTTCTGGCCTATTAACAGCAGCACCACAACTGCACCCAACAGCACCACAACTGCATACAGCAACACCACAACTGCATACATCACACAAAGGCTGTGGAACAATTTCATCAGAGGTAGCCAGATTGCTACCAGGCAAAATATCAACGGGCTGCTCAGGAATAGGGACGTCAGACTTATCAATGAGTAAACTCGAAACAACACCCACAAGAGAGGACCCCGATTTTACAATATTAGAAAGATCCACAGATCCAAACACATCAGCATTATAAATCGCAGGCTCGGAGTTAAAATTTGAGATTGTAGCCCCGGCGTGGACATTGGACGAGACGACAACCGCTTCTCCAACAGCAAGGGGAATTACAAGAACTGAAGAGGTGGGTGGATCCACACCCGACACCATTGGAGGAATGGGCGCCACAGGGGGAGCCTCACCAGACGCCGCAGCAGGGGGATCTTCTCCAGACGCCGCAACTGTCGAATCCAGAAGAGGAGGCGGGAGGACTACATCTAAAGGAGGCACGGTTGTCGGAGCCGCAAAAACAGAGGGGTGGGTTCCATCTCCAGAAGCGAAGGCGTCAGATTCGAAGGAGGAAGGAGGGCGCGCCTGAGGACCAGGGGACGGCGCCGTGGAGGGGGGGAGGCCTCAGGGCAGGCACGAGTTGAAGGTCGTTTGCGCCCCATTTGGCCAGAAGCAGAGAACAAGGGGGTGGAAGAGACGACCGACAGAGAGGCCTAGCCACCAGGCGGGATCCTGGCGGCGCGGCGGAGTCTTCGACGGCGTCTCAGGCAGAGGGCGGCGGAGCAAACTCAGGCTGAGGGCTGGGGAGGAGTCGCGGAGAAGAAGACGGCCATACTGGGGGTGCGCGTCTAACGAGAGAAAATTGTAGAGAGAGCGGAGCAGTTTTTTCCTAGCTACACATACTTTTTCTTTCAATAATAAGTACATATGTTCTTGTGTAATAGTACATATTTCTGCTGCTTGCCCTTAGGGCCCGTTCGCTGCTTGTATTAATCTACTTTTATGAGATTAATGCCCTTAATGAATAAGGTCTGATGGGACCTATTGATGATTTCTGCTGCTTAAAGGCCCGCGAATAGTCACTCTGCCACATTTATCCAAAAGCAGCCAAACCCTGCGTTTGGAAAAATAATCTGACATTTTAAGATGTTATTTACCCTTTTATCCCTAAAAAGCTGCATCCTCATTCAACACTCGTGGCCTGAATAAAAACGACATTGAACACTACCGTCTACTGCTGCAGAAGAGTGCAGGGCAACAGTAATAATAAGGGGTATTATGGACTTTTTAAGCAAAATCCCACCTCTACCAATAATGTTCTAAACGAACACTGTAACAGTAAGGCACCGTTTGGATACGATAAGGAAACGGGAAAGAGAATGGGAAGGGGAAAATAAGGAGAATGGGAAAGGGAATGGGAAAATATGTATGCTGTTTGGTTATGTATGGGAATAAATACGGGAATGATAGTTTAGTTTTGAAACAAAAATAATATGTTTGTTTTATTCAATTATTTATTTTTTTGGTTTTATTATAGATCTATAATTAGTGGATCTCATTTTTAATTATAATCACTCATTATCTTAACAAATTATATAATGTCAAATATTTCAAGCAAGTTTTCAAAATTTTATGCTCCTATCAAATATTTAATTAAGAACCATAAATCTACATGTAAAGTATTATATCAAGTAAGTAATTTGCTTCAGTCATGAGATATATGACAAAAACAAGGGTTATTAATTTTTTACTGTACTCACACACCTCCTACATTGGTGGGTTTATGTTGTTTTGTCTTCCCGCTGATTTCCCGCTGGTATAGTAAGGGGAAGAAAAATCGATGGAGCGGGGGAATCTGTTCCCTTCCCTTACTATATTATTTGTTCACACAAACAAAGAGAAGGGAGCGAGTCCCAAATTTCTCTTCCCTTCCCTTCCTTTTCCCCTTCAAACAAACGGTGCCTAAGTCCTAGATTAATGGGAAAACCAGTGTGCGTTTGAAATGAGATTAATCTTCAAATTAATGTACCCATAAAAATAACCACCGCAAACGAACGGGACCTAAATGAACTGACTTTTTTAAAAAATTAAAAAATAATAGAAGCTTGGTAGAGCACTGACCTTCAAAATAGAAGCTTCGTGAGAGGAGAAGGGGGCGGGACAAAAGTTGGCTAGGGTTTAGTGCAAGTAGTTTTGAAACCACAAATTAAGGCGAATACAGAGCCATATTGATCCGACTACAGCGGAATTGCCATCTTCTTCGACAAGAAACTGAATCTTGCCATCTTTTGGAGCCTTTGAGGATCATATTGATAGGCCAGAAGCTGGATTTCGTTAGAATATTTCCTACTTGTCAATACCATGTAATATTGATTCTTTTATATTTTGTCGTACCCGAGTCTCTAGTAATTTGAAGTTGATTTTTGCTTCCAATTTTTCTTATTTCTCTGGATATGTAATAATAAAGGAAGCATTCGGTGAATCGCCCACCAACACCTGATGCAGAGGACGAGCAAGACAAGGAGCCAACCTTGCAAGAGATTATTAACATCAAGGTCTCTCTTCACCGCTTCAGTATTTACTCCTTTTATAATTTAGTTTTGCTGTTACTTTGAATCAATTGTAGCACGACATTTGCAATTCATGGTGAAAGTATATATTAGTGGTGGATGGGTTTGCAATGAGTATAAGCTTGTGAAGATCAATATATTACTTTTTTTTTATCTTAGTACAAATGTGCAATTGCGCCCTTTTTTGGTGCTCATTCTTTCACTTTCTGAGCGGGAGTTTTTTTGTTTCCACTTCTACACAAAATTGCTCGAATTGTTCTGTGTAATTGGCCATCCGGCTACACTGCTATGGTGCAGTTGATTGAGAGCGGAGAAAAGGAGAAACTCATGGAGCTATTGAGAGAGAAGCTCATAGATTGCGGTTGGAAGGACGAAATGAAAGCCCTTTGCAGGTGTGATGTATTCTATTTCATTGTAATCATGTTAGTGCTTGGATGGCTGCGTCAGGTTGGAAAAAAAAATGAGAAGCACAGTTATTCCCACTGCTGGCTGGCTGCCTCTTTGGGTTTGTTGGCAGCAATTGTGCTTTAGTGCGTCAAAATAATCACTGAAATTCGTGTCTGTGACTCCGTTTTCAGAATTCTGAAGTAGGCTAGTTTTGTATTTTTATGCTGTTTTGTTCTGTTTTGATTTATGTCTATGGTAACAATTCGACTAAGAGATCCATGTGTGAAATTTGGTGAGCTATACGACTGTCAACTTGACTTATATGTGAGTGATCATTTTTGAAGAGTTGTTGGTTTCATGCTTTACTGACTCTTAACTATCCTTCTAATTCAAGTAGCTGAGCTTCCATTGTAAACTACTGCAACCTAACCAACATGTTTGTAACTTTTAGAAAGGCCTAACATGGTTGCTTATGCCAGGGCATTTATTAAGAAAAAGGGAAGGAATAATGTTACAGTGGATGATCTTGTTCATGTAATCACGCCTAAGGGTAGAGGTAACTGTTCTGCACCCTACATCCTTGGATCTTGATACTGTCTCTTGCGTCCCTTCTCCCTCCATCAAATCTCCATTGGTTGCTTCTGCAGTGATGTTTATAAGCTTTTGTTATTTGCACATGGAAGTGCCTGTATACCATTGCATGTTAGAAGGTACCTGGAACTTAACCATGAGAAGTGTTGGCTTCTTTATTTCCCTTTAGCTATTGCTATAAGTTTTCATATTGCTCTAGTAGGCATAGCCAATCCCGATGTACTGTTACTGCTGTTTTAGCATAGAATGGCAATGGCTGTTTAGCTACAATTGTTGATCTAGTTATCTCTTTCTATTTAGTTTCTTGTTGGGTCTTCCTCGTCTACCAGTTTTCAAAACCAACTATTGAATGGATTTCCCGTGATCAGCATGACAAGCATGAAAGGCATTGGGTGTGTTAAGTTTCTTTGGTCTAGTCAAGACAGCTCAAGAACAGAATGAGTTTCGAAAATGAGGTTGCAATATCTTTCAGGAATTTTGTTTTAGGTTTGTCTACAGTTACAGATGCTGGAGGAGCGAATAAAAATATTCTATCTAACATGCAACAATTGCACGCTGTTTCTTTTTTGTTTTTTTGGCAATTGTCTGTACTTGCCCGTTTCATTTTGTGATTGCTACTTATTTACTTCTTGAACGACCTTTTCTGTATGATATAGCCTCGGTTCCAGACTCTATTAAAGCTGAGCTGCTGCAGAGAATCCGGACCTACCTCGTCTCAGCTTCAATCTGAATGTCTTCAAGTTTCGACTTCTTCATCACTTCGGTCGAATTTGAAGTTTTTTGGAAATTCCAAGTTCTAGACTGCTTGTTCGATTCCCTTAACGAACATTTCCCTTCTGTAGAATGAACCCTGTATTGTATAAGTCATATTAACGAAGGCCTAATATGTGACCCGTATTTGGCTGCTGTCATAGAAGCGTAAGTTGAATTCCACACGCCTATCTTGTGTCATTCATGCCTGTATGCTACGTAGTGGAAAACAGAAATGGTGCGGAATACCTCTGTGACTTGCTGTACTACCTATACGTATGAACGCCTGTTGTACCTTTTTTTTTCAGAAAGAAAAGGCTACTATCAAATTGATAATTAGCACATAGGTTACATTGCAAAAATGTGAAGTGATCTTTCGTTATGTTGTTTGCTATTCCTCCTCTTTTATGGATCGATTGGTATTTATGTACAAGTCTGTGGGTTCAGCATTTTAGTCACTAGTTTATACATGTTAACGATAGGTAGCGTATTTCCAGTTACAAAATTTATGCTGTCTGGTATAATTTTTTGATTGTGAGGGAAGGGAATGATTGTATAGGCTCTGTTCGGTATGGCTTTGTAGCATATTTGGGTAGTTGTTTTGTGTTGGTATATTTACAGTATATTTGTTGACAATTTTATGCTGGTATGTTTTTTGTAGTTGTTTTAAAAATTGTTGTGTGACAGTGCAACATATTTGTAGCATAACTTAGTTAAGTTAGTTATGTATATTATGTTTATTATTTTCTGTACTACAAGTATAAATATTATAAGAAAAAATTTAGAAACAATATATTGTTATGAGTATTTAATTTATCATGAAAACCTGACAAGCCAAAGAAAATAAAAATATTTATATAATCAATAAATTATAATTTTTATTAGGGAAAATTCTCGAGATACCCCTGTTTTCTTTCGTAATTTACAATATACTCTTGTGATTTTAGTAATTTAACTTTAAACATGCTTAAATGTTGTCCAAAAATGATGAAACTTTGCATGAACGATGCTAAAGTGTTATATTTTGGTCCAATATCAAATTTGAAGTTTTTTAAGCTTACATGTGACCTGTGGGACCCAATGAACAGTCAAATATTCATTGGGTCCCACAGGTCACATGTGAGCTTAAAAAGTTTCAAATTTGATATTGGACCAAAATATAACACTTTAGCATCGTCCACGTAAAGTTTTAAACAACAAAATTTAATAAAAAAAAAAATCACAGGTATATTGTAAAAAAGAAAACATTTAAGCATGTTTAAAGTTGAATTACGAAAATCACAGGGGTATATTGTGAATTACAAAAGAAAACAGGGGTATATCGTGAATTTTCCCTTTTTATTATTTAAGTAAAAATTGTAACTTCTAAATAATATATTGTTATTTTCTAAAAAAAACAAGAGTTTAAAATGTTTCGATAATGTTGTGTGAATTTATTTAATAAAATTATAATTTTTAATGATACATTATATTTTTGTAACTATGTTGATAAATTTGTATACATTTATATTTTTATATACCTTTTTATATTCATATATCAACAAGTGTGCATTTATTGGTTTTTTTTATTTTACTAATCTATTTGGTATTATAAATAATATATTGTAAATCAGTATTATTAATGTGGTTTTTACTATTTGGTTAAAAAAGTAGTATTATTTTTTTATAAATTATTTGAAGTATTATGTAATTTGTAACAAATAAAGTAATTTGTAAAAAAACATAAGATAAGTAGTTTTTTTATTCAATAGTCATAATAATTACATTGTGAAATGAAAAAAGAAGTAGAAGTGAAAACGTGAAAACAAAAAACAGCATATGTTGCAACCTATGAGCATTTATGCTCTTTTAACTGAACAACAACACAAAAAAAATAAGACCAACCTAACATATATCACAACATATATAATGCAGACAAATGCAACCATAAACTTCAAAGGTACCTCACTAGAGGTGGCAGTTCGGGTCAATCTGTAACGCCCCTAATTAGCATAAATGCAGCGGAAAATAAAATACTAAGACGATTACAGACCATCGGGTTCCAAACACCCGGCACCAAATCTCACCAATTACAGCTTACAAAATTACAAGTGCTGCGGTTCAAACTCAAGAAAGCATAATATAAACATAATAATAACAAAACACAACAGCTCTTCAAAATTCCTAATTCTCATCCCAATCACTCATACTCTTCGTGGCCACCTGTATAACAATTCGAACCTGCAAGATGAAACCAAGCAGCCCACCCCGGGAGGGGTGAGTCAGTTCCCTGGAATGGAACTGGTACGACTCTCATAACAGAAATTAAAACATAATCCTTTAAAACAAAACAGTAACTTGGATTGAAACTCTTAAAACAAAACAGAGTAACAAGGCACCACAAAATCACCAAGTCAAAGGTAATAAGTCAAAAATAGAGATAAATAACAGGAAGGTAAAGTCAGTCAGTTAAAAGTAACCACACCATAAGTTAGTGAACATCCATTGCTTGTGTTAGATTCAGTTCCAATTAGGAGTAGAAAGACCCAAGTAGTCACAAGGACTAGGAATGAAAGAAGAGATCCAAGAACCAACAACTCAAGAGTGGATTAAAACCAACTGGGAGAGATGGCCCCCACCGCCAAGTACGTCCTTTTAGGACAGGGGATATACAACCCCTCACTGTTCACAACGTCCTTTTAGGACAGGGGATATACAGCTCCTCACTGTTTACAACGTCCTTTTTGGACAAGGGATATACAGCCCTTCACTGTTACCGACGAAGACGCGCACACGTCACAACAAAAGACTCATCTCATGGATGAAACGATATCCAGAGTCAAAGGAAGAATTTACCAAGATTGACATTTTCCATATTCCACTAGATTATTAACTGCACAAGTGCAATACCAAAACACTCAGTCCTACAGAGTGTATAAGCGTAAACTCTCGACAGTTAATATCTAATGAAACAACCAAATAAGAGGAACCAATAATCATGTGAGTTATACATTCAAGGCTCAGTTAGTCACATCAAGCTGAGTTAGTCACACAAACAGTTTCCCTTTGGAAATTCATTTTAGCTCAATTAGTGTTTTCCAAAACATTCCATAAAGTCCGTTAGCAAAAGTATCTGAGTACGAGAAATCGTGCCTGAGTAATGCTGTAGCAGTTCTAGTAAACTCGTGCAAACATTCAACAACACTCTGAGGAACAATAAAGGTAGCCTATTATCAATAACTATATCCTAAGTTAAACTTAAGTAAATCTCTCACTCTTATTTCTAAATCTCAATTATCTTGTAAGGCCCCGCATAAATGTTGTGTATATCCTTTGACTTATTTTAAAAGGTTTTATAGCCCAAGGTTGTAAGATCAAGGAATGTATTTTATTAACACTTGTTAATTATTCCACTCTTATCCACTTTACTAGTACACCATAATTCTCACATTCAAGAGTTTTGAGACCCTTATATCATAAGTGCATTTTATATTATTCAATTAATCTTAGAATCTCAATAATAATTCTTAAGTTCTATACCTTTATTCTTACTTCAGGATAAACAACATACTATGACCTACGATGGGTTTATCTTAGAATGCTATACTATTATTTCATGATGTAACGATTATGTATTTTATCAATATCTACTAGGTAATCCATTATGATTAAGTTTTCCCCTTAACTTAAGTAAGATCTACATCCTGTATATTGGAATCATAGTGTTGTAGATGCATTTTATTATAACTTAATTGAGCTACTAAACTCAATTATCTTATCTTTAGTTCAAAATAAATTTTTATTACAACCATCTACTAATCTTGTCATAAGATGTTAAATTACTTTTCATCTTGAAATAACTATATTATAATTAACTTAGACTTATCGAACTCTTACATTTAGTATTCACAAGGTATATTATTTGCTGTATCATTACCTATATAATAAGGTGTTTTAAGATAACCTTTTATGTATCCTTACTTACATTTAATTTCCTAAATGTTTTACTTTTACACACATTCCCTCCATAGACTATGTATAATCCTTTTATACTAACTTCAATAAACTTAAGTCTTAAATACGTTTAAATTGTTTACAAAACCTAAGGTTTCAAAGGAATAACTCAGCAAATCAATTTCCTTTATTATGTTTTAGGATAGACATTACGTCTTAACATAAGGTAAAATTTACCTAAGAATTAAATTCTCGTTCATAAGTGAGATTATTAATTAACTCATAAGATCGTCTATTCTGAAAAATCCTCATACCTTAAATTCAAATGACATATTAATGTTCGTAAAGTAGATTAATATAATCTCTTATGTAACTTAGCTTCATCAAAATAAAGGTTCAAAGGTTTTAAGTATCTAATTTATATTTGTAAACCTTTTTATAAGTTATGGCTATTAATTACAACACTTATTTATAAACTCACATTCTGAACATTGGTAATTAATGTTATAAATGTATTTTATATGGCTTATCTAATTCTAAGAAACTTAAAGATTATTATTTAGATTAATTTCCTAATCATAGTTTAATATAGTTTTATATCATAATCCTTTTTAATGATTTTATCTTAAAACATTAAGTTATTATTCAATACTATAAATGTTATGAAATGATTAAATCCAGACTTATTAATCCACTTCACATTTAGATGTAAAAGTATTTCATTATATAATAAGATCTATCGGTGTCACAACTTATGTAATCAAATTACAAATATTCCTAAGTCTTAACTTATTAATTACCTAATTCAATTATTGATTTACATTCTAGTCATTAACAAATAATATTATATATGTATTTTAATATGGTTTATATAAATCTTAGAAATTCAAAGGTAACTCTTTAAGCTAAATTTCATAACCATAATTTAATACCACCCCATATAATATTCTTTTATTAGTATTATGTATAGGTTTAATTTAACTTATTAATTCCTTCATATTCTATTTCCTATAAGGTATTTTATTTCTTTTATCTATTTTTTTGTTACCTATATATATATATTAGAATTTATTTAAAACATGTTTTTATGTAGTTTTATTGTATTTAATTACCTCTATTAACTTTTACACATATCCACATCTAATATATGGTTTATAAAATAAAGTATTTTCCTTAGTTTCAATTAAGTATATTAACTTCCATATTATATAATTAATATAAATGTTGATTAATTTAATTCCTTGATTTAACCTAAGTTACTATTTGTTTCTTTTATATATAAATATATGTATATATATATTTTTTCTCACTTAAAAGTTTATACCCAAAATATTTATTAACATTATGTATTACATGTTAGTTTAGTCTTCTTATATTCTTTTCAACCTATAAAGTTTATTAACAAGTTATACTTTAATTTTTGTTACATTAAAAATCATATATTATAAGATAACTTATGAAAAATTCATAAACACAATTTTTAGACCCAGTTACTCTTGTCTAAAAATTCCCAAATTTAATATATAGTAACTTTGATATTTTAGACATATTATAAAAAAAATATTTCATAAAAATATCTTGATTAATTATCTAAATAAATCCAAAATACTCAGAACTTACAAAAATTATAACTTAAGTTTAATAACTCTAAACCCATATTAATTTTACATCAAAATAAACTAGATTTTATAAGGAATCTATGGTTAACATTTGGTGTCAAAATACATTAGGGAAGACCATTAAATAAATTCAACAAGTTAGAGTTTTATTCTGGAATTTATAACACTTAATATACTACTAATCACCTACGTTATAATCTCGGTCATCCGTTTCTCCTAACTACGATCGGATGGCCCAGATTTGTCAAGTTCATCAGCGAAACTCAGTTGAATGCCGAGTACGTTTTCGCCGTTTTCTCACGATCTACAGAACCAAATTCATTGATTTTTGCCTCGTTGGATTCTAAATTAAAAGACGGTTGCAATGATATCAATTTAGTCAATTATAATGCACGGCTCAGGGATTTCGATTCTGGGTTATCGACTTAGGGTTCATACGAATTTCTGATTCGAATTTCTACAAATTCTCTCAATGTATTGCGTAATTGATTAAATTGATAGAGGGGTATGAATGGAAATGCAAAAACGAATAACATAGATGGTGGAATTTGGTCGGAATCATACCAGAGATGTGCCGGCAAGGAAAATCGAATTCGTTTTCCGGAAAAATTGGTATTTTATGTGCTGTTCAGGTAGGCAACTTCGCGGATCAACTCGTGCTAAGAAGGATTCGATCCACGAAACCTACCACATTTTAAACGAGGTATGTAACTCTAAACATGGGTGGAAGAATCATTGAAAACGAAGAACTAGGGAGAAAGTTACAGATCTCACAAGATCTGAGTTTACCTAGTTGGTTCTGGAAAAATTCTGGGCAAAAAACCCGACGTGATCGAGTGGGGAACTTTAGACGCTTCTATCTTCCACACGATTGAGAATCAGCCTTGGGTGTAAAAAGAAAATTTGGAGAGGGATTAGAGATCTACAAAAAGAGCTATAGAACTAGAATTTTCATTGACAGATGAAAGAGATATGATTAGACGAAGTTACCTTATCGGATCGGTTTTCTGGAAAATCTGGGTTGTAGATTTTTGGGGAGGCAACTTCAGATCAACTTTTCAGCGGATGTCGAAGGAATTGAGTTATGTATGAGTAATGGTTAGAAAAAGGGTTTGTAGAAGAAGAGAATGAAGAAGACGACATTCAAAAATACTCAAGGACGGCGGAGTTATTGAAGTCACAAGATAGGGCAACGATCAGGTTGTTGCTGAGATAACTTGGCCATTTTTTTATGGAAACTGGCAAGTCTGGCGTGGCACAAAGACCGAGGCGCGTGGATGAGTCGGCAGGACTTGGACACGTAAGCTTTTTTCAAAATTTTGGCTCTAAACTTCATTTTATCATTACTTTGGCTAGGATGATCCGTTTTTAACGTTCTTATTATCAATCTTCTTGGTTTTCCATAACCTTTTTATTGGTATAGGTTTCATGGGCTGGTTTGACCATTCTCAAAAAGTCAACTCTAGCAAGGCTTAAGAAGCTCTAAGGTTTCTATGATTTTATATTGACTTTTATGATTCAAATCAATGTCCTATTTAATTATACAATCTTTATAATATAATTGGAGTTTCTAGAAATTTTTCCAAGATTTATTGACTTATAAATCTTATTATTAACTTCATAATACTATATAATAATTTAGTACTTGAAATACCCTGAACTTAATTAGGGTGATTAAATTACTCTAATATGATATTTGAGGGCCTAATAGTGCCTAATGAACCTTGGTAAAGAAAATAAATCCAAAAGAAAAGAGAAAACGCCTAAAAAGTGAAAAACGCTAAATTGAGCGTTATGTAACCATAGGAGGAATACGACCTCGACAAGGGTCTTATATGAATCTAAAAGGCTTAATAAGGCCTAATTAACATACGGGAACAATCCCCGAAGAAAACGGATCCAAATAATGTGTTAAAATGCTAATAAAGCTTTAGCGCACATTTTTCGAGAAAACTCGAAAATGTGACTTTGAGTGGTCAAATGAACCCGTAAAAAATTACAGTTCATCAAATAACTATAAATAAACATTAATTGAGGCTTAAGAGCCATTAAAATTAAAAAACAAGAAAATTCCGGAAAACGGGCCCGGTTAGTGAATAGTGCTAAAACCGGGTAAATTAACGAGCGTTTTCGGTAAAAGACGAAAAACGCTCCAGCTTGCATATTTAAATGGGGCCGGTTATAATAGATGAGTCAGCCCTTACACACACTAAATAAGTAAAGGAAAGAAGAAAAGAAAGAAAGAAAAGAAAGAAAAAAAAAAAAGTAGAAAAAGGTAACTATCTCTCTCTCTCCCTCCCTCACTTTCTTTCTTCCTTCTCTTTCCTCTTTTCCTCCTTCCTCCTTCCGCCACCGGCTCCCCATCCCTCTCTCTGGTTTTCTGGGCGATTTTGAAAACCCCCATGGCTACTCCACCTCCTCCTACATGCTCTAGCCACATACAAGCTCCAAATGCAAAATAAAATACATATTCCTCTTCTCCTCCTCAAGATCTACACTTCTCTCTTTCTAAAATTCCAAAAGGATGAAATTCATCTCCATGTGTTTTCCCCATTTGAAGAGAAAGTGGCACCATTTTGTAGCTTGGAGTCTCCTCTCTCTCCTAAGGTAAAAAGATTCATGAAAAAAACTCATTTTTCCTCCTTCTCTTGTGTTGGCCAATTTTTGCCCACACTCATACCTTGTTTTGTTCTTGTTTTTAAGCTTCATTTCAACCCTCCAATGGTGGTGGAACCCTCCTTTTGATTCATGGGTGAAAACCCCTCCTAAAACTCCAAACGTAAAAACCCTAACTTTGTGCTTTAAGCCCCTCCATTGAATTTGAGTGATTCTAAGGGTTTAGAATTTTAATTACACTCATTTTGTGTTCCTTAGGTGTTGGGATGGAGTTTGGCAACTCAATTCCCACTTGACCGAATTTGAGGAGAGGAAGAGCAAGAGGAGAATTAAAAGAGGAACTTGTGAAATTAAGGTAAGAAATCTACCTTAATACTTGTTTTAATTGTTTTATAATTTGGGATGGGTAAATAATTTAATGAACCCAAATTATGAATTGAAATCTATGTGGGAAAATGTGTATAGTTGATTTTAGAGAGAATTGTGAACTATTTTGATTTAAGGGCTTAAGTGCCATTGCATTTGAGATTTGGAGCTATATTGTTGGTTTGGTGAATTTTGGTTGAGCTTATGTGCTGGTAGGACCCTTTAAGGGTGTGGATAGATTAGGAATGAAAATTGGTGAGAATTGGTGAAGTTGATGACGTAAGGTTTATGGGGAGGTTATGGCAAAATTTTAGTAGAAAATGAGTGTTTTATGTGGCTTGGTAAGCGGGGGGGAACTTAAGTGTTTAGTTGGGTTGAGTAGAGATGTTTAGTAACCTTGAAATGGTATTTGGAGAACTAGGGAGAGATGTATAAAAATCTGTAGCAAATAACAAATGAGGATCTTAGAAATGCTAGGAAAGAGTTAGTGTGCAAAAACTTGGTAATGGAGGATGGACTTGGGTTTAGATAATGCAAATGTCTAGGAAGGTGTGGTGATGGTCATGAGGTGATTTGGTAAGGTTGGTAGGAGGTAGAAACTAGCAAGAAGAAGCTAGAAATTCACAAGTGTGCAAAATGTGGAAGTGGGAATGAAAATTTGTAGAAAACTAAGCAAGAATTAAGTGGTGGATTTAACCAATGATTTGGAGTGGTTTGAAAAATGTTTTAAGGTGTTTAATTATGTAGGAAACTTGTGGAAAGTTTATGGAATGATTAGGGGTGGATTAAGGGTTGATTTGGGAGTGAAAAATCACCTAAGTAATAGTTTTTAGCAGGGTCCGGGACCTAGGTTAGGAACCAAGTCCCGGACTGCATCCGAAAACACTTCGAGAGTTAAAACAGGCATTGGTCCGGGACCTAGGTCCAGGACCAAGACCCAGACTAGTAGGATGAAAATGGCCGAGAGTACACAGAAGTGTTGGTCCGGGACTTTGGGTCCGGACCAAGTCCCGGACCACCCCCAGAATCCTCCTGAAAGTGTTTTTAAGGGTTTAAATGATGGGGGTTTGAATGGTATTGGTTTTAGATGATGTTTAGGAGTTGTTTGGTGACCTTTAAAGGTCCTAAGAAGTGTAAACATGTTTGAGAAGTGATTGAGAAAGTTGTGAGTTTAAGAACACTTAAGTAAACCGAGATAACGGGATAACGGGGTAAGTACGGGAGTAGCAATTATGTACGTACCGTAACGCCTTAATATTAATAGAACCATTTGACATGTAATCAGAGGTTCAAGAGTAAGACTCGAGGGACAAGTGTGAACCGAGGAACATGAGAACACCCGGTAAAGTTAACCCCGGTGAAAGGTATGATTTTCTCATGCCCTGTATCCTAACTTGGTTACTCTGATTTGTGTGCTTGTTTGATTGTGTGATCACCTAACAAGAAAAATGCACGAATCGGAATGTTTGCACTTGCTTGTGCTTGTGTTGTATTGGTGCTTGTTGGATTATGAATTGAACTTAAGTTTGTATAATTCATGAAATGTGTGTGTATATGAATTGTTTGAGTGTGAATGAGCACTGTAGTGCGACTCATAGTTGAGTCTTGTTTGAGTAGTGACTCATAGGACGAGTCAAGTGTGAAATAATAAAATGTGGAAACACACCGAAACTATCGAACCAAGAAACGATAACGCGAATCTATAAACTCACTAGAACGTGAGAGAATTGTACGGGAACTAGAAAACTCCCGATAATGGTTAGAGAACCGAATTGACTTAATCCACAACAATTAATGGTGGAAGTATTTAAGTAACCTCTATTAAGAGGATTGATGGGTGTTCAAACTTGAACCTTGAGAGGAATAAAGTATGGTAAGGGATCACCAAACCCCTTAGAAAGACAGTCAAACCCCAATGAGAGGAACTGACTAAAATGAACAATGTCCCGAACATGTGAGTATTCGATAAGTTGGGTAAAACCTTAAATCTTAGAATACTAGACATTGAGAATTCCCTAAGCTAATGGAGGATATCGAGAGAGATACTTCTAGGCTAATTTATGAGATTGTGAAATGACTCCGAGAGAGGAGTTTTGGGAATTTGAGTAGTCCGGTAGAGAACCGGATATTTAAGAATTTGAGGAGCTAATTGTATATCTCCTTTTGTATTTGAAGCCCAGTGGTGGGTCTTGTGTACGACCCTGCCCGGAGGTCGTGGGCAAAGACTTAAAAGATGCCTTTGAGTATTGAGAAATTGGTTTGAGTATTTGATTTGAGAAATTGATTAAGGTAGAGAATCGAGCATTGAGTATTGAGTTGAGTATTATAGAACTTACTTGAGGTTGAGAGTAAGAGAAATCGAGTAAGAATACCCAAGAGAGTGAGTAAGACAACGAGTAATTGAGTAAGGCGTAGTGGGGTAGAAACCCTCAAGCCTAAGTATATAACATATTAAACTAACCTCTTGATGTGTGTGTTAGTGTTTGTGTTCAATGTTGAACCTTGAGTGTGTCAATATACATATATAATGTGTTGTTGCCTTGCATGCTGTTTGAATTAAAATGAACCTCATGTTCTCGACCAAAAGTAGTCGGCGTACCCCTGTTAGCACGCGGGGTATGTGAATTTCATATGCAGCGTTTTGCTGAGCCCCTAGGGGCACCGTTTTTATTTTCCAGGTACAATGAAGCCGATCACCGTTCGTGAGTAGGATGGGGTGGCTATGTAAGCATGGGTAGTGATTAGTGAAGGTTGTAATTATTTGAAATGTTGATTTGTAAACCGAATTGTTACCGGCAACTTGATGATTGTAGAAACTCAGTATAGTAATGAATGGATGTTGTAATTGTATAATATGGATTGGAGGTTGGTATTTGAATTGAGATTTGTTAAGGAATTGGGATGTATTGTTGGATAGTATACTTGGTATAAGACCCATCAGACCGATATTGTATTTGTATTGTTCGTTTGGATTGGATTTGGCCTTGTTAGTCACGTGGGTGACTAACGACATGTATCACCCACCGGTTGTAGTTTGAATTCCGCTGCATTGTTGTTGGTAATTGAGACGGGTTAGGAGTTAATGGTGTGATTACCGGTAGGGGTGTTACAGTATTTAATAGTATTATTTAGGGTTTTAATAAAAGAAATCCCCTATATTAGTTTAGATTAATTTAGGAGTATTTCACAATCGGCTCGGGTTCGGTTCGGTTTGGTTCGGGTTGATTTCAAATCGTTCAGTATTTAGTTTGGGTTGAATCAGGTCGGGTGAATTCGATTTGTTCGGGTTGAGTTTGGTTTGTTGAAATTTTGGGTCGGTTTGGATCGGTTTGGATGACTTTTGGTTTGGTTGACTTTCGGTTTAGGTGACTTTGCGTCGGGTAATTTTCGGTTTGGGTTAGCCTCGGGTAGACAAAACCTGTCCGGCCCGGAAAAAAGCCCGATAAGCCCAAATCCAACGGGCTGTCCAAGCGGGCTTGGACAAAAAAAAGAGTCCGAATAAAAAATCGGGCCGGGCTGCGGCAAATTTTCAAGCCCGCGGGCCGAGCCCGCCGGGCCCGGTTTTCAATATTATTTATTATTTTTTAAAATATATATAAAATAATGTATATCTTATATTATTTTATATAATACATATATCGAAATTATATTAAATATACAAATAATATTAAATTTTACTCAAATTTATATATATAATAATGATTTTGAAATTAAATATATATATTTTTTAATTTAAAAAATAAAAATAAGTAAATAACCGGGTCGGGCACCGGCAGAGCTGAAAAACCGGGCCTAGCCCGGCCCGGCCCAAAGATATAAAAAACCGGGCTCGGTCTCCATGAGTAGGCCCGACGGGCCCAAAAAACCGGCCCGAACCCGGCCCGCCCGCTCGGATGATCATCTTTAGCCTCGGTTTTTGCGGGTCAATTATTTGGTTAAATTCGATTAACATTACAGAATCAAGCAACTCAATATTCATGATATGTAAATTTGACTTCAATCAATCTCAACAAGTATGAATGTATATAAAAGATTAATTTAAACTAATAATTATAATTTATATCATGTTATACTTTAGTAACCAACTCTTAACTTAACATAATTATTGATGTAGCTTTAGATTATTTAGTAGCATTATTTTGAGATGAGTACAAATAAAGTTTTTGTGGATAGTTATTAAATTTGTATCAAAGTGTAGTAACTTAGTTTTTCAATATATTAATAGTTAGCTAATGGAATCAAGAATGAGAGTCGAAGTCCTTAGCGTTTCTTGGTAGTTCGGTGATCTCTGTGTGGTGGCCACTCCTCGTGCCCGCCGCTAGGGTTTTAGTTTTTTCGTGCTTTAGATTAGTGTTTCTGGAGGTTCAATTCAATGGCGAAGTCAGGTGTTTCTGTACAATCGACAAAGAAACAAAGAAATTCAGGGTTCTTTGGCCCCGGGACGAAGCGGAACGCGGATGATCAAGCTAAAGAATCAAGCGACCAGCCCATCACCGGGCAGGGGCTTTACGGTGTCTCTTTTCGAAGCGCTGTGATGGGAGCTATACAGCAAGGAGACGGGCCAGATGATTTCGAGGAACAAGAGGAGTTCTCGGATGAAGAGGACGACTCTATGGATGATGAGGACCCCAAATGTCCCTGTATCTCAATCTCGAAAGAACAGAAGGCTAGGTTTAGGCGGCCTTGGAGACAAGCAATAATCGTCAAACTTCTGGGAAAATTTCTCCCAATGCACGTCTTATATGACCGACTAAAGCGCCGATGGAATTTACAGGGAGACTTCTCCATGGATGACCTGACCAACGGCTTCTTCAAGATCGTCTTCTCCAACCCAGAGGATCTACAATTTGTCCTTTCAGAGGGACCGTGGCCAATCTTGGACCACTACCTAACTATCAGGAGATGGCGCCCTAATTTCAACCCTAATACCGAAGCCTTGTCTTCTTTGGAAGTTTTGGTGCGTTTCCCGGATCTCCCAAGCGAGTACTACAATGAGGAATTCCTCACCATCGTTGGATCGAAAGTAGGAAAGGTGAAGAAAGTCAACCTAATGCCGGCCACGTTTGGGAAATCCCGTCTAGCGCGTGTTGCCATTGAGGTAGACTTGACGAAGCCTCTATTGGCGAAGTACAAGTTCCGGCGCCGGATTATGAAGATTGAGTACGAGGGATTACATCTAATCTGTTTCAATTGCGGGTGCTACGGTCACAAAGATTCGACTTGCCCTTTCAGTCAAGATAATGAGAATATCCAGTTAGATGAAGGAGTGAAGCTGGTTCAGCCGCAACCAGTGGAACAAAATCTTCACATCACTGATGATTACGGGGACTGGATGGTCCCGCGAAGGAAAAACACAGTCAGGAAACCCTCTGCTAGTAAGCGGAATCTCGAGACAAAGAACCCTAATGGGGCTAAATCAGACACTCGTTTTGCAGTGTTGGCTAGCGAAGATAACACTGATAATAGAGGGAATCTTGTAGAAGAAGACCTCACACCGGCAGATGTCAACACCAGAAAAGCCCCGCTACCAAGGACTGCAAATCCCAATCGACCCCTCTTGAGTCCTGATGTAACTATGAAGGATGGTGATAACCATGCTGATCAGAGTGGAAACGGCGCAGGTGTCAAGGGCTCTACCCAAGACAATTCACTGGTTCAACAGGGTACCAATCAGGTAAAATCTAGGAGTTCTTCAAAAGTAACTCAGGAAGGTACGTAACTATACCCAATCTTTATTTATGCTGGACAAAATTCTTTTTTGGAATGTAAGAGGGGTGTTGAAGCCCAGCTTTCATAGGATTATTAAGCATTTAATTTTGAGTAATAAACCTGAGATCATGCTGCTTTTTGAGCCTAGGATTAGTGGCCAAACTGCGAGTAATGTCTGTGCTAGGCTAGGTTTTGCTAACAACTTTCGGGTTGAAGCTGAGGGTTTTAGTGGGGGCATTTGGCTCCTTTGGAGCAACAAGGTTCTGATAGACATTATTACCAGTAATTCCCAGCTTATACACTGTAAGGTCTGCTTTGACGGTAAGTTTTTTCTGCTTACTGGGGTTTATGCTAAACCTAATCGTGGTCTGCGAAATTCTCTGTGGGATAGCATTGATGTTATCCAACCTGATTCTACTGTTCCTTGGGTCATTGGAGGAGACTTTAATGCTACCCTCCTCCCTACTGATAGGTTGCCCTGTTCGCTTAATAATTATGGTATTGATAAGAAATTTGAAAGCTGGTTCCATAAACGTGGTCTTTTGTTTGTCAACACTAATGGAAATAGATTTACTTGGTCGAATGGCCGCCAAAGAGCCTGTTTAGACAGAGTTCTGGTTTCCTTAGATTGGAACTCCTGTTTTCCTAATGTTTATGTTGATGTCTTACCCATGGTTGCCTCGGATCACAGCCCCTTGATTCTTTCTTTAAACCCTAACCATAGTAGGCATTCTAAGCCAAAAAGTTTTAAAATGCTTGCTGCTTGGTTTTCTCATCCCAAATTCTGTCAAGATGTTCAACAGAAGTGGGTTTCAAAAAACTCTCTGAAGGATTCCCTTGCTGATTTCAGTGTTTTTTTAAGAGACTGGAACAGGTCTGTTTTTGGTCATATCTTTCTGAATAAAAAGAGGATTGAAGCTAGACTTAGAGGTATCCAAAGAGCAAGAGATGAGGGCAGGGGTTATCACCTAATAGGTCTAGAATCCTCCCTGCTTAAAGAATTAGACACCTGGTTGTTAAGAGAGGAATTTTTTTGGGCTCAAAAATCCAGGGATCAATGGGTTGCGTTGGGTGATAAAAACACCTCTTATTTCCATCTTAGAACAAAGTTTAGGAGGCACCACAACAGAATTGAAAAATTGCTTGGGTCTGATGGTACTTGGCTAACCAAGGAGGAAGAGATTGAGGATCTCCTAACTAATCATTTTGGAAAGCTTTTTTCTGCTGATGACAGTTTCAGTTCTGACCGAATTGGGCATGATTTTCCTATTCTTAGTAGCAGTGAAAGAGATGATCTTGCTAAACCTATTGAGTTAAATGAACTTACCAAAGCTTTGAAAAGTATGAAAGGGTTTAAAGCCCCGGGAAAGGATGGGTTTCCTGCTGCTTTTTTCCAAAAATTCTGGAGCATGTTAAGCTCTGATGTTTTATCTTTTGCCCAAGAATCTTTTAGACAGCAGAGAATTGATCATAAACTAAATGAAACTATTCTGGTTCTTATTCCTAAAGTTGACTGCCCTACCCTTGTGACCCAGTTTCGGCCTATCTCCTTATGTCAAGTTCAATACAAAATTTTTGCTAAGGTGTTAACAAATAGGCTGAAACCTTTCATGAACAGGTGGGTGTCTGATTGCCAAGCAAGCTTTGTTCCGGGGCGAAGTATCTTTGAGAATATTGTGATTGTCCAGGAAGCTATTCATTATATGCAGAACACCAAAAGTAGGGAGGGTTGTGTAGCTGTTAAGGTTGATTTAGCCAAAGCATACGATAGATTGTCTTGGTCTTTTGTAGAAGATACTTTGAATTGCCTTGGTTTACCTCTTAATCTGAAAAGAACTATTATGGATTGTATTACCAGTGTTACTTTTCAAATTAACTGGAATGGTAAGACCACTAAATCATTTTCTGCTGGCAGAGGGCTCCGCCAAGGGGACCCTCTTTCCCCTTTTATTTTTGTTCTCTGTTTAGAGAGATTAGCTTTTCTTATTAACAGCAAGGTCTCTAATAAATCTTGGAAACCCATAACTCTTGGGAGGAAAGGTATTACCCTCTCTCACTGTTTCTTTGCTGATGATTTGGTGCTTTTTGGCATAGCTTCCCTTAATCAGATTCGAGTCATGATTGATTGCCTTGAGGAGTTTTGTAACGCCTCTGGTCAGTGTGTTAGCCTGGAAAAGTCTTCTGTCTTTTTGTCAAAGAATGTCAGCTCTGAAAAAGCTGATGCGATCAGCAGAGAAGCTAGAATGCCTATTTCTAGTAATTTTAGTAAGTATCTTGGTGTTGTCCTTAACCAGGGCAGAAACTCAAATCAGTCCCATAATATGCTTCTTGCTAAAATCCGGGAGAGGCTTGCTGGCTGGAAAGCTAAGTCTCTCTCAATGGCGGGTAGAATCTGCTTAGTCAAAAGCTGTATCTCCTCTATCCCTATTCACACTATGCAATGCCAATTACTTCCTGTTTCAGTTTGTTCCAAAGTTGATAAAATGTGTCGTGACTTTATTTGGGGGCATGATAGTAGCACTCGAAAATTCCATGACATAGGATGGGATACCTGTTGCAAATCAAAATCTAATGGGGGCCTTGGCCTTAGGAAATCTAGGGATATGAATATTGCTTGTTTTGGTAAAATTACTTGGAACCTTGTCCGAAAAAAGAATAGTTTCTGTTTTAATCTTTTGAGGAGGAAATATCCTAACCCGGAGTCGCAGCGTGGCTCAGTGAATTGGAAGGGTATTCAGAAATGTAGACCTTTAATTAGTGAAGGTTCTCGTTGGGTAGTTAGCAATGGAAGAACGGTGAAGTTTTGGAAGGACAGGTGGATTGCTGGTTTCTCCCTGGAGTCGCAAGCCTTGAGCCCTATTCCCCTCGAGGAGGCTGACAAACTAGTGGCTGAGTACTGGGATAGTAGAACAGGTTGGAAAAGTAATGTTTATGCTGATCTTTTGCCTGCAAATATTGTCAATAAAGTTGAGAGTTTTACTGTTTTCCCTGAAGCGGAAGAGGATTTTATTTCTTGGTGGCCTAGTAATGATGGTAGCTACAGTGTGAAATCTGCTTTCCATTTGCTGTCTGATAATTGTGTGATGCAGGGCAATATTAACTCCACTATCTATAACACGGTCTGGAAGCTGCCTGTACAGGAGCGCATTAAGCTCATGTTATGGAAAACTCTTCTAGGCAAACTTATGACAAATTCAAGGCGTTATCACATGGGCCTTACTAGAGATAGTTCTTGTCATTACTGTGGTGATGAGGAAACGATATTACATATTTTGAGGGACTGCCCAATAGCAAAATCGATCTGGACCAGGCTTATTTTATCTGTTAACTCTTCTGATTTTTTTGGCTCTGACTTGCAGACCTGGTTGGCTAACAACCTGGTCAGTGGCACACGTTTGTTAATAAATGTTAAGAGTAAGATGGTTTTCCCTATCGTGTGCTTTATGCTTTGGAATTGGAGGAATAAGAAAATCTTTGGTTCAGAGGTGAGGTTATATCTCCCTTTCCGAGCTGTAGTTCTCGCTTGCCAACAGAATAAACGAGCTTGGTCTTTTGCAAGAAACATAGCAACTGTTTGGAGTATCGATTCTGCCTACAATAAAAGGGAGTTCTCTAAACTTTTGTTGAATAATGTTCCTTATTTCTTTCATATTGATGGTGCGAATCGCTGTTCTGCAGGAGTAGCCGCTGCTGGGGGTGTTTAGAGGACTGCCCAAGGTGAATGGCTGGGCGGTTTTGCTGCAAACTTTGGCTTCCAGAGTCCACTCCAATCAGAGGCCATGGCACTTTTACTGGCCAGCAGGATCGTGAAGGATAGAAGACTGGAGGGTGTGGTGATCCTTTCAGACTCTTCTCAGCTGGTGAAAGCATTTGAGGACTGCCCAGAAACACATGTTCTAAGGCCCTTACTTGAGCAGTGTATGAACAACTTTAATGCTGCCTTGAATGTTCGTTTTGTTTATGTCCCGAGGTCTTATAATAGAGTAGCTGATAGCTTAGCAAAATGGGGTCTTGATATACCCCTTGGTTGTCTGATCTTAGATGACCCTCCTTCTTGTATTCAAGCTAACTTGGATGATGATGTTTCCTCTTGGTTATCAATAAGAGGTGAGGGCTGATTGCCCCCCGTTCCTTTTGATCAAAAAAAAAATAGTTAGCTAATGGAATTAGTTAATAAGTTTTGATGAGTTTTTTACAGTATAAAAACTGTTAATGATGGAGAACTATTCAGAAGCGTAAGAATTTTGCTACATAGGTAAAAACCTTCTAGTATATTAAAATTTTATGCATTTTGCTAATAAGGAAGAACTTTTCACAAGATTGGATAGAGGCTTGTAAAATTCAAATTAATAAAAACACCTTCAATATATGAATAGTTAATACAAGAATGATATGAATCACTAAAGAATTGGAGTCTAAATATAAAAATATTTTTGGTTCTTATGAATCTATCATTGATGAGTAACGCATTATCATCAATTATCATTAGTTGTGTGATTAATGAAGATGCATGAAAATTAATTACTTTAAAATTTTATAATGCAATATTTGTGGTATATTTAAAATAATTGTCTTGTATATAAGTTTGTTAATACTTTTTTATACGTACGTCACTTATTAAGTAATGATTAACTATTATTGTCTTCCATAATTAATGCAATATATTCTTTCGGGTCACAATTGATATATTTATTCGGGTCACACTGCATTTGGTTTGGGTTCGGTTCGGTTGGTTTTCAGTTTATTTCAGTTCGGGTCACTTCAGATTTCGGGTCATCGTCGGGTTATGGGTGACTTCGGTTCGGTTGATTTTGGTTCGGATGACTTCGGTTCGGATGGTTGTAGATTGTGATTTATTCTCGGTTTTACAATAATATGGTTCGGTTTGATCCGGGTCGATTTGTATCGAATTTCGGGTCATTTTTCAAGTTCTAGTTTTCGGTTGAGATTCAGATTCAGGTCGGATTAGTTCGGTTCGGTTCGATTTTTCGGGTTCGGGTTATTTTTGCCAGGTCTATATGTCACTTTTCTTCTCCTGCCTCCAATGTGCACAAACTGCTACAGAATGATGATTGGAAAGATATGCATAGCAGAATTCTTGCGTCTGCACCTTGCCTTGTTTGCAATGTTACTTTAGATTTTTGTGCATTCAGGTTTAAGGTGAGAGATCCAGAAGTTGCTTCTTAATGGTAATTGATCACTTTATTCCAACAACCTTCATATCTCAGGATCATTTCAGACAGCAAGGAAAATAAAGAATATGTTCAAGCCTTCCAGGTTCTGCACTCTGCTTCGCAGCAGCAAAAGAGTCATGCCTTAGAAGCGCCAAACTAAGAAGTCACCGTTCATTCTATCAAAAATGTCACTAAATAAGAAGATATCAACGAGAGACGCTACGCAACAAGCATCAGATCATAATGGTGGTTAAGGGGGAACGTTAACAATACAAAGGGCACATTAGCAGTCAAATTCACGTTAAGAATACAGCCGCCGGGTGTTTTTCTTTCCACCCGCACGTTACACATGTAGGATATCTCGTGTTGAGACCCACAGACACCCAGCTGCTCACACAGCATTAATAAAGAGTAGTAGAATTTTAGTAATTGATAGCCCCCGCACATCAACCTAAGTTGTTGTGTTTTATTTGGCCAGAAGCAAGAACACACGATATACTTCAAAACCTTGGCAGCTCCCCCTTTACACTCTTTCCCTACAAACTTGCCCTTTTCATGCCCTTAGGGTTACTCCAACCGATCTACTAAGCATAACGACACTTGCTACAATTGCACATACTCTTCGGTCGATTGGGGATTTCGAAGGCCTTCAAATCCCTGCTTGTTCGCACAGGTCCAGCAACTCGAGAGTCTGCCAAGAAACCCGTCACAACGTAATATGAACTTGATTATTCAACCAAAAAATAGTTAACAAGTTATTCTAAGACAGACAAAGGGTAGGGGGTGGAGGTATATCAGTGTAATTCCAATGTACCTCAGAGACTGAGAGTTCAAGGCGGAATTTGGGTCCATCATAGTGATGCAAGACAGGCCTGAAGGAGTCTTCCTCCAAGGCTTTGCACATCTTCCTTATGCGGATCCTCACCTATGATTGCACAAGGGGCAGAAATCAGACATATTACACAACTATAAAACAGTAACACATTTAGGGACGGAAACAAAATTATCATTGACTCGGTAGAAAGCTGTTAAATCCACCTGAGCAGGAAACCTTGATTCGCCTTTACACTTCTTGTCTTCCCAGGCAGTGGGATCTATATTAGAGCCCCCAAAACTTGAAGCCTGCCCAAGTATCAACATTCTGTAAGATTAGATAAGCCAAATCTGATAGTTGGCGACATCTCATGCTAAGGTTTTTTTTCACTCTCAGCTTTTAAAGGCGGTGGCAACATAGCCAAGACAATAAATATTACATCTCATGCTTTAAGGGTTTTTTTCACTCTGAGCCTTTCATTAAAGGGTGGCAACATAGCCAAGACAACAAATACTACATCTCATGCTTCAAGATTTTTATTTACTCTTGGCTGTTCAAAAGGCGCTCAAAAAAGGAAATCCATATTAGAAACATCATATCACGCATGTGATGTTTGTCATACAATTCAGTATTACAAACCAAAACTTCAAACACATGATCACACCTCAAAGATTCCATGGAGCTGGTGAGTAGTATAATTGTACAGGAAGAGTGGTAAGCCAGGAGTAATTGCACGAACAGAGTCCCTGTACCTGGGTGGCAGGCCTACACTCAAAAAGAAACACGTCAGTACACGCTTAAGACCCCGACCAAAGAAAAACTGGCAAGACATGATCTAACAGGATGATTAGAGCCCACCACATACAAAAGAAGAAGGTTGTCCATCAAAGTACAAGCAGTTCAAAAACAAGCTACACCAAAACCTAAGAGGAAGAACCAACTCAAAACTCATTTGCCAATACCGTTGAGTTATCCTCATCACAGAAAGTTCACAGCAGTTTATAACATAAATTATGACTCCATGTTGTTTTAGAACCTCAGGCAGAAAAATTATAAAGACAACAAGGAGCATGATGGGAAAAACAACCTTAGCAGACCATCTAAAGTTGAGAAAGTGAAATGAGAGCATCACTTACTTACCCAGCAAACTATCAAAGGTAGGAGATAGAGTAATGATATGAAAAAGGATACATTAACCAATTCAATAAAATCAAGGGAAACAAACTTGGAAAGAGAATTCAAATTTTAGACACACACATGACACATTCACTGTCCCATTCTAGACCCTGGTTTGGCTACAAAAACAGATTCTAATCCACAGGTTTACCACCTATGAAAGTGTCCTAAGGATCACAGGAAAGAAATAACATCATCTAATTGGTTCACACGTAGAAAACAGAAAGAGGTTAAGCTAGCAATACCAAACAATTGCCTCTTCAGGTTCTCCTGCATGGTGTCATTGTTGCAAACGAATATGTAGCCACCAAGCACCTCATTCCTGGGAAGTGTTTCAGCAGCGGGCAATGTCTTGAACCTCTTATCATTTGCATTAACATTGTCATTGTTGTTGGATTCCTTGCTATGACTGTTAAAGCCAGACCTGTTGACTGGAAGATTCCCTACCACATTGTCATTGTTCTTCTGATAAACAGAGTTCATATTGTAGCCACTGTTTCGGAAGGAGTTGCTTTTCACATGATCGGACATCTTTGGTTCCAAATTCATCATGTTAAAGTTCAGGTTTTCCCATCGGTTCTCTTCTTGGAAACCCATTCTATCTCTCGACCTCATATCAACAGGGCCTTTAGAGAAGTCAAGATTGTTCACACGCTCCCCCTTTGATCTGGTTTGCTCAGCAAGCTTAGATGCAACCATCAGCCACTTGTGGTCTTCCGTGGTTCTTGACTGCCCACGAAGTTCATCACCCAACTGCCAAAAACTGTTCATTTCCATAGAGCAAACCTAATGGCAAAACCTGAAATGTCATGATAAAACCAAGAAGTCAATGATTGCAGGCGAATAGAAAGATAAGTTAATCAAGGTAAATAGCATAACACAAAATCACAAATAAACAAAATTAGTTCACAAATCTAGTTAACATATTTATTAGATAGTTATCAGTTAATATATGAAAAGACAGAGAAACAAACATGTGCCAAATGCAGGTCCAATTTTGTGTAACACAAAGTGTCAAACATAAAGGATAAATGTGAACTAATTGTAAAAGGATAAATGAGACGAATTGCAAACAAAAGCATCTTGTTAAGAAGCCCCTACTCCAGTAAAAAAAGTTGAATACATGTTATCAGGATTCACGCAGTATCCAGCCAGAATAAGGGCAGGTAAGGCATATAGAAAATGAGATTAAATGAAATGGAAATGAAGACTACAGAGCGGCAAAATTAGCAGTAAATGAGGTAAATGTTACTGCAATGTCTCTTCATTTAGCAAGCCATTACTTCTTGTGTGCACAATAAAGAAATTTTGAACAGTCAAAACTTGTACTCCCTCCTATTCAAAGTATTTCCTTTTAGGGATGAATGTGGACTTAAACGACAAATATTTTGAATAAGAGGGAGTATGTCTTTTAGTCACCCTTTACAAGAGTGTCTATAATAATGCATCGCCTTTTAATATGAAGAAAGAGACGGCAATTGTCAAATTAATAGTGAACACACTGCCTTTGCTATGAAGGTAAGTGTAAAGCCCAACATGAAGAAATAAAACCAGTCGCAATTAACAGGAAATGGTGGATTGACAAGTGGAATAAAACTCCATTTGAGAGTTCAATACAATGACACTATTACGGAACAAAATCTTACAGATGCGACAACAGAGAGTATCAGTTAGCAGTGAAAAGTGAGCAACTAACAACTTTCAGAAACGAACTTTAGATAGCAATATGGGCCAGTGTCTTCATCATCCACAATAGGTTCAAAACAAGATCAGCAACCACCGCCATAAGGTGTCACGTAGTTAAAGTGGCCAGTTCAAGGCAACTACTTAAACTGCTACTAATCAAATAAAGCCACACAAACGATGCTCAACACGCCTAATATTTCCTTTGTCGGCCGCCATCTCTTCCAGGCTTTATGGAGAGCATTGGTAAGAAACTTGAATGTCGCCTCCTTAACTCAATTATCCAGACCATTTAGTCAAACGAACAAGTAATTGGAATAAGCGAAAGCGCACCCACAAACGTCACACCAAGTGTGGTAACCTTCGTCACACGACCAGGTACCAACAGAGACACAACCCTAACTTCGCCCGGCCTCTCCCAACCTCTCACCGGCAGAAGAGAACAGGCGATTTTGAAAATGGGGTCTTTCTCCATTTCCTCAATCACTTAATTATTCCATAACTGTGACACTGAATATGACCATGTCGAGTGAAATTATCAGCTATCAAGCAGGCTAAACCATCCAATCAAACCCTTGAAAAAGAAAGCAAATAGATGAGGATGGAAGACAGAGGAAATTGCAGAGACGGACCAAACCATCATAATAACACTAAAAAGACAAGCTCTAACCCACTGATCATATCCTGAGTAGAGCTGTAGATGAAGCTTCCAATATGACTCACCTCACAGGTGATCCAGAACTGAAGATAAATTGATAGCTAGATCGGAAGAGAAAATTGGAACTTACTGTGATCGGAGCCCTAGATTTTTGGGATCCCCAATTCCACGAAAGAGAGAGAAAAGAGCACAGAGGTGGGCAGAGGTACTCGTACTACCCAATCACTCGCGTTCTCCGCAGAGAAAACCGGAAGACGTGACAAAGAGTAAATATCCCAAAGGCTATTAATGTAATTTGGGTGACAACTTTTAAGACTGTCCTGAGACGCAGAGGTGATAGGAGATATCCGGGTACAGTGCCAGTGTGCACTGTCGTATCACACTTTAATTTTAACAAACTACAGAGCGACACATCACGAGATAGTTTTAGGAATTTTAGATTAAGGTTTCATTTTTATTACCGACCGTGAAGAGGGAAAAAATATCACGGGACAAGAGGGTCAAGTCAAGATGTTCCAGATTCTGGATCTTGGTCCAGACCTCAGGCTGCCTTCGGGATCTTGTTTAGGTTTTAATCTGGGCCTCAAGTATCAGTTCAGGTTCTTGCCCGACCCTTGGTTCGGGTCTTAGATCTCATGATCGGGTCCTGCACCCCGCACCCTATGACCGGGTGCCATGTTCGCGTTTCACACTTCACATCCGGTTGTCACACCCCGCATCCTATGTCTCTGGTCCATAAGGTTTTAGAATTTGATAGGAAAGTTGCTCCAATAGAATAATGCCACGTGTACAAGGATTAAAGATAGACTTCACTCTAGAAAGTCTATAAATAGAGGTAGATGGACTCATTTGTAAGTAGACACAAAAAGGAGAAAAGAAAGAAAACACTAGGAATGCATAGCTATGTGCTTGGCGTCGTTAGTATGTGAATGCTTGTTTGCTTTAATGTATGTGTTCAATGTTTCTGTGCGCATGTGTGTTTTCTTGTTGCCCGAATGTTGCTTAGTGTTTCCGTTGCATGTCTTCCTGAGTTTTTTTTTTCAAAAATTTATATGTTACAATTTTGGTATCATGTTTGAAACTGAAGTTTGGCTTCATTTAGTTCCATTCGCCTGGTGCTATTAGTGTAACATCTTCTTTAGATGGTTGATATGCTTATAAGTCCTAATATGGTTGTAGGAGTATAATTTTGTTTGGTATAAATAAAACAAGCTTAGTTCTATTTCTAAATAGCCACACCTACTCCTGCCCAATACCACATGCATGATACTTTATTTTTGTGATTACCCCTTGGGGTTGTTTCCTTTGTTAAAAACTGCTATTGCTTGCAGCTACTACTGATTCAAGATTTTTTGCATTCTGAAATACAGCTGTTGTATAACAACATTTACTCAGTTTTCAAAAAGCAACTTCGCTACCTATATTCTGTCACATAGCCTATTTAGTCAAAGACTGACTTGATGCTGTACAGATAGTATGTAAAGGTTTGAAATCGTTAAGAACCAAGTTGAGTTAAATTTCTGTACAGGCCATTCGACAAACAAATTTATTAATAGTTTGATTTTTGTTCTTGTTTCATCTTTTTCAAGGTCCAAAATACCATCTCACTTGCTTTCTTCTTTATATTTTTTCTGCAAGAATTGTTGTCGTTGCTATAGGAACTTACTCCAGCATACACTGGACTAAAGGAAAAGAGATAGTAGCAGAAAAAATGGCAGAGCGACATGATGGTGGTTGTAAGATTGACAGTCAAGGAGAAATTCGTTAAAACAACAAGTGGGCAATTGCGAGGGGATCATAAAGACAGACCGCAGAATCGCTAGTAAACAACATTTGAACATGCTAGGAGTAATTTCTGGCAGAAAATGAAGGACAAGTCGGTTTTGTCTCGAACAAAGGATATCTTAATTCTGCCTCAGCCAAAGGACACCACATCGAAGGTCCGGGCGGCGTGCTGGTGCAGGATCGAACGAAGTTTCCAAAGTTCGCGCCACTTTTCTACAAACTACACCGACATTGACCCTGGGCTACCACTTGAAAGTAGTTCTATTATTCTGGATGCCTCCAAGGGTGGCAGTACTTTGTAAAAAATCTATGTCAGCAAAAAATCAAAAATATTATCAAAATCCATGGCGCTCTCATAGGCCCTATGGTCGACTCATCGAAGACGAAAATCCATGGCGCTCTCATAGGCCCTATGGTCATCTCATCGAAGATGAATATCCATGGCGCTCTCATAGGCCCTCTGGTCCATGACGCTTTCATAGGCCTTATAGTAAAAAGTAACACCTACACATGGACTTTCTACAAAAAAGTTGCATATCCATGGTGAAAAGTAACACCCAACCAGCGTGTCACAGACTATAATACCTTGAAAAGCAATACCATGACTTGGGCTGTCGCGCCTGGCCAATGTGCCAATCAAAAAACCCATCTCTGGATCCATCAGGAGCTCTGGTCGCTGTAATGGGTGAGTCATTAAGTGTAGGACACTGTAACACCCCCGAACCGGATGTCACAGACGCCAACCACCCACGTGGTCGACACATCAACACTATTAACAACAAGCTACGGTCTGAATGACTGGAATTAAACCATAAACAATCCCAAACACCAACAGTAGATACAACCGAGTTCCGAGAGTCTACAACAGAAGTTCTTAATTAAATTACACAAACTGAATCATAACAAAGCTCTAGTGGTACATAATCTCAATCCATACATTCAAACATCCTACATAAAAGCCGGGCCCATATGGACTACCCCTAAGGTGGTCACCCTGCCTACTCTCCGCCCGCTTCCTGTTTCATACTTGTAAAAAATAAAGGACTCAGCAAACTATGCCGAGTATGAACGTGTGTAGCCCGCATGTTACCAGGCCACACGACTACTTGGTCGAATATGATTAAGTCCAATTTGCATGCTATAGTAAGGCAATAACATCCAACATACGACATTACATAGCACATCCAATATACCACATCAACATAGCAACACCCAACATACAATGTCAACATAGCAACACCCAACATATTAGGCATAGAGTTAACAACAAGCACTACAAACATTGTAAGACAAGTCGAGCTTATGAGAGAGTTTGAATAGTGATGATCCTCACAGTGGGATCATTCAACGTGAAGTGTTTTCATTTCTTTTTCCTTTGTCTTCATCATGTGTACTTCTCTCCCTCCTTCTTGCACCAGGTCTAGGGATGTAGGTTAGTTCCCGTGACCATATGGTATAGGTGCTTATCTTTTCTTACTTCTTTATGGAATAATTGTGAGTTATCTTATTACCGCACGTTAGAGGACGTCTCCTCCTTAGTTCATACCTCCATTCCCGGCGTCGTACGTCAAGAAAGAGGGGTCGTCTTTAGACCCCAGGTTATGCTTTCCAATTTGCTAATCCTCCAATCCCGACGTCAGGTCGAGAAAGAGGGGTCATCTCTAGACCCCAGGTCATGCTCTCAAGTTTCCACTCTTCCAATCCCGGCGTCGTTCGTCGAGAAAGAGGGGTCATCTTTAGACCCCAAGATGTGCTCCACAATGGTCGGTCGAAGGATCTGATGCAGATACCAACTCCCGAATATGTATTCAATACCGCGCGGCCCGAGATGTTGTCTTCCCGGGTTATCTTCATGTTCCTCCAGTGGATATTTACTCTTTACCCTCGTTAATGAAAGACACCATAGTGGGTGTCATGGTACGTCCTCCATGGTTAGGGAGGAGTTCCCTTTAATAGTATTTCTTTGTTTTCATAGTTCTCAGTGTTTCATCTCAAATTCCATAAATGTGAAGGGACTAAACTACTGTGTGCGCGCAAATGACATACAACAATGATATAGCAATCATACAACACAATAAGTAAGCAATCCAGGTTCATGCTTTAATCTTATAGTCTTTTCACACAGAGCACACAACACACAAGCCGTGTAACACGGCAACATACGAGCCACACATGTCCATACCTTATTCGAAGCACGAGTCGTCTTACACTCGAAGTCCCGGTCGGAGTTCACTACGGCCCTAGCGTTAATTAAAACAATGGGTCAGTTTATTATTTTATGTGACGACACTTTATATCGTACGTTTTTCCCTTGGTATGTTGTTACATGCTTAGTTTAGATTGACTCTTAGAATTTCCCATGCATTAATCCTAGGCTTAACTTACTCCTAGGACACTCACAACTTGTTTTGTATGTTAACTAAGTCTTTTGTTCCTTAGGTAATGTTTAAAAGTGTTTTAAGCGCTAGTTATGGAACAAGTTTATATAACATGTATATAACATGCCTAATGTGTATCCCCTCCTTAGGTAAGTAGGTGAGTAATATTTTAACCGTTGTATAATGACAATATAGATCCTAGAATACCTCTGGAACCCATTTATACAGAAATCCAACAGTTTCAAAATCTGAAACACAATCCCCATGTAATACCTTATTTAACTTCACTTTTAATGTATTAATTTATGTGTAACCTTCTCCACATCCTTCGCTATCCTAGTTATGTTTATTTGCTGTTATTAGAGTTCATTATTACACTAGTATCACGCTTACAGTACCCTCATGACACAGTATACAGCAGCTATCATGTTATTGAAACTGAAATACAATCCAAATATTTCCCCTTGGTTCTTGTTGCTAGTTAGTTTAGGTTATGTTCGTTTCTTTCCTGTAATGCTTACATAACTAACCATAGGTGTTAACCTTGGTTTAAGTTCAAGACCATACTCATAGGACACCCACAGTTCATCTGTAACTACTTACACAGAACAGATACAGAAAACAATTAAGAAAACTGAAACTGAAAGTCATGAGACTGGGTGCCTACTCTTGAATTCTTTTCTGTTTAATCACAGTTTCTTACTTTCAAATCTCTCCCCAGGCTCATCTATCTAGTTGAGTGTGATAACACAAGTTTAAACTCGAAGCTACTCCAGTAATACACACACAAAACCTCCTGTACAGAAACGGAAGCGAAATCTGTAACAGAAACTGAAACTGATATTCCTCTCGTCTTTCTTTTCTGTTTCGAATTTGTTGCCTATTTCCTTCTAAGTACCTGTACTTAGTTAGTGTTATTAAGTCTTTAAAACTCAAGAACAGACAAGACCAACCAGGACAATGTCCCCAAGTTTCTTCTGCACAAAACTAGAAAAAAAAAATCTGATAACTAAACCTCAAAACTGATAATCCCTCTTTTGTTGTTGTCTTTCTGTTTCTTCCTAGCCTGACCTTTAAGTTTCTTCCTAAAGCATACAGCTTCCTTGTAAGGTGTAACAGAAATGCCTTGACTTCATTTTAGACCAATACGACACTCCAACCTCTTCTGTAACAGAAACCCAAAACTAACTCTCAAAACCATAAACTGAAACTGATACACCATTCCTGTTATTGGTTTCTTTCTGTTCTTTTAGTCTCTCTTTTTTTTTTGTTTCTCCCAACTTGCTCAACTACCTAGTTGTGTGTTTTAATACCGTTTCATTTCTTAAGACACCCTCAAACAGTAAGCTGAAGTTACAGAACACCCCAACACTAACTACAATTAAACCAGAACCTGTGAACTAGCGGCCATGAAACTGATATGTACAGGTATATTCCTTTTTCCTTCTGTCTTAGTGATTCGACTGACTCCCCAACAGGTTGAGTTATTTAGTTAGGACCTCACTGCAACTTTAACTCTCAAAACAGACCCTAGAGTGGCATGGACACTAATCAGAACAGAAAACTGAAAACCGATGTACAAAACTGAACTGAATGGAAAAAAGAACTCATGGACGGTTGTATTTCTTTTCTGTTACTTGTCTCTCTATCTTTCCCACGGTGCTTGAATATTTACTTAAATGGGTTAGGATGCTTTAGACTCAATAACTACTCAAATACAACCTGCTAAAGTTTTCTGTAGCAGAATCATACAGACCTAGGTCCTCAGTAGCAACTGTAAGTTGGAATGCAAAACTGATATCCTTCTTTTTTTTTCTTCTTCTGTTATTTTGCTCTAGTTACCTAATCTGTTCTTTGGGTCTTCCTCACTGCTTCAATTACCTACTCGTGTGTCTTATTACAGTTCTAGTTCTAGGACAACCCAAGACCCTAAGTGAAAGCTTCAGAAAACTATCTTTACTGAAAACTAAAAACCGATACTCTTTTCTGTTTCAGTTCTGGTTTGCTCACGCCCCTCGTCTTTCTTTGTTTTCTTTCCTAGCTTCTTCGTTAAATGTCTTGATACAGTTTTTAATCACTAAAACAACCCAAGACAATATAGTGTAGCCGTGATTCCTCACACAATCTGAAATACTAGGAATTAGACAACTGATAGTGTAACACCCCTCTCCATAATCACGATATTATCCCTCACGTAGCAATAAATAAAAACGTCTCGCAGCGGAAAATAACTAACAATTACAAAACTCACTCGGGTGTCACCGGCCATTACTCGCCCATGCGAGCAACGTAGCCAAACTACATCCAACTTCCAAAATAAACAAACTGCTAACCGCAGTGATAACGAGAAACTCCTATACATCATACTAAGTCATAACCACAAACATCGACAAGTGAGCGTCTACCCAATCCTGAAAAATACATAACCTTACCATAAGACCATACACCATCTTCATTACTATACAACGTCTCCAATTACCCTGTTCCTGCTCTTCAGCTCCGACAATGATCAACAACCTGAAATGGTGTAGTATCAGCGATAGACGCTGAGTATGCCGGGCCTGGACCCTAATGGTCACTTGTCATTTTAACCATCTTTTTATTAGATTGGTTTCATGCTCTTCCATTTTACAGTTATAACAATACTGTAGCATAAATGTATAATGTACATAACCATCCAAATATTCATAGACACTAATCATCCATCCAAACCAAACAATCATTTAGATATCACAAACCACAAATATATATCGAACGTATCGAACAACAACAATATATTGTACAATGTACAATCGCCGTAGCGTACAGCTTTCATATTTGATTTACCTTAGCCTTGTAGGCTCCATCCAACCATCAACACACAATATAATACCCACAAGTATAACCAATGAACAACAAAGCGAAACAACGAGAATGATAAACAAGTATTAAGTCTCGTCCATGGTATTGTTCGCCACTGTATATGTCTCAATTGTTTTAGTTGTTCAGTTATACCTAGTGACAATGTCTCGTTAAAACGACACGTCTCTAGTTACCCATATATTATGGCGGGTCACCCACGGCAGTAGCCACTCCAACGGTAGAGTCTCCGACCAACGAGCCATTCTAGCTCACGGGAAATTTTCTTGATACTTACGGACCCGTACGCGGACATCCTGGTATCGTTTTTGTGATCACAGCGCGCACCAAGAGCCACATCCTCTTGGCTTTCCTTCCATTCCATTAATTAATTAATTATTTATACCATCGCATCGCATTACCAAATTTTCTAACACAGCAGACTAAGGTCATTAGTCCAATCCGGAGTCTGTAAACTCGGGATCCAGTGTTAGATACGAGAGCGGCGTATAGAAAGGCCAATGCTCTGTATAAAAGTCTCAGATAATATGTATATCTTATTATCTTAGTGCTACAACGTTTTACTTACGTTCCTTATATTTCATATAAGATAGCACCATAGCCGCTAGTTCGTTTTTTATATATAGGTTCATATATACGAACCAATACTGTTAACTCAACAACAGTAAATAATAAGCAGCTATAAATATACAGTTCATGCATATTAATTATCACATTCAGACAAACAATCTTATCACTGATCACACAGATGTCTGAACTGAGGAAGCCCTCAGTGACAATCAGAGACACATAACAACATACAAGTTATATCAACCAAATCCGAGCCCAAGGAGCAACCTTAGGACAACTCGGCAAACCCCTTTACATACCGTTCACCTGACTGTATTACGGTGGAGTATGAATCAGCAAGATCCTACGCTCCGTGTAGTCCGTTAGCTCGTCAAGCGTCCTTGTCAGAAGTATACTCTAAACGGTAATAAAAATATAAGTCAGTCTCAATGACTAACTACATCCGGTATTTCCGAATAATAAGTAACCCCGACAGTTCACCCCTGTTTTCTACAGTTTTGTTACGGGTTTCTCTAAAACAGTCGGCTTTATTACTTAAAACGCGTACATCAAAACTATTTCAACTGTTAAGTTTAATTCCTTATATTTCTTTTAATCTTATCCACATCCAGTTTAGGTACGTAACCTATAGTTGCATGAATGCATGCATTCTAAAATTCATAACTTATAGTTCGTAACTATCTTTATTATTTTTTTAAATAACCACCACCATTAAATCATATGGTTTTCAACCAAAATATATATATCCACCTTATATACATTATTCTTGTGTATGTATATATTTACCACGTAGGTAATTCCCATGAGTTTAATAAACTCTTGTATTTTATGTTACATTTTATCATCTTTTATTGGATGATTATTCCCATTAGTTGTATTATATAACAACTTATATTAAGATTATTATCCTAATATCATGTAACATCTTATGTTGTATAATTACAACTCCTAAGGTTTATTCCATAAACACCTTAGTTTATAAATCTCATTTATTTATAGTTTGTCACATTATTTTATGTGAGTACCCTTCCTTATATCAATTCCATCTAAACCATATCATTGTCATAATGTTTATAACATTATAGACCTTAGTCTAAAATTCATCTTTCAACTCCTATTAACTCAGTATAACCCTTAACTTAATTTAAATTCCGTTTTGACCACATAACATTATGTAATGTTATACCATATACTAATATCATACTATGTGATATTTTTATTCCCTTTAACTTATAACCTATAGTCTTTATACAAAACTATTTATTATTGCCTCTTAGGCACCATAAGAAAATCTTATTCTTTTCCATAAACCATAGTTTCCTTTATTTACAAAATCACCCCTTTCTTTTTACCATGTTATATATACCATTTAATATAACATTTCTAACTTATAAAAGAGTATAACCTATGGTTATTTTTTTTGTAAATTCCGAACAGCCCTTGTGCTATTCTATAATTGCCATTTGGCCCTATTTATAACATATAGTTCTTCCATATCATTAAAACCATATTTTATACACATATCTTAATAAATTCTCTTAATAATTCCAAAAATCACCAAATTCCACCAAAGGGTTATAAATATCCTTATTAACCCATATACTCTTGGTATTTACCATTCCACCATCTATATTCTCAAAGTGTCATAATGACATAATAACCATATATTATACATATATAGTTCATTTTAATTCCAAAATCCACCAAATATTCCTAAAACTTCCTAATAGCCCATGGGTGTTTAAAATACCATTGTACACCCTTTATTTTTGGTAATAACATATTTACCACATATGTTATAAAAATATTACCATTAAATACATAGCTTATTATAAAACCTTTAAATAAGTTATCTAACTTATTTATTTTAGTCAAAACCTAGCATATGGTCAATGTTGACCACCTTAACATTTCCTTGACCACCAATTCTTTATAATTACGGTTTAGTACCCAAACTTTCTAAAATTCACCATTTAACCCCAAAACTTTATAAAATCTTATGAACTTTATTTTAACTCCTTTTTACCTCTAATTTTCGGCCTTATTATTCTAAAGCCCTTAAATTTAATTTAATTACACCTAATACCCCATTTATTTTCGATAATGCATTTATACTACTTAAACTTAATTAAAAGCTTGTAAATGCATAAATAAAATGGCCTAAAATACATGGCCTTATTACAAACATTGTCTTGCAAAATAAATTACACATAAATGTCCCAAAATACATATAGATTTTCGGCCTCACCATATATTCTTCATTTATTTACCAAACTTCCACATAATGTCTTAAATTTGACAATTATGCTTGTTTAATTAGTTATAAAATTTATTAAACCATTCCTTAAACATTTTAAGGTCAAATAAGACCTTATTATTCTTCTTCACTCACGACAATAGCATTAGAATTAGCTTAGAACATTTTTAACTTAGCAAAGTTAATGTTTAAGTGATTTATACCTTGATTTAGCTTAGGTAATCCTTGTTTGGTTCGGCCATCTTAAGTAGAAATTCTCCACAGCTTGTTTTACATGTTTTCAAACAGAAAACAAGGCCTAGTTAGTCTCCAAGCAAGATCTAACCATAGGAAGTAATTTAATGTAAGATTTAAGGCAAAAATTACCTTAAGAGTGCAAGGAGAGTTCAAGATGGTTTCGGCCTGAATCAAACACACCAAAAGGTGTTAGATCCACCATAGTGACATAGGAAATAGCTAGATCTCAACAAATACTCTTGTTATTAGGATTTACCTTGGAAAATGCCTTAAAAGAGGGTATTTCCTTTGGATCTCGGCCACCCTTGCTCCAAATGGCTTACCAACAGATTCCACATGAAAAGGAGAAGAAGAGGAGGCTATGAGCAAAGTTTCACAGCCGAACTTGAAGGGAATCAAAAGTTATGAGCTTAAAGCACATTTTTACCTTAAATGGTCAAGACTTGAACTTTCCTCCTTAGATCTGGTTATGTACGAAACCAACACTTCCTATAACCTCCAAATCACTCTACATAGATGTATAGAAAAGGTTGGAGTGTAGATCAATCGAAAAAGGAAGGAAAGATGAAGAAAATGGGCATTTTTATGCCTTAAGAGCTTACCTAGAGCTTGAAACCTCATCAATGGTGCTTGTAACTCTTACCTACGGTGGAGGGGAGCCAAAGAGAGCTCAATGGGTGAGCCATCTCGGCTGAAGAGGAAGGAATGAAGGGGAAAGACCTAATATTGCCTTAAAGCACCTTTTTGCATTTTTTTATGATTTCCTTGCTTTGATGACTCATCAAGGCTGGTTGTAATTGATAAATTCGTAGGAGACAACATCAAGGGGCAGCTGGACATGATAGGAAAGGTGGGTGAATTATTTGTACATAATTGATTCCAATTTGATTGATTAAAGGAGTAATAATGTTACTTTTAGCCATTTATTGTAAGGTGACTAAGCACTTTTGTCTTGTACCAGCTGGAGCCACGAAATTCAAAGAGGAATAGGAGCAAATGGAGGCTCCAAATCAGCTGGCTCACATGGGAAAGGTAAGTGGAGCCCACCTTTTTTGTTTTATAAGGTAAAGTATGTCTTTTTTTTTGTTATTTTATGCTAAAGTAAAGGACTATATTTAATTGTCACATGGGACTTGTCTCTTGGTCTGTTAAGAGACTTATTTATCTGATTTTATGTAGTCCATTTCGTGGTCAATGGTCAACATTGGTCAACTTAGTCAATGTTGACCCAAACGGGTCCCACTTTAGGGTTTTATTAATATTTTAATATTAAATTTGTAAAAATTCGTAAATTTCTGGAATTAAATTCCTAATATCATATAATATGATATTTTATTATATTTAAAGGTATTTATAACCTTTTAGCCCATTTAAAACCAATTTAAAAGGCGATTACACAAAAACGTGCTTTAAGGAGTTTTAGTGCACATTTTGTGTCGCAAGGTGTTTCTGGGCTCTGTTTTCTTTGACAACGGTTTTTTTGTGTTCCTTACATGATGTTTGATCATGGTATTCAATTTTATATCATTTAGAGGTCATTTGATTTTTAAGGTTTTCCTATAGCACCTTTTTGCCCTTTTTGACCTTGAAGCATGTAAATGCTTTTTCTTTGTGTTGGAGTGTTGTCCAACGGTTATAATATGTTTAATATTATGTCAATATACTTAGGACAAATTTTTAGGTCCTAAGAAGTTCATTTGGGTATTTATTTACCCTTAACAGTCAAAGGGTGCAACATCTTGTTTTGTGTTGACCACTGTTGTTCTCAGTTGACTTTTAAGGCATGTTTAGGCCTTAATTAATGTGATTAAATATTTAATCCATGTTTTATTAATTTGGGGTATTTCAGATAGAATGCAAGACTGGAAAACAGAAACTGACACGGTTTTCTTCTTCTTCTGTCATTGCTTCTTCTGTTATTTTAGTTTGGATTCTGGTTTCCCAAGTGTAAATAGATTAATTAGATGGGTTATGTGGGCGGGTGTTTGCTCAAGACTTGAGATCTTAATAGAAGCCACGATGGTGTTAATTTACTAAAACTTCATGCATGGAGCTCAACTGATAACAGAAACAGGAACTGTTAGCAGGAGTAGTTTTCTTCCTTTTTCTTTTTGAACCTTAGTTGCTTAGTTAGTTGTATTAACATGACTCTATCCTCAACGTAACCCACAACAGCATGGACTATGCCCCCGAGGAACTGATATGCAGAAACATAAAGTTACAGAGTTTGGAGTAGTTATCGGTAAGACAGAATTCTATCCACACCAGTTAGCTTAGTTTTTTCTTTGTAGAGTTATTAAACACGAATCGAGTTGGAGTTTAGGAATTCTACCTTGGGTGTTAAAGCTTGTTTTACCCTGAGTTGGCCCTTGGCGCACCCTGGTATTGTCCTTCAGCTGGACAAAAACCCAACGTTATATTCAGTTGTTATTGGATTTAGCTCTGTGAACCAGTGTTGATAAATACAGATTTTGTTTTCTTTTAACAGTTCTCTCTTACCTTGATCAGGGGCTAGTTGGCTGGGGATCTTGGCTCTCAGAATGATCTCACCAAGGAAGTTTAACACACTAGCATAGATAAAAACAGAGGGAGGTATTACTAGTTACCACTTCTGGTTACGGGAATGGACAAAGCAGGAAGTTGTAACAAAAACATAACTCTCCCTTCTTACCTTGCCGAGTTACCAGGGTTGTTCTGATGCGCAGGGCTTGAACACCAATCGGGGAAAGGCAGGGAGTAGACGGGCCTGAGCTACTGATTCAAAGATGAGGAATTAAGTGTCACTGTTAGACTTAGGATCAGGGAAGGAAAGAATCAAGACGGTAGGGAAACAGCCACAAGGCTTTGGCTTACCTTCACGTAGGAGTGACAACGGATGTCCCTGTCTGCTGTTGGCGTGGGCATGCAGGCGAGAAGAAGTATGACTGGGGTGGAATATTAATTGGCTGGTAGAGACAGGGGAGTAAGGAGCAGAATATTAAACAATCGCCACTGTGAGTTCCCAAGGGAATTTGGAGACATCTGAAATGCCCAAGTTACTAGGAGGGTATGGGCGTTGGGTAACAAAAAATGACAAGCTGTCGCCTGGTAACTGGGAATAAGGGAATGCTTCCTGTCTTTTTTTTCTGTTAAGCTCGATCCTACTGTACCGAGGAAGAAGAAACTGGTGTGACAGGGAGCGCGTGTCTGATTGATTTGTTTCTCATTTACCTTAGTCGAGTTGGTAATAATTTTAATTCGTGTGGGTTGGATACTAAATACGAGCATAGCTCAATCGGTTAAGCACTCGGGGGAAGTACGGGAGGTCTCGGGTTCGAAACTCATCGGGATTTCTTTTTTTTTGTATAGGTTATACATGTTAATTTATGTATGTAAGACTATATAATATATGGCGTTATCTTTATTTATTTATTTGTTACAAAGTTAGACGACGTTATCATTTTTATTACAACGTTACGATATCGTAACGTTACGTACATGTAATTTTCCGTATTCGTACATATATACATATATTAGATTTAATTGTTCGTACGTTAATTTTATATCGGAATTATAACACGCGTTATGATTTTATGCGTTTAAAGTTCCGGGGTATTTCAACTTACACCCCTTAAAAGAGACTTCGTCCCGAAGTCTTACTTCCTTAGCTTATATTTTCCACTCCTCGCAATCTTAGGGATCCAGTCCCGCATTCATTCACGATACCCAACGAGTTAAGTCCATAATTAAAATTCTCAGTGCTTCTAAGCATCATGCCACATCAGTGGCTTCACACGAGTTCTTATGGTAAACCAAGATGTTAGCAATGTGCATAACATGCTAAAGTGCAAGCCAAGACACACAATATTCATTCATACAGAGCATACAACATGCTAGAGTGCAAACCATGGCACACACATTCATTCATACAAAGCGTACATATACGTACATAACATTTTCACACCCAAGTCTACCAACCATCACATGTGGTTGTAGGATTACAACATAGCGACACACGCAAAAACATCCAAAACGAAACGCGCTTACCCCCCCTTAAAAGAGGGGTACGCCCTCGTACCCTACACTAAACCGAAGTATCGGTGAAAAGATGGGGGTACATATCTCTCATCTTATTTTCGAGCTCCCATGTGGCTTCCTCTATATCTTGATTTGACCATAACACCTTCACTAGTCTAATTGACTTGTTCCGGGTCTCCCGGGTCTTAGTGTCCAGAATTCTTTGAGGTGTCTCCACTGATCTCAATGTGGGCTCTAGGTCTAGCCTCTCGGGTTGTAGTACATGTGAGGGATCAGGCATGTATTTCTTCTGAGATGGAAAATTCATGAACTCGTCCCAACTCTGAGGGTAGATCAAGTCGATAAGCAACTGGGCCCACACGCTCCCTAATACTGTACGGGCCTACGAATTTCGGGCTCAACTTCCCTTTTTGCCCAAATCTAAAGATTCCTTTCATCGGCGACACTTTCAAGAACACCTGGTCGCCAACGGCGAACTCCAGGTCTTGACGTCTATTATCTGCATATGCTTTCTGTCTATCCTGTGCGGCCTTTATGTTCTTCCTGATCTGCTGGACCTCTGCCTGAACCTGCTGCAAATAGTCTGGGCCTATGATAAAAGCTTCGCTGGACTCGTCCCAGCACAACGGTGTACGACAAGGTCTACCATATAACGCCTGAAAAGGTGGCATCTTTATGGAGGCATGGTAACTGTTATTATATGCAAACTCGATGAGGTGCAACTTATCCAACCAACTGCCCTGGAAGTCCAAGGCACATGCTCTCAGCATGTCCTCTAGGGTTTGGATGGTTCTCTCCGTCTGGCCATCGGTCTGCGGGTGGAAAACAGTGCTAAGCTTCAGCTCGGTGCCTATCGCTTCTCGTGAAGCCCTCCAATATCTCGAAAGGAATCTCATGTCCCTATCCGACACTATGGTCCTTGGAACTCCATGGTGTCTTAAAATCTCCCTATCAAAAAGCTCGGCTAATTTCGACACCTTCCATGTGTCCTTCATAGGAATGAATCGTGCTACCTTAGTAAGGCGATCAACAATTACCCATATCATATTCAATCCTCCTCTGGTCGGTGGCAGTCCAACTACAAAATCCATCGATAGATCATAGAATTTCCACTCTGGGATAGGCATTGGCTGCACTGTGCCTCCAGGTTTTCGGTGTTCAAATTTTATTTTCTGACAGGTGAGGCATCTGATAACGAAGTTCAAGACGTCGTTCTTCATGCCAACCCACCAAAAGTATCGCTTCATGTCTTTGTACATTTTTGAAGCTCCAGGGTGAATAAAAGTAGTAGAAGAATGAGACTCTCTCATGATGCGCTCCTTGAGCTCTGCGCTCTCGTGGGGTATACATAATCTGTCGTTCACTCGTATCAGGCCATCCTCATGAAGCTGGTAGTCATATTTCTTCTTATCTAATGTGCCATCGACTAACTTCCGTCTGATATCAGCCATTACTCTGTCGTTCTGCTGAGCATTACACACTTCTTCAACTAGGCTGGTGCCTGCTATGAGTGTATGCAATGTGTGAGCTCTACGGCTGAGTGCATCGGCAACTACATTGGCTTTGCCCTCCTTATACTGAAGGTTGATATCATAATCCTTGAGGAACTCCATCCATCTGCGTTGTCTCATATTCAGTTCTTTTTGGGTGAACACATACTTTAAGCTTTTGTGGTCGGAGTAGATGGTGATCTGTGAACCGTAAAGGTAATGACGCCAAATTCTGAGTGCAAACACAACTGCTCCAAGCTCAAGGTCATGTGTGGGGTAGTGTTCTTCGTGCTTCTTCAACTGACGGGAGGCGTAGGCGACAACTTTCCCGTGCTGCATGAGGACACATCCCATACCCATACCGGATGCATCACAGTAGACTTCGTATCCATCGGTTCCTTCGGGAATCGTGAGGATGGGGGATGAGGTCAATGTGTTCTTCAACTTTTGAAATGTTGCCTCACAGTCTACTGTCCAAGTGAAAGGGGTATCTTTCTTGACGAGGTTTGTCATTGGTTTTGCGATGCGGGAGAAGTCCTTAACAAACCGTCGGTAGTAGCCTGCTAGACCAAGGAAACTTCGTATATTAGTCACGGACTTCGGTCTCGGCCATGTACGTACTGCCTCCACTTTGGCTGGATCAACTGCTATCCCAGCAACAAAAATAATATGCCCTAGAAATGCTACCTGATCCAGCCAGAATTCACACTTAGAGAATTTGGCGTACAACTGGTTGGTTCTGAGAGTCTCGAGTACCTGCCTGAGATGATGCTGATGCACTTCCTTGGTTCTCGAATATACCAGTATGTCATCAATAAATACCACGACTGTCTTGTCCAACTGATCCCTGAAAACTCGGTGCATCAAGTCCATAAACCTCGCTGGGGCATTAGTCAGTCCAAACGGCATAACGGTGAACTCATAGTGGCCGTATCAGGTCCTGAATGCGGTCTTTTCGATGTCGCTCTCCTTCACTGGGATCTGATGGTATCCTGATCGGAGGTCGATCTTCAAGAATATTGTCGCTCCTCTGAGCTGGTCAAACAGATCATCTATGCGTGGCAAAGGGTAGCGGTTCTTCACTGTCACTGCATTCAGCTCTCGATAATCAATGCATAGCCGTAGGCTGTCGTCTTTCTTCTTGACAAATAATACGGGTGCGCCCCAAGGGGATACGCTCGGGCGTATGAATCCCTTATCCAACAACTCCTTCAATTGCTCCTTCAACTCCGCCATCTCTGCCGGGGCCATTCTGTACGGGGCTTTGGCAATAGGTCCTGTCCCGAGTACTAGGTCAATAGTGAACTCAACCTCTCGTGGTGGTGGCATACCGGGAAGCTCCTTAGGGAAGAGGTCTGGAAACTCCCCAACCACTGGTACATCAGGGTTAAACTCCGGGTCTTGCTGGATATCCTGTACATAACAGAGGTACACCTCCTGCTGCTTCTGAATCTCCCTAGCCATGGCCATGGCTGAAATGATTTTCACAGATGGCTGTCGGGGGTGCTGGCGGTAAGATACAGTAACGCCGGACGGGCTCTTTAGCAGTAATCTATGCTCGGCACACAATATACGGCCTCGGTGTTTCTCTAACCAGTTCATACCCACGATGACGTCAAAACCCAGGCCTCTGAACTCTATCAGGTCCAATGGGAAATCCTCCTCTCGGATTCTGATGGTGGCTCCTCGGAAATACCGGGTACAACGGACTCTTTCTTTAGAAGGTAATGTCACACTGAAGTCTTCTAACTCCGTGGGCTCGAGGTGCAACTGCTCGGCTAACGTCGGGGATACAAAAGTGTGTGAGGCTCCAGAGTCAAATAATACTGAGGCTGGGACTCCATTCACCGGGAAAGTACCCGTGATAATATGGCCGTTGTCGCTGGCCTGAGCCTGTGTGAGAATGCTCAGGGTACCCTCTCTCCAGGGTTCGACACCTATTTCCAGAAATAACGTGTAGAAGTACAATTAGTGACGGTACAAGAAGAGTAGTAGGTAATCATCCTTTCTTTATTCATCTTTCCAACATTACACTTTCATTTCGATTACACAACTTAATGCAAAAGATACATGACTCAATATTTCCTAAAGGTTAGGTTTAGGCGCCCAGGCTTCATATGGGTAGCGTTTATCACTATTGAGGGTGCGGTGTTCGGCTTGATTCTCTTAATCCCGTGGTATAGCATTCTCGAGGGTCCGCCCATGATCAACACGTCACCAGATTTTAGCCAGATCTTCATAGCTCGGTCAAGTCTTTTTTCTTCACCATAGAGGAACTCAGCATCATCTCCGATGGACACAGACACTATGGGTATCCCCTGGTCTAGGGTCTCCTGCGTCTCGTCCTTGTCTTGGTGCAATCCAAGTCGGCCTTCCCTCTCGTAGAAGTTGATGATGCAGATGTCGGCTTGTAGGTCGGGTACTGGGTGTACTTCGCGTTGCTGTGCAACGCGTAGGGTTGCCGTAATTAGGGATAGAAAGTCTTCGGGAATTGGTGGTGCATGTGCTTCGTCGGTGGAATAGCTCTTCGTATATGGATTCCAAATCTTACCTAGGCACATCATTCTGAGTTTCATCGTCTTTCCTCCGGGGTATGTAGGTGTGTAGAACCCGCCTGGTCCCACTCCGATCTTACGACATCTTCGGATAATGGCTACTTGGGATTCAGGTGTTAGATATCCTGGTAGTAGAATCATCCCGGGCTGGATAACTTGGCAGTTTTCACTTGGGTAGTAGGGATTCTCAAGGCTGTACCCGTCGGGTTCGAGGTTTGGATTTATTGGGAAGCACATGTCAAAGGTTTCTACTGCATTTAAGGGTAGTCTAGTTCTTTAGCGGTACTAGTAATTTAGCACATTTCATGCATAGTCATACAGCTTGGATACAAGAATTTAAGCATGCTTTTCAAACATTTAGGGTTTCAAGGTTTACCTGCAGCTGTGGGTGAGTCTGGTCCCTCGGTGCGGTCCATGATGTGCAACACCGCCTTCCCTGGCCTCGAGGTAGATGCCTTCTGGGAGTCTCGGGATCCCGCTCCATGTGTAGACTGGGTGTGTGGGGCTCCACGCTGGCCTCCGGATCCCGATCTCTGGTCACCTCTCGCACCATAGCCTGGCCTGTAGTTCTTGCTCTGGGGATTCGCGAAGCACTCGAAGGCCCTGTGCCCGCTCTTCTTGCAATAAAAACACTCCACTTTGTTGCCCTGACAGTCAACACCGGGGTGGTTCTTCGAGCATCGGCCACAGATATATCGGCGCTCGGTCCACTTGCTCGGACCGGCTCCAGTCCCTAAACAGGTTACTTGGTTAGTCAACAACAAGTAATAATAACTGTAAAGATATTCAAGTGCTAGAGTTTGTTTCATTTTACCCCTGGGTGGGTATGAGCGGAGCGGCTTAGCCGCAGTAGCCGGGTGGCTCAGCTGAAGTCTCCCTGTAGGCTTATTCCCCTGGTATTTCGCTCGCTTCCTGGTCGGGTAGTACCTGTCCCTTCTCACGCCCTTCTGTGTGCGGTCCTCTGAGTCACCGTCCTTCACCTTCCTTTTCCTAGCAAATTCCTCGTCCCGCATCTGGACGGTAATCTCGACCTGGGACGCTGCATGATAGCAGTCCTGTACAAAATAGGGTTTAGTAAACTCTTCACAATATAACATTTAATACAAACTCGTAGTTCAAGTTCAACCTGGATTATGGCGTAACGACTGGGCCCCATGCCATATCTGATGCGGTGATTCAGTCCACCATAGAATCGCTCCACTAAGATCTCATCAGAATATCCCAAGCCGGGAAGTACACGAAGTAGGGCAGTGAACGCCGAGTAGTATTTATCTACTGTCATCCCCTCGGACTGTCTCAGACTGTCTAGCTCAAGCCGCTTCTTTGTCCGGAGGTGGGCGGGGTAGTACTTAGCCCTCAGTAATGCAGTGTAATCATCCCATCCAAAAGTGGGGTCGGCTAGGTGAGCATCCTTCACAAGCTTCCACCAATCACTCACTGATTCTCGTAGGTAATAGGCGGCGAGTCTGACCTTAGCCTCAGCCGGGACATTCAAAGTGTCGAAGGCGGTCTCTAAGAGGCTGATGTAGTTCTCCAGGTAGGTGGGGTCCGTCTCTCCTCGGAACTCCGCTGGTCGAAGGTCTGCTAGGCACTTCACCCAGTTCGTCTCTCTAGGTGGGTGAGGTGGTGGTGGCGGTGGTGCCTGCTGGGTCCCGGGCTGGAAACCCATGTGACCTAGGGCCGCTGCTACTATCTCAGCGATGGTCTACCCTGCAGCTACGCTATCTTGCTCCATTTGGCCACGGCCTCGTCCTCGACCTCGTCGTCTAGACATCTGAAAATGTCGTTGTTAGTTTAGAACATTCACAAGAACTTACTGCAAGTTATTATCGCCCTTGTCGGCGGTTTAAATTTGGTAAAGTCGTGCCTCACATTGCTAACCCTTAACCCCGTTTCCCAAATTTAGGTTTTCCTATTCTCGGTACTCCTCTGTTCCAGTCATCAGAGCGCAACTACACTATGATACCACTTTCTATAACACCCCCGAACCGGATGTCACAGACGCCAACCACCCACGTGGTCGACACATCAACACTATTAACAACAAGCTACGGTCTAAATGACTGGAATTAAACCATAAACAATCCCAAACACCAACAGTAGATACAACCGAGTTCCGAGAGTCTACAACAGAAGTTCTTAATTAAATTACACAAACCGAATCATAACAAAGGTCTAGTGGTACATAATCTCAATCCATACATTCAAACATCCTACATAAAAGCCGGGCCCATATGGACTACCCCTAAGGTGGTCACCCTGCCTACTCTCCGCCCGCTTCCTGTTTCATACCTGTAAAAAATAAAGGACTCAGCAAACTATGCCGAGTATGAACGTGTGTAGCCCGCATGTTACCGGGCCACACGACTACTTGGTCGAATATGATTAAGTCCAATTTACATGCTATAGTAAGGCAATAACATCCAACATAAGACATTACATAGCACATCCAATATACCACATCAACATAGCAACACCCAACATACAATGTGTAACACCCCCGAATAGCCCAACAGAAGTCTGAACGTTGCATCAAACGATATTACAAAGTCTAAGCAGCGGATTCACAGTTCCGTTCGGGTGTCACAGACGCCAACCACCCACGTGGTTGACACAACAACTCTATCCATATCAAGCTACGGTCTGAATGACTGGAAACAACCCTCTATCAAAACCTATATACAACATATAGCACAATTCCCAAGTTCCGAGTGTCTACAACAAAATTACCAAATCATAGACTAAGAATTACATCTCGGGTTTTATAACAACCCATATATTACACATGCCACTACAAACTTAAAAGTCATGCCCCGATGGACTACCCCCATGGTAGCCATCCCGCCTACGCTCCGTTACCAGCTGGCACAATACCTGAAAAAAATTAGGTGTAAAGGACTCAGCAAACTACGCTGAGTATGAACGTGTGAAGCCCGTATGTTGCCGGGCCACACGACTACTTGGTCGAATATTATTAATTCAATTTACATGCTCTAATAAAGCAGTAAGGCACACATCAACACATCATGATAACATACACACTCATCGGTAGCATAGCAATATCAACCAACATCCAAGCATAACACATAGCAATATCAATAAGCAACCAAGCACAACTTGCAAGCACGCAACTCAGCACAATAACCTGCTAATGTAGCAACAACAATCAAGTAATTTATAGGACGTGTGCGCAGATATATTATACCGTCGATCTCCACTATGGGATCATTCAAGAGATTACGTATTGTTTTCCTGTTCTCATTACACATGTTTTTCCTTCCTTCTCTTGCACCGAGTCAGGGGATGTAGGTTAGATCCCGAGACTTTATTATGTAGGTGCTATTCATTCCTTGGTTCTTCAATGATCACATTTGTGAATTTTTCTTATTTGCTTGGTCCCATTACACAAGCTTTTCCTTTATTCTCTGGCACCGAGTCAGGGGATATAGATTAGATCCCGAGACTTTATTATGTAGGTGCTAATCATTCCTTGTTTCTTTAAGGGTTATTAGTGAATTCTTTTATCACCGCACGTTGGAGGACGTCTCCTCCATAGCTAGTCCCCCATTCCCGGCGTCATGCGCCGAGAAAGCGGAGTCACCTCTAGACTCCAGGATAAGCTCCACCAATTTGTCACTCCCCCATTCCCGACGTCATGCGCCGGGAAAGCGGAGTCGCCTCTAGACTCCAGGATGTGCTCCACATAGAAGGGCGAAGGATCTGATGCAGATACCAACTCCCGAATATTCCATACCACGCGCCCCGAGATGTCGTCTTCCCGGGTTATTCTCATGTTCCACCAGTTGGTACTTTTCGTTTCATTATCATTATAATCTTGACACCATAGTGGGTGTCATTAGCGGTCCTCTATAGTTAGAGAGGAGTTTTCTCTTTGTATAGTTCTTTTGTTTGTCCACGTGGTCCGTCGTGTCCCACCAATTGAGATTTGCTCTTCATTATTATTCGTGAATAGACACCATAGTGGGTGTCATGGTACGTCCTCCATAGTTAGAGAGGAGTTCCCCTTTATAGCATTTTCTTTGTTTTTCATAGTTCTCAGTGTTTCATCTCGATTTTCATAAACGCGAAGGGACTAAACTACTGTGTGCGCGCAATGACATACAACAATGATATAAAAACCACACAACGTGATAAACAAGCAATCCAATTTCATGCTTTGATCTTAAGGTCTTTTCACACAGAGCACACGGCAACATACGAACCACACATGTCCATACCTCTTATCAGTCGATGTACAAGCTCGCACTAGGGTTTCCCGCCTCCCGAGTGATACAATCCTATATCGGTTATACGGACGGGTTAGTAAATCTGTTCATACGTCATTGTTCGTGAAACTTCTTATAGTATTCTCTAAGCGATATATGTGACATTATTAGTCCTACTTCCTAAGTTGAATTCGGAACCTATGTTTGAAGTGGTTTTCATGTCCAGTCATTTAAACTTTGCCCCACCTTAGTTCTCAAGTAAACTCTTGGACCATTTCTGGATTCCTTTCGCCCCTCTATAATTTGTTATATTTCTAATTAAACCATAACTTGTTATCTTCTTTATTTAACTCATTAAACTCATGAACCTTTACTAGTGCCTACTATTTCGGTTTTGGTCCCTCTCCACTTTAGGTTCACATTCATCTCTTTTTACTCACGTATAGTCTTACAATACTTCTAAAACTTGTTTATACACAAGCCCAAAAGTTTCAAAATCTGGAACGCAACTCTGTGTGTAACCTCATCTAACTTCACTCTTAATATATCAAACGATGTCAATCCCTCTCAAAATGTTTCACTAGTCTAACTGAACGTTTTAGACATGATTTGGGTTCACAACATAACTAACATCACACTCTTAGCACCTTTGGAAGTTAACCACATTGAAACGCACACCTCAGAAATCTGAAACAACCAAGTACCAAGAATCTGAAACCAAAATCTGTGTACTTCTTCATTCCTTCTTTTAGTTAGTTAGGCAGAGTTCTAATTTTCCCCCTAAGTATTTACCCGCTTATTTTAGCGTATTGGCAATGTTGTGAATTCATTAATAGGCCACTACAACTCCCTTACCACCTCTGTAATTCGTTTATACAGAGAGCAATGTTACAGAAAACTGAAACACCATTCCTGTGTGCCACCCTATTTAACTTCGGTTTTAGTTCAGTAAAACAGCTTTATAATCTTCCTAGCGTGTATACCAACCTAGGTAAGTGTATTAGCCATGATCCAGGTACATTATTAAACCCACATCACTCACTCACTACCCCTGAACCCAGCCGTACTGAAACGTAGGTTTCAGAAACTGAAACAACACCATGTGCATACTTTTACGTGAATCTTCCTTTTTGTTCCTTAATATGGTTTCTAATTCCACCCCAAGTTTTTTCTTTTTACAGATTTAATTAGGTGCATTATCTCGGTTTTGGGTTCATTAGCAAACTAACATAACCCTCTTATACCACTTGCATTTCAGTTATACATAGGCAATGATTATAGATAAAACCCAAAACAGAAAACTGCGCACTTCTGTTGCTTCTTGCTTGTAGTTAGTTAAACTGACCTCTATTTTTATTTTCTAGGTATATATAAACTTCCACAAGAGTGTTAGAAATATTTTTGATTCATTAGCAGCCCAGTGTAACCCTTTCTAATCCCCTTAAAGTTGTTATACAGAACCGGTATTATATGTAGAAAACTGCAACACCAAGCTGGGTATCATCACTTCTATTTGCTCTTTTATTCATTAATCCGATTTCCAACTTCTCTTTTATTGTTTACACATGTAATTAAGTGTTTTATCAAAATCTTAAACTCAACAATGCGGCTACTCCTACTGAAGTATGTCCATACAGAAACGGAAGCGCAGAAGCAAAAACTGAAGCTGCAACATAGGACTAGCATCTCCACTTCTATCTTTCTTTTCTGTTCCTCATTCTGGTTTCTAGTTCCCCCAGGTTGTTTACCTCTTTGGATATGTGGTTTACCATGATTTTTGAATTCAAGAACAGACCCAACCTCACCTAGACAACATTTTTGAACTTCTCATACTGAACCGGTAAATGTTGCAGAAACAGAAAGCAGGAACGAATATAACCTCTCTATCTCCTTTCTAATGAGTTAATGGTTCTCTAGCATTTCCCTGAATGGTTTAGCTAATTAGTTGAGTGTTTTAATACAGTCTTATCCGTAAAACAATCCCAAAGCCATCCTGCTAACTCTACCGAAACTCCCAGGTACTGGAACGAAAATTTCAGAAAACTGAGAGTTGGGTTCCTGCACACTCCTGCCCCTAATTCCCTTTTTTAGTTGCTAACGGGGTTTTTTTTCTCTAGCATTCCCAACTTATTCACACTTAGTCTACGGTGTTAGAAAGATTTTAATTTCATCAACCAACCATTACACTCTTCACAGAACCACTAGGAATCGGCTGTACAAGAACTCAAGTTTACAGGACAGAAATTTCCAGTTTCTGCACCAGTTCCTCTCGCTGGTTTATACAGGGCCTTTCCGACTAATTTAACTTGTGGTTTAATCTTGGGTAGCTGGTACATTGGTCACTTAATGCTTCAGACTTTAGTAGCTATTATCCTAGAGTAGTTCCATACACATTTGGCACTAAGAAGCACCAGATTTCCACCCAAATACAACAGTTCCTTTGCTGTTACTGAAACAGCTCACAAACAGAGTTTCTTTAGTCGTTTGAAACATGACGATTTTTACTTTCATCTCAAGCCTATTTTCTGTCCCATAACTATACCGTTCGCACCTAAGTTTAGTATTGGTTTAGCCAAGCTCTCAGCACCTGATACTTTGCATTTATCTTGGTTATTCTATGACATTAGTTCACCATTCCCTTAACATCAGTTAGTATCCAGTTTCTTTTCCTAGTCGATTGTGACACGGTTTATCACTTCTTAACCAGACATTTAACCACTATTTTTGCCAGAACACTAACCTCACAACAGATAGCATTTCCCAGCGTATGGTTACCAGATTAACCAACTAACTTCACACAGATTTTAACACAACAACAAGCATAGTCTTAAGTATGAAATTAGGTTACAACCTTAGGTCTCTCAGCTGGATTCCTTGGTCTATTTTCGCACCTTGGTTGGGATCTAGCTCCTCCTCGAATTCCTTTTCAGGTTTGTTTGGTGATTTGACAAGGAAACCTTGGCTCTGCAATCGACTATGCACAAGGAGGAGTTTCCAGATAAATTGGGGTCTTTAGTGGCGTAAAAACAGAAACAGAAGCTAAGGAACATGGCGGTTTTATGGCCTCACCTTAGATCTGATTTCAGGATAGTAGGAGGGTGGGTCTCTGGATGGTTTATGGTGCACCTCAAGGCGATTTTCCAGAGAGTCTCATGCATGCAAAAGGTCGAACCATCAAGGGATTCAGTACTCACGTTGCGGACATCAAAAACAGAGAATAGAGAAAGGACTAAGCAACCATGTTTTCGGTTTTGTTGTTCTTACCTTTGAGAGATCTGGAGGAGGATCTTGTTCGACGTTTTCCAAAGAGTATACCAGTAGGCTTGCATGCAGGGGTATGCGAAGGAAGGTGGAGAAGATTAGAGGGCTGAGAAAAATTTTCGGACAAGATGGACACTGAAAGAAAATAGAGGTAAAGAGGACAGAGCCGATAATATTTACCTTGCGCTAGCATCGCAAGAGGAATGCCGTGGTTTTCCTTGAAGATCTTCGCACACCTCACAGGGGTATTTCCAGGGGATTGCATGCATGAAGGATTGAGAGGAAGAGAGTCAGGAACCGGAGATTTTCGGACAGAAACACAAGGATATGGTGAAGGATGGTTGATGAATGATTTACCTTGTTGTTGGACTGTGCGATCCCAGATTCTCAGGTCGATAAGTACTCCAGAACTCGGACATGCAAGGAAAGATTAACGGGTGAGTCATGGTGAGATTGTGAAGGAGAAATAAGTCGTCAAGAAGGAGCTGGGACTTCCGAGCACCGATTCCGCAATGGTAAGAGAGGAACTTACCGCGTTCTTGCAACTTCGTGGTGCAAACCGTGAAGTAAATGGGAGGGAGTGAACGGGTTTAACTGCGCATCTCAAACCCAGCACAAAGAGAAATTCAGGAATTCACTGGGAGAAGTAAGAGGCTGAGTGGGTTCCTCAGTCGGGGCATACCCATACGAGAAGGAAGGAATACCGATTTAAATCGTATCATGGGGGTATTAATAATTAGGAATCAGTATAATACTTGGGCTGAGTGGATAGGTAATTGAAAGTTAATGGGCTTAGCAGTATTTTCAGGAATCACAAGAGAGGGGGTCTGATTTCATCTTTATTTTATGATGACATCAAGTAGTTCGTAGGTGTTATCTTGTAATAAGATTAAATACTTGTAGTTAATTTAATTTGATACCAACGTCACGGGATACCGATCGTGAGTACCAATATTCATGTTATAATGTTACTTGTATAAGTTTGTATCCGGTAACGTAGTTCGTATAATATACCCTCGCAACATATGTTATTTAGTACAGTCGTTATATGTCGACGAGTACTCATATATTTAAGTGTGCATAACGCATTACACCTGTTTCGTGTACAAAGGTCCTAACAAGGACTAATTTGATTTACTCAGTTATATTCATTAATGCCAAACCGAAACGTACCAATGCTTATATTACAATGCGACTTGCTATCGCTTTCACGGGCATATGTATGCCCCCTAGTACCTTAGGGTATAAGTTGTGGTACAGTTATACATTAATGTGACAGATTAGTTAAACATACCACACACATTCACGGTTTCATGTGTTTTGATTTTTAGGGGTGTTTCAACCTACCCCCCTTAAAGAGACTTCGACCCGAAGTCTTGTCTCGTTAGTTAATGTTCGTATTTTTGGCCCCTACCAGGGATCAAGTCCCGCATTCGTTCTCACTAACCAAGGGATCATGCCCCTCAAACTCCATAGTTCTATATCATCATTTGTGCTTATAAGCACCACGCCACCTCTGTGGCTTCACCAAGTTCTCAATAATATTCCAATGCATCAGTCACAATCATATACTGTACTCTTATATAGTGGGATGCTATATGAGTGTTTAGATTATCACCAACCAGTTCATCTCCTATTTTATTATATTTTAAGAGTGGGATGCTCTTTTAACTGTAGTTGTAGTAGCTAATAGCATCAACCCAACTTTTGAACATGCACTATTTTAAATGTCACATCATATTTCGATTACACTAATTAGTTATCTAACATTTATTATTTATTTTTGCTAGATATAAACACATATATACTTGTATTTTTCCAAAAACCTGTGGGGGCACGTGCCCCCGCAGATTATAACGTGAGTCCGCCACTGGACTAGGGTGTAAGGAGCAAAGATCCATCCCCGTAACAAGGTGTATTCCTAGTTACCTTAGTTTTACCACTTCATTTTGTTTTCTTTTATTCAAATTTACATTGCTCACATTATATATATTTGTACAACGCTATACTAGTAATTGCCGATAGAATGAAATAAAACTCATTCACTGTATGACAGACGTGCTCCCTTTGGTGTCCACACATTTAAATCATATGTATCAACTCGTTAACACACAATTATAGAGCTGGTAAACCATCAAACATGTTCACAGTTCTCGCTCTGACAGTATCCAAAAGTACATATGTGGTTGGTAATTCAAATTTTGTTGACAATGGTAAGTACTTGGGTGAATCAGCAAAAAAAATCCTACCGATAGGACGTGATGAAAATTTGAGTGGATTCATCCGCAATCTAATCCTCCTCCTCCTAATGCTGGTAGGAGGTAATAAACTTCAATCTCTTAAATTAATGAGTTTACAATTATAGTGGGCTCACCTACAACCAAGCATTACGAGGGGGAGGAGAGACCCAAAACTGAAGATCACAGACTCCCACTCCAGATATGTGAGTTTCTTTCATTCATAATTTTTCCATGACCTCCTAATCTATCTCTATTACTGTAAAAGATTCAAGACCCGAACAAATTTATATCTTTACATATGTTGATCTTCACATGGATCAAAATTTAATATTTTGACCATGAAGAATAATAGTAGTATTATCAAAATAATTAACAAGAATATTGGGTAACTTACCAAATATGATTTACGCTTAGATGTAATATAGTTTTTGCATTGTTGAATTTCATATCACCTTTATTTTGATGGAGGATTCAAATATAAATGGATGTAAATTGGTATTAAAATTATATAGCAGTTACTAATCAAATCAGGTTGAAGTTTGCCCTGATCTTTAACAACTTAAATGGGGATTATTGGATTTTATGGGCATTAATGGACATGTCAAACACATGTAGACCTAATCCCAAACCTTCCATAAATGCATTTTAAGCTCCTCAAGTAGATTATTGATTAATGTCGTATATACTACATTTGGGAGATATTATTAATGTTATGTCCTAGTTTTTTTTTTCTTTTGTTTTTGTCTTGCAAACGGAGTGTTATTTTGTTTTACTCTTATATTAAGTGAGATTATGTCATTGAGGGGTGAATTTATTTACTAAGAGAGAATGAAGGTAAGAGAGTAATTTTGACATTGTTATTAATTAGGAATACGGAAAGGAGTTCCTATTTCACATAATTTCTTTTTCTTCATTCCTCTTTCTGATACTTCGTTCTGCTTCCTCTCTGGGTTCTCCCTTTTGCTCTTTTTTCTTGCTTTGTTCAAAGACTCCCAATGTTTGATCATCAAGATAGTTCTGCTTGTGGGATTACAGTCTGCCAGTCCGTCGTAATTCAGGTTTGAGATTGTGGGTTTTGTTTTGTGTTCGTTCTTCGTTTCTTTTCTCTCTATTTCTAATTTTGGTTCCAACTCATGGATAATTCAACCAGTTGTTCACTAAGTTTCAGGTGGGGATTCGAAGAGTGTGTTGTGTGGTTCTGTAGATGTTGCGGGTCTTCAATTTGAGGTAGGTGGTAGATTGATTCGACATAGGTGTGTTAACACATAAGGAATTCTAGGGATTTTCGTTTCTAATTATGGTTGATGTATTCTCTGAATTATTTGTGATATGGATTTGGTTTGCATTTTCGCTCTTTTAAAACCCCATGGTGTTGTGTTTTGGTAGCCTACTGATATAGAAGATGATACGTAATCAGAGGTGATCTTCTGGCATTTGAATTTGTCTATTTTTTTCTTCTGGTTTTGGAAGTTTGTGCTATGTCTGAAATTCGTCCAAACATGCATGTTCGGACAACATGCAAGGATGCCTTTGTTTGTGACGGTTTTTGGCATGTCTAAACTTCCTCCCGGACTTACAAGTTCGAACAGCATGTAAGGATGAATCTAAGTTTGAAGTTCGACTTATGTCTGAACTTCAAAGCTCGGACATAAGTTCGGACTATGTCGTAAGATTCTCTTCAGAATTTGTCCAACATGTAACTTCAGACACAAGTCTAGACTTGAGTGTTTTGAGTCTCGGCATGCGTTTAAACTTGCATGTTCAGACATATGTCTGGATTCCCATCTGATTTTGGCTAAAATGTTCGTTCGACTTCCGTTTTGCATTCAGTTTGCAGGGTTATGGTTCCCTCCCTAAGTTTTATAAGGTATTTTGACATGTTTTGTATGTGTTTGAATGACTTGTCTGTCGTGAAAGTACCCTTCTATTGTGAACTTAGAAATACTTTGATAAGTGTGATTTCGGTTTTTGTTTCTGTTCAGCTTTTCGTGCTTTGATAGTCTTGGCATAATACTTCTATCTTGCAATGACTTTGGTTTCTTTACGTAAAGATATATATATATATTGTGCTAAGATGTTTGTATTTTTACAACACACTCTGTCCTGAAAAAGTAAAGCTTCAATCTCAACCATTTATGTTATGTGGGATCCTCTGATCCATAGGTCTTTGACCCTTTATGTATGTGATTGTTTATAACTAGTGTCTCACTCTAATTTGTTAACGTTCTGTGAACACTCTGATTTGTGAATTCTGATAAGTTTTGCTAAGTGTATTCCGACTTCTACTTTTGTTCAGTTTTGGGCTTTAGCAGCTTTTGACTATGAAACCCTGCTTTATGCTTTGTCTCCTTCTGAAAGTGGGACTTCTTCTTTTGTTTTGTCTTCTGTGTTTTGCCAGGCTCAGTTTATGGTTTTCATTTTTCAAAGATTATGATTTGTATTGTAAATGAGCTTTGCTAAGAAACTCTGCTTCTATTCTGTGTTTTTTCCCCTGATAGTTTGATAAGTGACTTTCGAATTCTGAAAGGCTCTGTGGTTTTTGTAAATGCCCTTCACTGTTAAGTTTCCTTTTGTGACTTTTGTTTCCGTTTATCTTTGTATTTGTCTTTAAATGTTTGGATGTGCTTTTGTTTTGATTATGATTCTGATTTGCGACATATATATGTGTGTGTGTGTGTGTGTGTGTGTGTGTGTGTGTGTGTGTGTGTGTGTGTGTGTGTGTGTGTGTGTGTGTGTGTGTGTGTGTGTGTGTGTGTGTGTGTGTGTGTGTGTGTGTGTGTGTGTGTGTGTGTGTGTGTGTGTGTGTGTGTGTGTGTGTAACCTATGTTCTGTATATGTGTTTTGCGTGCTCATGCTGATGAAGTTTTTATCGCTTACTGAGCTGTGGTTGCTCACCCCTATATAAATCCTTTAATTTGCAGGTTGTTTAAGTCGATCAGCTAAAGGTTTTCTATCTTCTTTTCCTTTAGCGTTTGAGGATGTACTTCTATTTGGCGACCTAGAGGTCCAAGTGTATTTTGAGCATTAGAGCTTGTTCTCTATTTTGTTAGTTTTCATTTTGTAAACTATATGAACTAGGCCTTGTAAGCATTGTTTGGATTACATATTGAGTTATTTATTTCGGATTCGGGTATCGTTATAGTAGCTTTGCGTATTTTAAGGTGTGTGGCGTTTCTGAGCCGTTACAAATAACGTCAATTCACACACACACACACACACACGCACGTACACAACACGCACGTACGCACACACACACACATACACGCACGCACACACGCACACACGCACGCACACGCAGACGCACGGACGCACGAGCGCACGCACGGACGCACGCACGCGCGGATGCACGGACGCACGGACGCACACACACACACAACCAATAGGATATTTCATTCAAAGAGAAAACATTGAAACCAAGTACCACACTTCCCTTGCACCTCTCCCATCTTATCTAGTAGATTATTGAATACTTAATCAGTTCGACCAACATCGCCCTATTTAATAAATCCTAGCACTTCACATATGACCATAGTGAGTACAAGTGTTATCTTTATATTAAGCTCTATAATCTCATGAGCAGCTTGAAGCATCATATCACCTCCAGGGTGAACATAATGATATTTGATGAGACCCCCTCCCCCCATACACCATATATTGCAACGTTAGGATCATTGGCATCAGTCCAGATGTTCAATCACTTCAAACCATTAAGTTACTTAATTACTACCCAAACCGAAATACCATTATGCTGAACACATACTTTATATACAATATCAGTAAACATGTACAGACACCAACTGCTCCAACTTCCCCCCATCTTCGACCATCCATATATCTTTGTACATTTTTAGCCCCATTAAAAACCTCCCCGACTAACCATACAACTGACGTGATGAGAAAAAAGAAAGACTAAACTAACCAAAACGGTGTCATAGATCGTGTCAAAATCAAAAGATCAAGTGACTTGTATCGGATCAAATGCTGGATCCACCTAACTGCATGAGGGTCACGTACGTACTCCCCGACGGTTAGCTAGAAGAAGTTTCATTTTCTAGGCATCCAACGGGCTCCCCTAAGGCTGCCTTTATAGCTTGTTGGTGCAGATCAACGAGATGCTTCTTGTGGTTGCATGTCAACATCAGCTTATAGGACTGCCTCTATCAAAACAAATGGTAAGATAATTCCAAGCTCAGTAGATGAGTTTCCATCTCAGTAACTTCTTTCATTAACCTCTAAATCTCTCTCACCGATCTTGCTTTCTCCTCCCATCCCTTCCCAATTACAATTGATGTCATCGCTCTCTTCTACCTTTCATCTACAGATAATCTGTTAACCAATTCCATCTCTACTTTCAATATTCCTTTATGGTCTTGTAGCTCACATCGCTTGGTTACATCCATCATTACCCTAGCATACCACATGCAAATAGATAGAAGCCAAAAACATAAGTGACCGTATAATCTACCCAACCCAGGAGCAAAAAGAGAGAAAAATAAAACTAACCCTTTAACTTCCACAATTTGATTGAGATGTCAGAGAAGCCAATCGGTCATACAAAACACCACTCACCAAACCAAAATGAGCCAAGAAGTGCCATAATTATCACTGTAAGGTTGTATGTGAATGTAATAGTGGGAAACTCCTCCCCTGGTTCCTCTAATCTAAATCTTCCATAAGCAGCGTGAAGCCAAACGTAGTGTTGGTACAAAACCGGTGAACATTTGGTGAATAAAACTTGCAACCACCAAGGTAAAAAGAGTCGGTGAGGGGAGAAGTCGGTGAGTCTAAATGGAGAGAGAAAAGGCCCTTGCCAGAGAGGGAAAGCGAGACTGAAAATTTAAGGTTCTTTAATTCACATCTATAATTAAAAAAAACCTTTATTTAAACTTCTACATCTATAATTAATAAAGATTGGGACACCGGACTTTATCGGGAAAACACTCGTCTTGTTCTCTTAAAAAAAGGGACATTTAATCTTATTACTCATACTTTTTTAAGTAGAATTATACTTCATATATATCATAGCACAACTAAAAACGAGCTACATAACATGCACTTACCTGTAAGAAGTTTGAAGTGCTGTTCAAAAAGGGAAATAGTTGCTCACAAGCAAACTTATGGAAATGGAAAACAACCTGAACTAATTCCAAGTAAAACATAAATTGAATACTGACTAAGCAAACCTTACTACTAATACAGACAACCATATCTGAAGAATAAAAAGTACTGGAAACAAATTGCCAAGTGAAAAACCAAAAAAAGTTGTCATGAGCCATATCAGAACAAATGCATAGGCTACCCACTAAGAAAGCAAGCTCCAATGTAATTTGACTTGTCCCAATTAAAGCCCAATTCACCATATAGGTGATTCTTAAGATCCTATTGAAATCCTGAGTTGGGAAACCATTCCACACCCAAATACAACCAACAATCATAGCATTACCAATAATAATATAAGTCGCCTTACAACTGAATATTGAGAGGCATCAGATGGGGGATACACCATAAATCCATCAACCAAGAGAGGTAAAATCTTAGGGCCGAATGAGGTTTCCAACCAAAGAAGGAGTCATCATTCCACATCAACCAAAAGAGATAATCTATTGGAGCCGAAGGAGGTTGCCAACCGAAGAAGGAGCCATCACTTCCCATCTTATTCCTGCTACTAACTGAGGCATATCAAAGAAATTAGCAGCTAAACTCCACTAAGGACAATCCTTGCAAGAAGTAATTGCATCAAAGCAGCTGGTAGACATACAAAGAAAGGAGGCACACATCCCACCACAACCTTCACCACTAGAGGAAGTTCCCACCTCACACCAATTGGGAAACCTGAAACATGAACAAGAAGCAACACTAACAACAGACTCCTCACCTGGTAGAAATCAACTCACCGAAGTTAATCCCCTAGCACCAAATTGCAAAACACTAAACCAACAAATCCAACTGACTGAACTTCTTGCTAAACGTAACTTACACTTCCATCTTCATAACCAAGCAAATAAGCTGCAAACTCTGTCTTGGTTTCCCAATGCTGAATAGAACTTCACGCTTCAAGTACCTTCACTTACCTTCCAAATCGCAACCACCTACTTCAAAATGCTCACGTTCACCACCCAAACAATGCTCCACCTTTTGCACTAGTTGTAGAGACGAACTGAAGAACCCAGGCGTCAGGCGAGATAGGAGACAAGCAACATCTGCGTGCACGTACCCAACACCTCGGACCTTGATTCTTGCTATGAAAATTAGAACTAGAAATTGACAGTAGAAACAAAGGAGAGAAGTGATGAGCGACACGAAGAACAAACTCTAGCAAGATCTGCAGAGCAATCACTTTGCTTGTGCAGAAATATACACTGTTCCTTCGAGTTTCTCATCACTCCTAGTGATTCAAAGAGAAGCAACCATTATTCTAGGAGTTTAGATGTTATTGTACAACATTTCTCTCATATAGTAGAGAACAAGCTCATCATCACCTGTTCAATATTAATGCTTCCTTGAAGCTAATAAAAACAACAAGCGACTATCAAACGGCACCAATTTAAACTTTAAATTCAATACTGCCATTGCGGTAACGTGTCAATCATAGACAAAGTAGAGACGCCACCTTGCCTCTAGAGTGACCAAAACCTGTGCGTCGCTTCGCCCTACGCTGTTGTAAATAAAAGCCCTAAGGCGTCGTGGCGTATTGCTAGTTTCAGAGTTTCCGAGGAAAAACCCTTTCTTCTCGAGACCCGCGACTAGTAACACTTGGAGGCTTGCAGCCAAGCTCAGGAAGCGTCGAGTAGGGGGCGAAACAGAGGGAGAGGATAGCTCTGACCAGAGATGGAGAATGAATTTGATCGAATCTTCTTCTTCGAGCACGCCCGCAAAACCGCTGAAGCCGCTTATGTCAAAGATCCGCTCGATGCTGAAGTCAGTAATCTAAGCAATCTCCATTCCGCTCACTTGGTCTATGTCTTCGTTTTTTCTGTAGCTTTTTGTTGTATTAATTTTTTTCTCTCGACTAGTTTGATTAGTGCTTGTAGTGTGATCGTCATGTTCCTTTTAAGAACCTGGCATCGAACTTTCCCCCTTTTACTGGTTCTGGAGCCTGGTGTTCGTGTATCCCTTTCTGCATAGTTAACCGGTGTTTTTATGTGTTCTTGGGTTCCACAGAATCTGACCAGATGGGCAAGTGCTCTGCTCGAGCTGTCGTCGTTTCAGCAGCCTGCGGATGCCAAGTCAATGATTCAAGGTAGGTGACCCCTTTTTTTTCATCGTCATTTTGTGACAATTGAAAATTTGGTCGAATTTAGCCTACGAGCAGTCGTCAGGCATGCATGAAACACTTATCAGAAACAATGTAACTCAAAGAGATCGTGTTGAAACTGCCAAGTAGGATCAATCTTAAAATTTCTAAGTTGCTTTTTAAATATGGATCTTAATGTGAATACATACAATTTGGCATATCACACTATTAACAGTTAGTGGTCATGAAAAAAGCTATTCTTGTTACTGCAAATTAGGCCGGGCCATTATCTGCTGATCTTACGAGAACAATTGCTAATGCAGGTGTTGGTATGAGTGTGAGCAATTTAATCTCAGTTTATTAGAATAATATTGGAATAATAATAATAATGGGCCAATATATATTTTGTTATTAGAAGGAGTATCTAGGTTGTTACATAGAAAATCTAGGAGAATATTTATCTTTAGTAACAACCCCCCAGATTTCTATCTTGTAACTAGTATATACATATGAAACTAGGATGTAACTAGTGTGCGATTGAATACATTGGACGTTTACATGAGAAACACAAACAAAAACATGCAATTTACAAAGCGAATTCCTCCTACTTCTATCATGGTATCAAGAGCGCAGGAGAATTAGAAGACGTTCCATTATTTGGGCCTTAACATCAGCAGGCACTCATGGCGGACGAAACTGGTAAAGGCAAAAAGGATGTAGCGACACCTTCAACAACAACCGGAACTTCTATCAACATCAACGACCCGATATATGTTCATACTGCAGAGAACCCGGGGTTAAATCTTGTCTCAAAATTCAATGGGACAGGATTCCTAGGTTGGAGATTCGACATGATCACGACACTCGAATAAAAAAACAAGTATATCTTCGTTACAGGCAAAATTAAAAAGCCGGATGAAGAGGATACCATACGATACACGGCTTGGGAATCTTGGGTGAAGAACGCACTTGGTCCTGATGTTCTTGAAGGAGTCCGGTTCCTTGATAACCCGAAAGAGATTTGGGACTTGCCTGCAGCTCGCTATCAACACAACAATCTTGCTGTCGTCCACTCCTTGAAATGGGACCTAGGAGAAACAAAACAAGTTGACAAATCTGTTACTGAATACTTCAATAAGCTGAAAAAGATATGGGGCGAATTGGATCAGGCCCGACTACTGCATAAGTGTAGTTGTAACGGTTGTTCTTGTGATATCAACAAAGCAATTTTGAAGGCAATCGATGAAGACAAGTTGATTCATTTTCTGATGGGTTTGAATCGAAATTATTTATCGATTCGTGGACAGATTTTGGCTATGCAACGACCACCGAGCTTGGAAAAGGCTTTGTCCCTAATCATTCAAGAGGAAGAGCAGAGAGGTGGAAAGTTTTCGAAGAAGGACGCGATGTCCTTCTATAGTCACAAATCGACATAGATTGAAAATTCCTGAAACTCTAACCGTAGCAGCAGAATAGAAACTGATAGAAGAAAACTCACCTGCACTTACTGTAAGAAGAATGGTCATACCTCTAAAGCTTGCTACCAGAAATTAAAGTGCAACCATTGCAATAGATCTGGACATGTTGAGAGCGATTGTTATCACCTCCATGGGAGGGATAACGTTCTCGCACGCAAACGGAAAAATGGAGTGTTCGCACATCATGTAAAGGCAGAGGAACGTACAGAGAAAATAGAACAAGATAGTGGCTTCACCGCCAAACAAATACAGTAGATAACGGAGCTGATACGCACCGCAACCTCAGTACCAAAACCAGATGAGCCATCTTACAGTAATTTCTCAGGTAATAACATTTTTTGCAACGAAATTTGTCTTACGAGTTCACATAACGTGTTTGAAGGGAAGTGGATCATAGATTCGGGGTCAACAGACCACATATCTGGAAAGAAAAATTGTTTCGAAAGCTTGAAGAAGTTGCAGAATGGGAAATCGATAATCTTGCCCGACGGAAGCGCACACACCGTTCACCTGGTGAGGGAAGTGCGAGTCGGAAATCAAAACGAGTTGAAGGGAAGTGCAACGAAATTTAGTTTGCTCTCTGTGAAGAAATTGACAGAAGATAGTAACACTGCTATGATTTTTGATAAACATGGCTGTCTTCTTCAGGACCGTTCGACAGGGAGAATTGAGCGATTTGGGAGAGAGCTGGGAGGTCTCTACGTGTGGGATTCCACCGGTGATGCAACTGAGTTTCGTTTGGGTTGTGTGACTTTACGAAAGAGGACGCAGTTGGATTGGGTTTGAGATGTTTGGACCATTAGATTGCAAAGTGGGCCGATGCAGTCAGATTGGGATCAAACTCTGAGATTGCAAAGCGGGCCGATGCAGTCAGATTGGGATCAAACTCCGACACAGTTGGGTTGGGCTCAGGAAATAATGTTTTTGTTAATTCAGCAGATTTAGAGAATTCCTTTGTAACGTCTAAGGCAAAAGACATACATATTAAACTTGGTCATGTTCCGTTCAAGAAACTTGTTTCAATGGAGTTAATAAAGTAGTCAGATTTTCATCAAAGTTATGCTTGTGATGTGTTATAAAAGTAGGGCCCAACGATTGCCGTTCAAAAACAACGAAGCCTTTTGAGTTGCTTCACATTGATGAGTGGGGTCCGTTCAAAGCGGACACATACAATGGTTATAAATATTTTGTTTGATTTGTTGATGACTTTACAAGAACTACGTGGGCCCATCTTATCAAACAGAAGAGTGCCGCTTGGGAAATGATAGTCAGTTTTATTAACATGGTTGAGCGGCAGTTCGAAGCAAATGTCAAAATAGTTCGTACAGATAATGCAAGAGAACTTGGTAGTTCAAATGAGGGCAGAATTTATTTTTCTCAGAAAGGGATAATTCATCAGACCACGAGCGCATATACACCACAACAAAATGCGGTGGTAGAGAGAAAGCATAAGTACCTTCTAGAAACTGCCAGGGCCTTGTATTTTCAGTCCAAAGTCCCACTCATCTATTGGGGAGAATGCATTTTGCATGCCACTTTTCTGATTAACAGACTTCCTAGTAAAGTTTTGGCGGGGAAGACACCGTATGAGAGTTTGTACAGGCATAAAGTCACCTATGATGAGATGCAGCCTTTTGGGTGTTTGTGTTACAAGACTATTGTTCATAGTACAGAAGGAAAATTTGGTCCATGAGGAGAGGCTTGTGTCTATCTTGGAGAGGATCCAAGGAAGAAAGGAGTCTAGACACTCAAGTAGTAGAAGTTTGCAGAGATGTTAAGTTCCATCCACATATCTTTCCGTTCTTCAATGATTTACAGGGTAGTGGTTTATGGGCTCCTTCGGCTCAGACCAATGAGTCCATGGATATAAATTACACAGTTTTTTGCTGAAGAAGGGCAAAATGCTGTTATTAATCACCCAGCACCAACCGTCCCACAGGAAGCCGTCGAACAAGAAACACAAGTTCGTCGTTCTAGTCGAGAAACTCACAGACCAGGTTACTTGAGTGATTATGTATGTAACACATCATTTCAAGAGGTTCTGGATGAAAGGGTGTATAAAACCAGTGGCATTTGTGCAAATCTCATCATGGGGTGTGAGTGTTACAGATATGAAGGAACCAACATGTTACAAAGAAGCTTCTAGGCATGCTCATTGTGCAAATCTCATCAAGAGGTTCTTGTATTGCCTTATCATCTAATGCTCCGGTACTATGGCACCCTTGTTTGATATGAAGGAACCAACATCTTACAAAGAAGCTTCTAGGCATGCTCATTGGAAGAAAGCCATGGATGAAGATTACGTGCCCTTAAGCAGAATGACACGTGGGACGTTGTCACACTACCACGTGGCCAAAAGGTGATAGGATGCAAATGGGTATATAAAATCAAACTCAAGTCGGATGGATCGCTTGAAAGATATAAGGCAAGGTTGGTCGCAAAAGGCTTCACACAACGTCACAGGCTAGATTATAATGAGACTTTTTCACCAGTTGTTAAGCTCACAACGATTCGTGCTCTTATAGTTGTTGCGCTTAATAAAGGGTGGATTATTGATCAGCTCGACGTTAATAATGCCTTCTTGCATGGCGATCTAGATGAAGAAGTTTACATTTGGATTCCAGATGGTCTTAATGTTGACGGGGTGATAAGGCTTGTTTGTTGAGGAAATCCTTGTATGGACTTAAACAAGCTTCAAGGCATTGGTTTTCTAAATTAGCAGGTTTCCTACGAACTCTTCAGTTTACTTAGTCAAAGAATGATTATTCCTTCTTCTTTAAGGATACAGAGAATGGCAGACTTTTCCTTGCCATCTATGTAGATGATATTCTGGTTGTGGGAGCATGGCAGGAAGAAATTGATGAAATCAAAAGGGCTTAAGATCAGAATTTCAAGATAAAAGATTTGGGATTTCTCAACTTTTTTTTGGGCATCGAATTCATACGTGCCGAAAGGGGCTAATATTTTGTCTAAGCGTAAGTTTTGCCTAGACCTCTTAGATGAATTTGGTTGTCATGATAAGAGGGCTGTCCTAGGACCCATGGTTGCAGGCAAACAATTGTTGTCTAATGATGGTATTCTTTTACAAGATCCTACTACTTATGGAAGTCTTGTAGGCAAACTCAATTACTTGTCTAACACCCGTCTGGACCTCAGCTATACAGTCCAAAATCTCAGTCAGTTCTTGCAAAATCCCATTGACATTCATATGGAAGCAGCTCTGCATGCATTGTGTTATGTTGAAGGCACCATTACCTATGGGATAATTCTTACTGACGGAAATTCCTCCAAGTTAAATCTGACAGCTTTTTGTGACTCAGATTGGGCGGCTTGTCCTAACACCAGGAAGTCTGTTTCGGCTACTATTTAATTCTTGGAAACAGTCCGATATCATGGAAAACAAAGAAACAAGGCCCAATATCGCTTTCAAGTGCAGAAGCAGAGTATCGTTCTCTTCGTCGTGTGATAGCAGAATTGATATGGCTGACACACATCTTGTCTGAGCTCTGTGTTGACGGTATTACAACTGTTCCAGTCAAGTGTGATAATAAGTCCACTATCCACATAGCACGCAATCCGGTTTTCCACGAAAGAACCAAGCATATTGAAATCGACTGTCATTTTGTTCGTGAGAAGATATAACAAGGCCTTTTAGATGTTCTTTATACTCACACTTCCGCACAGTTAGCTGATATGTTGACCAAGATCTTGCCAGGAACAAGATATAGAGAGCAGATACATCGCATGGGGATGACTGATCATTCAAAAGTCAAGCCTTGGTAAACAAGTTTACCTATGGCTTGCGGGGGTATTAGAATAATAATAATAATGGGCCAATGTATATTTTGTTATTAGAAGGAGTATCTAGGTTGTTACATAGAAAATCTAGGAACATATTTATCTTTCGTAACAACCCCCAAACCCCCCCCCCCATTTCTATCTTTTAACTAGTATATACATATGAAACTAGGATGTAACTAGTGTGCGATTGAATACATTGAACGTTTACATGAGAAACACAAACAAAATCACGCATTTTACAAAGCGAATTCCTCCTACTTCTATCACAGTTTTGCTAATATGGTACCTGGTTTGCATTACATAATTCCATATAGCATTTAGCTCATAAAGTTGAAGAATGCCCCAAATAGTGTGTGATATGAAAATACAAGGAACCTTGGTAGGAAAACTTGTGATATTTATAAAAAAAATGCTTGATGTTTATAGTTCTTATTCCACAGTAATAGAGAATTACCATCCTTAATCAGTCTGCTCCCTAGGATTTTTTTTCTTTGCTTTTTGCTAAACTTTCTGGCTAGTAAGCTATTTTTTTCAACTGTCTCACATTTTGCATATGTTGTTTAGTTTCTGTTAGTATGTGGTACAGTTCCATCTCCACCAACTTTTAAGAATGGTTTATTGAATGTTGTATTTACAAGGGTTTTTCTTTTTCATAATGAAGATGCGATATCAAAACTAGAAGAAGCGATCACAATTAACGCAGAGAAAGGAGAAACACTCTGGTGCTTGGGAAATGCACTAACGTCTTTCGCCTTTTTGTTTCCTGATGCTGATGAGGCTCGGATTCACTTCACAAAGGCCAAGGAATACTTTGTTAAGGCTTGCGAAGTGGTAAATCATGATAACTGGCTTTGCTTTCTAGTATTACATGAGTTACTAGAAACATATGGGATGTTTGGGATGCTATCTCACCAAGCAGGTTTTGTTGTCTTGTGTAGGATCCTGGGAATGAGCTATACCACAAGTCCCTTGAACTTTCTACCAAGGTATATGTTTTGAATAAGTTATTTAGATATTGTACATAGAAGTGAGAATGGGAATGACAATTTGAACTTAAAGGCTATAAAGGGAAGAAGCTGAGCTATAGTAAGATGCAAATTCTGAATGTTCACTGTTGTGTCAGATGTTTATTTCATTTGTCATATAAGATCTGTAAAAGAAGAACAATGGAGAAGTTGTTATAACTTTGTTCTGTCGATCTGTTTACTCCTTGGAACTTGTGTAGCAGTTATGCTTATTAAAGTTTATTATATTTCTAGAATGCTCTTTTATTTCCTAATGTGCTCGGGAGTATTGAGACATAGCGATGTGGCATCAGATGCATAAATCTGGTCAGTGCCCTGCGTACTTTGTTGTGTTGGGATCTAATTTGGTGCTTGAGAATTCCACCAAATGTCTGAATAGACACAAATCTAGTCCGATTTGGGTGGTACTCAGAGAAAGCTCGTTATTCTCTCAATCTTAAAACTGAGCTTTTTTTCTTCTTTCTCAATTGAATGAATATAGCTTCTTTTTTTAAGGCAATAAGTTTTTCTCTGACATCCTTTTGCGTATTTCATATCTCAGTCTAAAAAGCTAATACAACATCTAACGATTTATATACCCAATGCACAAAAAGAAATTTCTCTTTGCTATTTTCGTGTAGCTCGGCAAATCTTGTTAAGGTTGATTAAGGGGGTATCAATGTATCATTTCTTATTTGAATGTTGACAATGGTACTGAACAAGTAAATGGTGCTGTTCTTAGCATGCTGATGCTGATATTGTTCCTTTATTTAATGTCTAGGCTCCTGAACTTCACTTAGAGTTCCACAAGCATAATGCTGCTCAGCAAGCTGTGGCAGCAGGATCTTCTACTACCACTACTACTAGGGTAACTTTTCCTTTGCCAAAATTTCACTTTATTTCATCTACTAGACTGTGCCAACTTGAGACGGAATTTCGTGTTTGTTTTGAATTTATTTATGATTTGTAGCGTCTTTTGCATGAAGTATGGAATCACTCGTTTAATTTTGCAGAGTGCAGGGAAGAAGAAGAAACAACAGAAGAGCAGTGATCTCAAGTACGACATCATGGGTTGGGTTATACTTGCGGTTGGTATTGTAGCATGGGTTGGATTTGCAAAGAACCAGATGCCGCCACCTCCTCCTCCACAGCCGAGATAGGTAGGCTCTTCATGTGAGGTAAACCTGTAGACCAAACGAGAATGTTTGAATGACGGTAATATTTCACATTGGTTGCTTGGCCGTGGTTGGATGATGCAAAAGGGGATTGAAGAATGCTTATTAAATTTGTTACTTATAGGGTCAGAAAGAATTATCAAAGCAGAGCTCCTGTTCTGTTTTTAATTATCAAAGCAGAGCTCTTGTTCTGTTTTTTGGGTTGGTGCAACTTTGGGGGGAGTAAATGCGGATCACTCACAGCTAGAACTAGCATTTCTGTTCAATCTGATGTGTTGATTATGGTTTGGTTGAATGAAGCCTGCTTTTTTAGGGTAAAAGTATGCTCGATTCGCACTGCCGACTGAGCATCTTGTTATTATTCTTGTTTATTCTCGTGTACTTGGAATAAAACAATTTTAATTTTAAGCCCTTGTAAAAAAGGGTATCAACCATTGATTTCCATAATGTGCCATCTTTTGCTTTCATTCCAACATTTTGAAGTCGTTGCCTGTTGTCTAGTTACATTGTATAGAATGGGTATATATACAAGTTCTATGGGCTATTACAACTTTTTTTTTGAGGTATATTACAACTAATGTAAGAGCTGGACTATAAACTAGCTAATAAATGGGCCTGAACAATTGGACCTTTATTACTAGTCTAAACCTTCTATTCAAAATATCTCTGTTTTAGAGATGAATAGATTTAAATATTTTATGAATAGGAGGGAATAGTATTTTCGCCTTTAGGTAGAAGCTATGTCTTTATTACATGTATCTTAAGTAACGCAATTCGCCTTATAATGAGATTTATCTAGCTTTAACAGTTTGTTCACATGTCAATATATAATTTGTCAATCCTATACAATAAAGTTCCATCCAAAAACCACTTGTCAATTTAAAAACTTTTTTTAACCACAGCTAGCTAGAGGAAGCGGTAGCAGACGTTCAACGAACGGCTAGTCCTTTTTTTGTATGAAAAAACCTCTCCACCAATAAAAAAGGGGAGGATGTGTTGAATTGGAAACATGTCTTTAGGAGGAAAGTCAAGTGCAGAATAAGTGTGGTTGTAAGAAACACAATTCCCTCGGTGTTACGAAAATTAAGGAGTTAAGGGCCCGTTTTTTTAAGGATTAAGCTGATATTTTTTAAGATTTATGTTTTTTACTATGGACAAATATCAATTTTTAATTAGGGTATAACCAACTATAATACACTTCTCAAAATTTACCATAAAGAACCAAGCCTTATGGAAAAAGTCCAAACATCCGACATGTAACGTCATGTCTTTGTGCCAAGTCTTACATAAATATGTTATCAAGTGTGATTTGTAACTCCCAACTATTTTTAGTGCATCGAACATTAGACAGGAGTAGCTCTAAATAAACTTGCATCCTTTTTTAAATATTGCCCCATTTTCTAATGCTGATAGTAACCGCATAATTGATATGATAGTGATATGGTATTTCAGATATTTCAATTAAGATTTATTTGTTTTAATTTTTTTAATATAATAATTAGAGTAAATTATTCGGAACCCCTTAGGATTTGGGATAATAATTTAGCCTGTTGTGTTCATCATAAATATTGGTAACCACCTTGAAGTGGTATCTCTGATTATGAGCCCCTTAGGATCTGGTATCAAGACGTTAATTACGTATAAACCCGTCAACTTAATCACATTAATAATGACAGGCTAGACAAAAAACACTGTTTAATCAACATTGTTATTTTTCTAGAAACGTCAACCTTACCTCGAAAATGCATCTGAAGTGGGATGAGAGAGAGTTAGACGATGTTGATTAAGCAGTTTTGTTGCCCGGCTTGGCATTATAAATGTGATTAAGTTGATAAGTCAACACGTAGTTAGCTTCCTAATAACAGAGTAAAAGTTTGAGGACTCGTAGTCAAAGATATCTTAACCTCAAAGTGGTTATTAATAATTATGATAAACATAAGGGGTTAACTATATTATCCTAAAATCTCAAGGGAGATCCCAGTATTTTTGTCTTCTTTTTTACATTTTATTGAATCTAGTTTGTTTTTCAATACTACATATTGCAATAATGGTAGGTGAGCAGTCTCATATTTTATGGTATATGATTATAGCACATTTGGTATCTGAGCTATGATAATATTATCTGATCAAGTATTTAAGGTATTTTCAACAGATACCTCCGAGATTTCAGTGAATTTTATTAAATACCTTTGAGGTTTAAAACCTATTACAAAATACCCTGACAACCAACAAAATACCCACGAGGTTTCATTTCATTATGAGATACCATTCTGTATCAGCAATAACCTCAGAACTATAAGTCAATTTTTTTTAAAAGTGCTAGTAATTCTTAAGTTCTAATATGATTTTAAATTTGTTCAATATAATAATCATTATGCGCTAGTAATTCTTATATTGAACAACGTAAAAATCATATTAAACTTTTTTTGTATTTTGTTTAAATTATATTCATTTAGAAACTTTTTTGACTTATAGCTATGAGGTTATTGCGGAGGTATATGGTGCGAGGGAAAAAATGAGAATATGAAAAATATAATAATATCAGAATCCAAACGAAAGGGTATCTCGTAATGAAAATGAAACTTTAGTAAGTTACAAACCTCAATACTTTGTAGTAAGTGTAACACCCCTGGTAACAACACTCTAATTACAATAATAAATAACACGAATCGTAGTAATAATAAAAGATGTCGCAGCGGAAAATAAACTAAACCATTTATCCCGGGTGTTACACGTCATTATTCGTCCATACGAATAACGAAGTGTTCTTTTACACAATCGAACTACTTATACAATGCTAGCCATAATGATTACAAGTGTGTAAATTTATCCAAAGTTTATAACACTCTAATTCTAAAATGACAAGTGAGCAATCTACTTAATAATGTCAAATGTCCAAATGGAATATCACAACCTATGGTATAACTGAGAGGTATACATCTAGCTAATCCCAAAATCCCGCACTCACATGTCGGTCTTGCAACAGATACGCACCTATAATGTGAGACCATAAAGGCTCAGTCAACCGCTGAGTATGCTAATAATGTGATTCTAGACCCTTTAGATCATTTTGGTCGATTAGTCATCTTGCTTAATATGAGATTCGTTTCATGTTGTTCCGTTTACATGCTTATAAAACAACTGTAAATTCGGAATTAAACACACAACAAACACTCAAATATCCACACAACAACATTCACAATAGCCACACCATTTGCAAGATATTAACCAATGTAGATTAGTAAGGACCACAAGTTAGCTGAACAGAATTCTTTTTTCTTGTTCAGTCTCCATCTTTCGAAGCCCCGCTTCTATCAATTCACACATAGTCATACGGGTGTCATGTTAAGGACAATTTCCTGTTTAACCTCATACTTTCATAGTTGGAAAGTAGTCCTATGTCATCCTACCAGTGGGTAGATGGAATTACTTGTCTATGTGGTAGATGTTAGACCTGGCAATTTGGGTCGCTGGGTCGGGTTGATATCAACCCTAACCCAACCCATTTAAAATATCATCAACCCAATCCAACCCAAAAATGGATGGGTCATAAAATCATGACCCTAACCCAACCCGTTTAAAATCCTTCAACCCTAACCCAACCCACCCAACCCATTTTTAAACATGCAATTATTTAGATGGTTAGGGAGTATAAATTAATTAAAAATCTAAAAACATCCAGTGCTAACTAATTAGGATGAAACAAAAGGAAGATAAGTAATCTTGCTTGATCGACCCAACTTTAAACAAATTTCATGTTATGCAAAGAATGTAAAAGTACTACATCAATTTCCCATGAATAGAATAACACGTACTTTTTCCATAAGTTTTTTTTATCAGTCCGAGCCTAAAGCTCTACCACTGTTAGAGAGGAATCCTATCTAGATATACACATGATCCTAGTGCCCTTAATAAAAAGGGGAACGAAAATGAAAATCTTCATTATGCATTAGAGAAATATACTAAAGACAAATCTTCTAAAGTTAGAAATAATTTATAAAATGAGAGCTCAAAGCCTCAAACTATGACTGATAGTTTTAAAATAATTACACATGTTTAAATTGAGTGTTCATGCCTAAGAAAAGTACAAGCACAATCACTTAATCGTTACCAACAGTTGAGGAACTTTTATGCAGCACGCTATCCGTATTGCTGGCTTCAGAATTCACTGAGAGGTCTATAATCAAGATCCTACTTACAAAAAATACATATCACCTACTGTTGTTCATCATTCTAGAAAATCTAAACATACATATGTTCTCAAGAACAACTATGGCAGTGAGAATAAGAAAAACAAACCTTGGGCAGAGATAAAGAGCGACATAGACATGAACAACAACGTAGAGAAGAAAAATGGATGTGAGTCTACAAGACTAGTGTATTTGGGTTTTCAACATTATATTAAGGTCTGGTTGGGCCCTTTGTTTGATATGTAGCGGGTTAGGCCGTTTGTTTAGTTAAGATTATGTGATATTATTAAAGGTGGGATAGTCTAACTGCACTTAGGCTTAAGGCTAAGGTATAGTTTCATATGAAAATAATATATATATATATAATTGTGAATTAATATTTTTATTTTTTATTATTAATAAATATATTTTCGGGTTTTGGGTTGGGTCATGGGTTATGATCTCTACCCTAACCCAACCCATAAAATTAGCTTATTACCCTAACCCAACCCAAAAAATAGATGGGTTAATAATCAAGACCCTAACCCGCAAAAGTATGGGTTGGGTTCGGGTTGGGTTTCGGGTTGGGTCAAAATTGTCAGGTCTAACTAGATGTCCATGCGGCCGAAGCCATGGTGCCAACGGTAGCACACTCCGACTAACGATTGTATCTGACTCATTAGATTAACAAATCGAAAGTTACTCCATCGGAGTTCCTTTCTAGTGATCACTCTGCGCAACCTGCTGGAACGTATGCAGTCCAGGATTTACTAAACACACTTTTTCATTAAATCATAACACTCTCATTGTTTGATTATTTTAATTAATCTCCTGGAGATTTTGATCTCGGTTCTTAAAGAACACATTTATTAGATGCTCATCGGGTCTTACACATATACCTAAAAGTCATCTACGTGATGTTACTGTTCGAGTCATTACTCTAAAGACAGTTAATACTGGGTGTCTATTAAGTATCTCACTTAGTGTTTAAGGAGTAATGAAATACCCCTACTTAATTAAACATGATTTAAACATATAATTGATTACATTAAGGCCTAAACAATTAAGCATAAGGTTACATTAAAGGGGATGTGTTACATTATTATGAGTATGTAACGACTTGCGAACATACAAACAATTAGATTTAGTACGGGTATATAATACAGTCGCATATATATGTATATATATACGTTTATGGAGAATACCTGTACCCAACGTCACAACAGTATAACGTTGTATATATGTCTAAAACACGACGAATAAAATAGTCGTATCCATATAAGGGTATAATCAACAACGTGACATAACAAATAGTCACTTATATATATGTGTACATATAACAAATAACATGATATGTTAATCCAGTCGCATATATATACTAGAAATAGTTATGAATGAGGCTGAAACAAAAAAAAAGGAAAAGAGCAAGTATGCTCTAGTCGGGGTTCGAACCCAAGACCTTTCATACCATCCCCGAAGCCTTAACCAGTTGAGCTGTGCTCAAATTCAGTATTATACTCCAACGAATTATAAGAAGTAGCAAAGCTACCCACTTATTCCACACTGAACTACTACTCCACTACCAAACTGTCCCTAAACTCCAAGTTTCAACTACCGACAGAACAAGAAAAAAATTACTCAGCAGTGTGCGGTTCTTCCCCATACAAATGCGTGACTCGAAAATTCATACCCGACATCCCTCCATCCTACTAGTATGGGCACTTCATTGATAAATAAACTCAACCCCCTCAATCCCCTCGACATGCAACTCGACTTGACACACCCACACAGAACCAAAGATCTTGCCTTCTCCCTTTCAGTCGTGAGCTTCCCAGCTCCCTCCTTGCGGTTTCTTCACGTGAACCAACACCCAACTACCACGGTTGCTGCTCCAAGACATAGCCAAACTGAGCCGAGTTGATGGATGAAACAGAGGGAAGTTTCGGTTGGAACTGGAAGAAGAAAGGGAAGCAAATGCTAGGTGACTGCTCAAGGTAAAATCTGCATGAATCTAGCCTAGTCTTCCCTCTCCTTTCTCGGTAATATCCCCAGCTACTGATAAACTCTCTTCTCTGCTCTCTTTACGTGGGAAAAACCAGAGGAGACATGCCCAGATTTATGTAGCGACAGGAACCAAACAAGGCCACCTTGGTTGACCATGTTTCGGTAAGAAATCCCATTGTTCTTCCTGATCTAATACTCCCTGCTGTTTCTGATAACACACTTAACACACTTGATATTTCTTATTCCCTGCGTACCACTGTCTGGAACTGAACCCATGAAGAGTGCTAAAGCTTCCCAGGAAGAACAGCCCATTTCTGTTTCAAAATGACAAGCCAAGGTAAACTTACAACCAGTTTCCTCCACAACCTGTACCATCTGTTCTTTGGTGCCCGAAAAAAAAATATATGGATAACTAACCTGAAATCTCTTCTTGTGCCTGTCCGGTTGTGAGGCCTAGAGTTCTGAGTTAGACTGCCAAATCAAAACTGAAGAGAAACCCAAGGATGGAACTAGCTCTTAATCAAGGTAAGAAGAGATAAGAGAAAAAAAACTACCATGAATCTAGACATTCAAACTCTCGATATCTGAATCTGAAATGGACAGCAACTCACCTTGGCACTTGGCTCTATCTAGGTGCGAGACATACCAAGTAGTACCAAGGGCATACTCGGAGGGAAAAACAAGTCTTAATATCAGGGTAACCTTCCTCAACTCAAGCTCAATTCATGCTTTAAATCTACCAAAACTAGTGCAAACTGCGGTTCGAAAATTCACTGTCAACCTGATAACTATTGTAGATTCTGTAACATTGGGTTCTGTCTACTAAATGTCCAGAAGTGATAGAGATAGTAGTGAGGATATCAGAATTTGCATTTCAGATCTTCTGTTTCAGTGTTGCACTGTTTTTTTTTTCAGTTTGGTATAGCCGTGTACAGAGGGATTAGGAGAAGCTATACTGAGTTGTTAATGACCCTAAAACGTTACTAACATACTAAGTCTATGAGTATTTGGGGAGAGACTTAGAGACAAGTTAATAATCCAACAGAAAAGGTAGAAGATAAACCACCAGTGTGTATGAGTTTTTCCCAGCTTCCTTTTCAGTTTTGCTAAGGTTTATATTAGTGAGTTCCAGTAGAGTTACCAGAGTTGTAACACTTGTGTTTGTCTGCTACCTGCCTAGAAGCAACCTAAGTGTAGTGTTGGAACTAGCAATTCTGTTTCATGGTGTAAGAAAAAAATTTGTATCAGCAACTCACGAGTTGAATAACTAAGTGAGCTTGGTCAGAAAAAGATTATGCATGAATCCATTAAAAAGTGCAGAAGTTAGTTTCAGTGTCTGCTATCTGCGCGCCTTCTATATATTAACCTTTCAGAAGTAACCTTTTGTATTGGGTAAATGGCCAATCTAGAAGCTTGCTTACATATTATGCTAAGTGCAAATAAGTGGGGGAGAAACTAGAAGTTAGATTAATGAATGAAAGCAGAAACAGAAGAAGGAAAGAATATCAGTTTCAGTTAGTTTTCTACTTCTGAAACTTTATATGCTGACTTAGTCGTGTTGGGCTAAATTAGAGTTTAAAATCATGATAAGATATCCAACTAGGTAAGTAAGTAATCTGGGGGAAAACTGAAGCCATGTAACAATCTGACAGGAAAGAAAATAAATGAAGAACATCAGAAGTGATAATTCAGTTTATGGTTTTCCTGAAAATGTGTTTTCTGTATAACCTGTGCAGAAAGATTTTGAGGAACTGTAGTGAGTTGCCAATGAACCTAAAGCACCCCTACCACACCCTAGTAAACTGTAAGTACCTAGAGGAAGATTAGAAATCAGGTTAACACACTGATATAATAAACAGAAGAGAAATCATCAGTTGTTACGTTTCAGTTTTCATTAGGTTGTCCAGGTTCTGTTTTGGTCGTGCCAGTGTTATTAACAAGGTGGTGCTGGGATTAAGATCTTAATAAGACACTTAACCATGAAAGAAAACAGAAAAGGAGAAGTGAGGAGTTAAAATTGGTGAGCAAAGGAAAGGCAGTGGATCTGCATAAGAAAAGAGAGAAGGAAGAAAGAAATCAATTTATGGTTCAGTTTCAGTTTTGGGATATATCAGTAAGGTTAGCAATGTTGCGTGAGTTCTTCGTGAGGATAGGGTCACATAAATACACCTACCTAAGAAGCTAATACGATCTGGGTAAAAGGAAACTGAAGAAACAGATTGGTAAGTGACAGGAAAAGAAAAAAAACAGCAGTTAGTGCTTCAGTTCTGTTGCAGTTTTCAGGTGCTGAGTAAAAGATTTTCAGGAACATAGCCCTTGTGGCCTTGGGTTGCTTTGTGGTTTAAACTATACTAGAACCCATAATTAAGTAACTAAAGCAGGTTGGGGTAAACTGATGGTCGGTCTGTAAACAAAGAACATGGATAAGAGAAAAGGTGACAGTTTCCTTCTCAGTTCAAATTGGCGAGTTCCAGTTTCAGATTCCTGTGCTGTTGTGATCTATGTTATTTTGGGTCCCTGGTAAAGATTAAAACTATACTAAGATGAGTAACTAGGTAGCTAGATTATCGGGAGAGAATGAAAGTCAAATTTATGGATAGAGTTAAGAGAAAGGAAAAAGCCATACCAGTTTTTGTGTTTTCTGTTTCTGCAACAATGCAGTTGCTGTATAACCATTTACAGAGGGCACAGAAGGAGTTTACTGCGTGGCTAATGAACTTAAAACATACCTAATACACCTAAGTGAAGTTGTAAACACTTTGAGTAAGTTAGAAGACAGATAACTAGAGCAAAAAGAAAGATTGAAGAAGAGTTACACATAAGCGGTTACAGTCTTCTGCAGTTCTGTCTTCTGTAAAACCAACCTTCAGAGATGCTAACAGACTTGTTTTGAATTAGTTTTAAGTTCAAATCCTTCCTAATACAATTACCTAGTGGTGTAAAGTTTTGAGAAGTTTTGAAAACCGATCAACAAACTAAATAAAGACTTGAAGAAGGGATATACAAATAATGTCTTCGTTTTTTTCAGAAAGTTTGCTGCCTCTGTATAAGAGTAAGACAGTTAGTTGAGAGTGTTAGAGAGGGTTAATAATGAACCCAAAATACGTCTAAGAGAGTGAGCTAAACTGGTACATTCATTGGAGGTTTATAAACCAACAGGATCAACAAGAAGTGATGCACCAATATCACCCTCAGAACTTTCGATAATAGATTGCTTCTGTCTAACTAAGTAACAGTGGGGGTTAAGATAAGACATAGTTTTAAATTTTATAGTGTATGACGAATGCAGTATGATATAAAGTGAGTAGTGAAGTTGTGATATTGAAAGAGTATGGGAATTGATAGGAAATGGAATCAAATATACGCATTTCCGATAATTATAACAAGTGCTATAAAACATTGGGTTATATTCTACTACGAAGTCTTGAGGTTATAAAGATTAAGTATTTACAACATGTTATAAGTATGTGATTATTTTGTGATCAATGAGAGTTATATAAATAAGGAGTTCAAGAGTATCATAAGTGTACGTTATTTTCGGTACACCCATATAATTACCAAAGCTACATATTATAAGGTTAAATGACACATAAAATAGCATATTATATGACATTGTGAAATAAGTGTAACACTACACAATACTATGTGGTCCAAACCATAGTTTATTAAAACTATCTTACTAGCACATTCATGTGTACATTATACATCAAGGATGAAGATATAAACTATAGTATACAATGACATAAATACTATGGTAAATATATGATTGGAGTGGTTTAAATAAACCTTGTACAAGGAATAATATGTGCATAATATAAAGTTCCTTATTTCTTTAAGGAAACAAAGTATATGTGTATTGGCGCAAGTGACATGCATGTATAACGTGGTTTACAGACCAAATAATAGTAAATAATAAATGTCAACTTATAAGTATCAAAATATACTATAATGTCATAAAGTTATGAATGAATACAAGTTGTTATATGATTGGGAAGGTACAATTCTTATGTTGAAGCCGTTAACCGCGACGTTTGAATAAAGACCGACGTCTATGTTAAACCGAATATTAATACTTACTGCAAGTAAGGAATTTTTAAGATAACTATACGTTAACTGGTGACAATTGAAAATCTAGGGGCGTAGTACCGGGGTTACAGACATTATTCGGAAATACCGAATCGTACTGTCATGTGGATTGACATATAGCGTTCTTCGTATTGTTAGATCGCCTATCAGACGTGCGCGCTCGAGGAAGCTTAGAGGCCTACACTGCGCGACCTTGACACGGTGTACGGTATGTAAAGGGATTTGATCCGGGTTGTCCTGAGGAATTCCTCGGGCTTGGATTTGTTTGATAAATAACTTGTGTGAATGTATGTATGTGATTTATGTGTGTGATGTGTAGTTATGTTCACTGCATTATTTATTTATGCACGAACGTCCTACGGGACTAATACTACGTCGACTATAATCGACTTATCAAAACTACATATGCGAAATGTGTGATTGTGACCACTGTTGCTTGACCTAATACGCTAAGTATTACAAGTATGTAGTTATAACCTAAGTAAAATACTTAGGAACGGGACACGACATTGTCGGTCTCTAGAGCTTTGACTCGAACGTGAATGTTACCTAGAATAATTCTAGGCATGCGTAAGACCCATAGGGCAGCCAACAAATTAAGTGATGTACTCCATAACTAAAACTGTAACTGACTATCTAACTAACAAAGCTAACAGTGGAGTGTGAATGAATGTGATGATGTACCTTAATCCAGACAGTCATTGGCTGCTGGTCGCGCGTAGAGATCTCTTGGGTTATCCCATATCTGGTTTTCCCTAGTTAATCCTAATCGAGCCTAGATAGATCGTCAGGCGGAGTGTGCTACCATTGGCACCAGGCCCTTGGCCACCTAAATGGACGCCTTTACAAAGGCAAAGTGAATAAGTCCCAGAGTCTTCGGATGATCAGGGCAGTGAGCACCTTTGTGTGTACGTGGACTACTGTCCAAGTGAGTATATTTCGGGTTGTCCTAACTGACGCCCGACTGTGCTAACTAAAACAAACGATATGCGAAGGCCCGGAGGGCCGAGTGATGTATTACGTGATGATATTAACATACGATGAATGAGTTCTCAATGCTATTGGATTGTATGATGTATGACAATACTGTGTATATTCATATATGACTGTTGGATTGGATGAATGATTATATAATCATGCATGCTGTTACAGTATCTATTATATCCGTAAAATGGTAAAGCATGAAATCAATCTAATATCAAGACGGTTAAAAATGACAAGTGACCAATAGGGTCCAGATCCGGCATACTCAGCGTCTATCGCTGAGACTACACTTATTGTGCAGGTTGCTGATCAACGTGAAGCCGAAGTGCGGGTACCGGGTAGTCAGGGTGAATTTAGTTACTGTACACAAAATTTATTTGTACAAAACTGTCAGTTATGAGTGTAGGACGGTATGGTTGTATTTATTTGGGACTCGGGTAGATGCTCACTTGTCTTTAAAGTTACCCTTGGTTAGAATGATGTATAGGATGCGGACATAGTATGATGTATAGTATATCTTGTTGTCACAGCGGTTTAGTAGTGTTGCTGTTTTAGTGTTGGATTTAGTTTCTGTTTCATTACTCGCATGGGCGAGTAATGGCAGGTGACACCCGAGTGAGTTTTAATGATGTTTATTCTTCCGCTGTAAGACGCCTTATTTTTCTGTTAACGTGAGTGGCTAATACGTGTTTATTTGAGAGGGGTGTTACAAGTAATTACACTCATAGGTTAGCACTCAGAGTTTCCTCCTAATTGTTCACACACAAATTGAGTGATAATGGGTATCACTTCATCCGATCAATGTACGCGCACATTAATAAACGCTTTGAGGGCCGAATCATATAGCACATACACAATACATGCATACAATAGTTATTCTTAACACTTAAACACACAATATGTCTGAACCCAAGGAAACCCTTAGGACGTTTAGACCACACATTCACATACCGTTCACCACTAAACAATGCTAGCGTGACGGTTCACGCTTATCCTCTATCACTCTGAAGCTCGTATCTACCAGCCCGTATCTCTGGAATGTATCACTCTAATATCAGTGTCCATATTTCGAGTCTATTTAATCATCCCAGAATAATTTCTAATCCTTACCCCATAGTTAACCCCTTAGTTGGTTATTCGTTTAACTCGGGTTTAATTATACTCTATGGCTTACAAGCATGTAATATTTGATATCATAACGATATTCATTACTTTGGAATTTAACTCCTAATGACTCTTTGTCCTTTACTAAGGTTATTTGCCTTTGTACAATTTAATCTACGCTATATGTATACATATATATATTGATTTACTAATATAGATATATAATATAGTTTATTTCAATATTTTATTTGACGAGTTATACTCCAACTTTTAATTACATATCATTTTATGTATCGGTCAACTTAACTACTTGGTCACTTTGTGTTGATTTGGTCAATTTAATTTGACTCGGTCAATGTTCCAAATCTATGTTATATTATAGTCAATATTTATCTATGAACTCTTACTCCATTATATTATAGCACTTATAATTTTAATTCCGCCTCATAAATCTTTCCACATTAATAAAAAAATGGTTAACAATCATACTCCCTCCGTCCTGAATTGACCGTCCTGTTTACTATTTGGACATGTCGTTTGACTTCAATTTTTAATATATAAGATAAATTAATTTTGAAAATTTAAGTTTTGCATATGATTCCTTACATGATAAACTATATGTTACAAAATTTAGTTTTATAAAATTATTTTATCTTATATGCTTAATATTGAAGTGGAAAAACGTGACATAAAGCAAACAAGATGGTAAATTCAGGACGGAGGGAGTATTACATTATCCACCTTATATTATAAATTCATATTGTGTGAATTATAAGGTTTTCCGTAATGGATTAACCCATTATTACATGTGGAGTACACATTTATTTACTTATGCCATCTATATATTCACAATTCTCTTATTAAGAATTTATCCTAACATTATACAATGTATTTTATACATCATTATGTTCCTTATTCCATAAGGTTTCTAACCAGATGTTATACTCCCCAAATTTCTAATTTAATCACATTATTTTATGTGATTGTTCATAGGGTATACTTATACCATATTAATTTCCTTATAACATATTCACTCATACTTTAATATAATGTCACATTATATCATTTGAACTTTACATTATAACCAGCCTATAGTTTCATTAATTTCAAACTGGCCCATACTCTTTTTGGAAATTATAAACTCTCCACATTAACTTTTTGATTATTTACAAAATCTCTCCAAATAATTATATTTGTTACACTTCTAACCTTATTTAATTTATAACCCAAGGTTTCCAACTATGTCATATATAATCGAACAACCCCTAACATTTTCTAGATTTTTTCTTTTCACCCACAACTTTCTTTTAATTACATATTGCCCCTCTTTATTTCACAAATTTACAATTCAATACTAAAAACTTTGTATTATACATATTAGCTTATTTAATTCCAAAAACTACCCAAATATTATCTTAAATTTTTGAACATCCCCTAGGCTGTCCCAATATTGTTTCTACCCCAGATTTTTCAGTTAATTACACATTAACCCCTTAAGTTTTATAAATGTTACATTTTGATATTTAAACTATATATTATAATCCTTAATTTATTAAATCCCCCAAACCAACCCAAAATTCTTAAATTAATTCGAATAGACCCCTAGGGTCATAATATTTTTGTTCCAGCCCTTATATTCTCGGTAATTACACAATAACCTCATTTGTTTTTATAATTGTTATTTTTAACCTAATATTTCATTAAACTAACAAAATTGTTATTTTCATTACTTTAATTTGGTCAAATCTCACACGTGGTCAAGGTTGACCACCCAAAATACTCCTTTAACCCATACTTATATAATTTGTGATTTGACCGAATTATTTCTCTAGTTTTACATTTAAATACTTTAATTATATAAAATTAGTATTTTATGTTTTTATAATTCCAAAACAGCCCCTCACGGATTTAATAAATGTTTGTCACCCTATACTTTATTTAATTACACTTTGACCCCATTAACAAGTCCTTTCTTCATTTAAACACTTATAAGGTTTGTAATTCATTTAAATTATATTATGACTTTATATTTAATTTATGTAACACCTAAATTCATCTAAAACGTTCCTAAGTGATCATGTTCACTAAAATCACATTTTAGAACCAGAAGTTTATATAATTCATTTTATCACGCCAAAACTTAATAATTAATAATTAAATCTTTAAATACCCATAATAAATGGCCTAAATGCATGGCCTTGAACATAATATTACATTAATCATAAAATGACATTAAAATTCTCATACACATATTATTCTCCATGGCTTTTCTATACTTTATACTTAACCGTTTCAAATCATTTTTCTTTCACATTTAACTTATAAACTTGACTTTATTAAGTCATTAGCACCTAAGTCCACCAACCAAACACTTAACCATAATTTAATACACATTATAAAGGTTTAATTACCCCCCCCCCCCCCCCCACACACACACATGTTCTCGGTCCTATTCCATTTTATAACATAATTAGCTTTAAAGCATTAAAACATAATATAACTTTAACTTACTTGTTTAAGCTTTCAAAACCAGCAAGCAACCCTTATAATTTTTGACCCTAACTTATAAAGGAACTTAGGTTAGTTTTTAGCTCAAAACACAAGCATTAACTTGATGATTTAGTTTTTAAGGCTTAGTAATTTACTTACCCTTCAAATATCAACTTTTTGAGCTTGTTCTCCACCACCTTGTTCAAGGGTAAGGATTTGGTGTTGAATATAAGTTTGGTACAGAATATTACATGAAAAGAAATGATTAAGTTAGGTCTTTGGAAGACTTAACAACATAAGGGACTTTAAGGCTTAAATTTGACTTGAAAGAGTCATGAAATTACCTTGGTAGCTCAAGTAATTTTTGGTCGATTTTAGCAAGGAAAGAAGAGTGTTAGATCTCTACTAAAACCATGCCAACTCAGTAGATTAAAACATATGGGAAAGTCTAGTTAAGCTTACCCTTTGTTAACTCCTTAAAGATAATTTTTGTGGTGAAATCGGCTACTTATTCAAGGGTTTGGAGGAGCTACTGCCCAAACATGGAAATGGGGAGAAAATGAGTGGAAACACTCATGAAAACCGGTCATAACAAGTATAGAAAGAAAGGTGGAAGCTTAGAGCATGTTTTTACCTTAAGCGTGATCTTTGTGTTCTTCTTGCTCAAAGCCTCTTGTTTCAGCCAAGAATAGGTACCATTTGGAGGAGAAACTCGCTCTGATTGATCCATGGAAATGGTTTGATTTATAGCTCATTGGATAGATGATGAAAAGATGAAGAGATTGATATATGATTTAGCTTGAGAGTTTACCTTATGAAGTTGGAGTTGGATTTCTCTTGCACTTGCTCAAGAACACCAAGAATGCTGGAATGGAGGGTTTAAAAGAGCTGAAACTTGGCAGGCTAAGGAGGGAAGAAAGAGAATGAGATGTATGGGTATTATGAAGGAAAAAGTCTTGTAGTAGGTAAGCTAGTTGTATTGTTTGTTTATTTTAATTCACTTGCTTTTTGACTTCCCTCTTTTCGGCCTGTGCAGTACGTAAAAGAAGGAGGGAGAGTTGGGTGTGTTCAGATTTTGTAAGGAGGAATGGTAAACGGAGTGATATTAGGTATAAAGTAGTAATATTACTAGGTTGTACTTGCTTGTTTATTTTTACTTGCTTTTGGGTTCCCTTTCTCTAATAATGCAGCCGGCCAACAAGCTTTTGGATGGAGTTTTCAAAATTCCAAGACTTAATATTAAGATTTTAAAGTTGTACACTTGTGACTATGTTTATGTGTTATGTGGTAACATGTGTTATTTTTCTTGTTTTAATGTATATATATAAGTGCTTGTAGTTTAGTTTGACTATATAAAATATTTTATATAGTCCCTATCACTTTATTTGTGATATTAGCACATGTATTAATATGTTACATGCAATATTAATTTTAGGCGTTGATTTCTTCTTAATAATGTTCTCTCTTTGGTTAGATAATTTATGTATAGTTTGATGTCCATTTTGGACTATATATTGATACAATAATATTCATAATGAATATTGCTCATTAAATAGATAATTATTGATTATTCCTTTTTATTTCAGTCAACTCCTTATTAATTAATGTAATAAATGTTTGGGGCATTTCAGTAAAGTTTCAAATTGGGCGGTATTTTGTGAAATTTGCTCAAACCTTAGAAGTATTTGGTAAATTTTCCCTTATATTAATTTCAATAGACATAATAGCCGAAAAGTTTTCATACATTTGGTATACCAATACAAACCAAAACAATGTTTGAACTTTGAATATGCATTTACGTGGTAATGCACTAGTAATTCTTATATTTCCAGTAGGATTTTTAAGTTGTTCAATATAATAATTATTTTTTTATATTACTTTTACATTTTCCAAAGTCTCGACTTATCTAAAAAGTGAACGGTAGTATTTGAATACAATATTGTTAGTACTTGACTAAGGTTGTTGTTATATGACTAGCTATAAAGGTGGTATTGAATTTACTTTTGTATGAAATATAATTGTTGTATAGTCATTAATGCATGATATACTTAATACTTTAGTAATTGAATAAACCTGATAAGTTATGCCAATAGAGTTTAGATAAGGGCTTGAGTAGGTTGTTTCATGTAACTCTAATAAAAGTGTTTAATTCAGATTTGTATTCATTTTCTAATCTTTATGTGCTGTTATACAATTCCAATGTTCACTCGGTTTCTAATGAGCTAAATTATGTATAATAGTGGTAGTCTAGTTCAATGGTCATTTCATATAAGTATATGAATGTTAATACTTGAAGTATCTGATTATGCTCAATTAGTAAGTGATTTAGTATTAATTCAGTACATTATTACATACAAATATATACAAATTTAAAAGATATTAGTATTTCGGGTAAGCTTTAGACGGTAAACCAATTCAAAATACAGTTAGTAATTTCTTTTCCTTCACTAGACATGTAATGTAACTAAATAGTCATAATGGGTAGATGGATAGACAACCTAGTATATAGATCTGCAATATAATAATTAATTTAAAAAGATAGTTGATAAAAAGTTACAGAAATAATTAGTAACATTCACAAACTGAATATATAAACATGTGTCTACTTTATATTTAAACATTAATCGTGTGATTAATAGCCAACCAATTGTCTACTTAAATTAACTTTATATTAATGCATTGTATATAAATATTTGTATACTTATGTAATCACCTTTTAGACAAATATTTGTATACTTAATATATAAAGTTAACATTATACATTTGTCTCCTAAATATATCCACAATCATATACTTAAGTACATTATATATTTCAGTCAAATACTTGATTTATCTAGATTCGTATACTTAGTATCTAAATAATCGAATACTTTATTTATAAAAAAACTTGTACGCTTAATATAAAAAGTACAAAATTTATAAACATTCATACACTTAGTATCTAATCAGACGTATACTTAAAGAAACTTTATATTGATTCACTATATATAAATACTCATATACTTAAGTAAATGTTATTCACACAAACATCCATATATATATATATATATATACACTTTATAAATCAATATTTCTACACTTTATATATCAATATTCAAATACTTTATAAAATTGGGCTCATACACATTATATATCTATATTCAAACACTTAATATAAACACTCATATACACAATATTTATGCATTCCTATACTTATTTATTTAGATTCGTATACTTAGTATGTAAATAGTCGAATACTTTATTTATAAATGAGACAAAGACACATCCAAGTCTTATTTATATAGATTTGTCTTTCTCTTCGACCTGGTCTTTGCAATGTGCTAATCCAAGTCCATTCGCATTTAGTTTCTTTTCAACTACAAAATACAAACACAATCACAAAATAAAAGAAAAACCCACAATAAAAGCAGGGAGTCACAAGATGAGCAGACCTAACTGGATTCAGAGGAGCATAAAGAGCAATAAGAAGAAACAATCATTCTGGGTAGGGGATAGAGCAGAAAACATTTAGTTGAAGATGAGAAGTAACAAAAAATTACCTATGAGTAGCACACATTTGAATTAGACAATGAAAGCCTGAACTTGTAAGAATCTAGTTTGTCAGTGGAATATGGTGGTGTCGGCATAAACTTCACATGGAAATCAAAGATGAATATTGGTAAATGACGGAAGAAATTGAAGATGAATATTGGTACTTGAAGGAAGAACATGAAGCCATAATTTTTGTTTTGAAACCATTTGAAAAACGAGGAGGGGTGGAAGGTGAGATTATTGAGCGGCAAATGATTTTAACTAATTCAATTTTGTGAGGAAGTGGAAAATTCACCATAATTATTGAAGACTAGTTATTAGGCATTGGTAAGTCTGCATATTTATTTTTCATTTTAGTGGCTAATTATTAGGTATTGGTAAGTCTGCATATTTATTTTTCATTTAAAAATAAATAAAACTGTGATAAAAGTAATTGACCATTAGATTACTCCCTCTTTTAATACAATGGATGAAATTTAGTTCAAAGGAATCAGGGACTTGGAATGTACGGCCCTGACCTTCATGCGATATATTTAAGTGTTGGAGTAGAAAAAAAAGAGCTGAACAAACAGTTAGAACGGATATCCATTAAACTGAAGTTTGAAACAAAGTATGGTGTTTGGTTATTTTGCTCATAAATGAATTAAAGTATTATTATAATAGCCGATTATTACAGATAACCGAAGTTTGAATTTCAATATCCAATAACCAAGTTGTACTTTATTATGGATAACCGTTTAACTGGAATAACTGAACTTTTGTAGAATAGTTAAAAAATACGATGATCGAACCTAGAACAAAAACAGTTATTTCGGATGATTGAAATTACTACCCCGTTTGCTCACCCCTATCAAAAGGAGGACTCAATTATGGGTTTTCCAGTTTGGAAGTGAATGGTCCTGCTATCCATCATCACCATTGGTCGACAAATTACCACACTCATCTTCACAACTTTTCACTATGTACCAGTGGTGAATCGAGCTTATAACCTATGGGGCACGTGCCCCCGTAGGTTTTTGGAAAAATACAAGTATATATATGTATATATATAACAAAAATATATAATAAATGTTAGATAATTAAATAGTGTAACCGAAATATGATGTTTTGACATTCAAAATAGTGCATATTCAAATTGTAATATAAATATTAAATTTTTAATATTTTATTTCTCAGATTGTTATTCGATAAAAAGTGTCTTGCCCGCCAAAGGCGGATGGGGCTCCAATTCCCCGAAACTTTTGAAAATTAGTTAAATGACCTTATAAATTTTTGAAAAATATAAAATAACATAATATTTAAAGTGTGATAGTGTCAAAAAATTGTTTACCCCCACAAACAAAATTTTTGAATCCACTACTGACACCCACAGGTTTGAAAATCTAGGTCCACCACTGCAATGTACGATGGTCAATTATGACAATGATTGCCATAACGCATATAGAAAAGCAAAAAGTTTCCAATACCATATGCTATTATCTATGTTTGTCGATCAACCTAGTAATAACGGTACTTTAATCGGTAGCTCTTAACCTGATATGAGGCATTTTCTTCCACAGCAAGAATAAGGATGATCAATGACTGTCCTTTGTGAGTTGGATTTTTGTCTGTTTTATCATCAGTTCTACCTTGTTGGTTGTTAAGACTTTCTTGTTTCTAAGGTGGAGGGATGATATGGTCAATGAGAGGTTTAGAGAAAGGATCGTTCAAGGTGCCTTTCAACTTTATTTTTTTGCCCTCTTTTGCGGTTTGCATTTGACTATTATCAATCCCCGACCCTCGTCATCAACAATAGACGACGAGACAAGGAAGCAGATAATCAAAACAAGATTTTCTTAGCATGATTATGAAGGATCATGTTGTGTCTAATGACCCAACCGTGTATGATTTACTAGAAAAGCTCGATACTTTCAGGACATGGTGCTAGCCTCATATAAGAAGGATGATGATCTTGAGTATGAGGATGAAGAGCTCCCGGGAAGTTGCAGCTAGACCAGCCCAAGAGATGACCTGTAAGTATCCTTTCCATTCCGACCAATTTTTAATTAAATACTTCAGTAGTAGTGATGAGATACACTTATGATTTGGTCCATTTGATATTATCCCATTCGATTTGGATACCTAGTGTAAATTACTTAAATTATAGAACTATCATGATATTCTCTTCATATTTCATTGTTTATAATTATAACTCAAATCGTAAAGTATAAATGTATACAATTACAGTAGTATTATGATCATTTTTGTAAATTCATGATATATAACAAATGATAGAATAATGAGAAGTATGAAATATAGCGATAAACATGATAGTAGGTATAAAATTTATTGGTTGTATTATTTTTATTTACATTCAAATTTGTAAAAGAAAATAATTTATCATTTACTACTTATTGTAATAAATATATTATTTATATAACTAATGCTATTTTCAACATATTTAATACTAATATATATATATCTTATAAAATGCTTTGAATAATAGAATAACTATAAGTATTCTATTTAAGTGCATACAAAATTTTGTCTATTTAATTATTCATAATTATATGGTTTATTATTAGTCTTCATGTAGTATAATTTCACTGTTTCAGTGTACCTACAATGTAACTTCAGTTTGCCTGCATTACAACTTTAGTTTACTTACACCAAAACATATCACAACTTATACATTTTCAATGACCCATTGTAGAACATTATGATTAACGTAAGGTAATGTCATTTTTTAGTATTTGTTATTGCATATTCAATCATATATTTGAAAATTTTAGGCACATGTTCAGCTGTCAAACTATTTTCTCTATACTTTATAGACTCACCTGCGACATATTGTCGTTTTACATGCGCGGATAAAGCAAGAGTTACCTGCACCATAACAGGAACTTATATGACCAATCCTCATAAAGTTGTGTCTAAAGCATACTGCAAATATGTTTATATTAAAGTAAGGGTGTGTTTAATCAAAGGTTAGCATATTTTAACAATGCGCTCAACTATCGGTTTATCTATTAATCCTTTATCTGTTTCCATGCGGATTATAGTTATCGTCAAAATAACATAATATGCTTTGGTTGACCGGTAAAATTTTCATATAGAATTCCCAACATCCAACAACTGATGCACTTACAAAAACTCTCAATCTTCCGAAGAGGGTGTATATCAGGAACATTTTTTCAAAATGAGTGATGATATAAAACAATCTATCTCAATGCCTCCCGTTTAACCTAAACTCTCTCTTTTGGCTCAACTTGGTTCAAACCTGGAAAAATAATATAAATGAGTGATCCTATTTGTCACCCGTCATTAGGTAAAAAAACACATAAACCTCTCAACTAAAAACTTGTACTTATACTGAGTGTAAATAACTTATATTATAGAACTTTCATGATATTCTCTTTATATTTCATTGTTTTTAAATCTAACTCGTAAAGTATATACGTTATACAATTACAATAGTTAAGATCATTTTTGCAAATTTGTGAAATATAACAAATGATAGAATAATATGAAGTATAAAAATTGAGAAAAACATGATACTCCCTCCGTTCAACAATATATGTCATTTTGGAAACTTGTACACTTATTAAGAAAAGTAGAAAAATGAAGCTTGTATCTTTACTTTTTACTTTTCCATTTAATAATTAATTTTGTGTTAAATAGTAGGATTAAAAGTGGAAAAAAGTGTGTCAAAAAGTTAGAATGACATAGATTTTTGAACAAGAACCTCATCTTAAAACAACAAATGTTAATTAATGGAGGGAGTTGTAGGTATAAAACTTATTGGTCATATTATTTTTATTCACATGCAAATTTGTAAGAGAAAATAATTTATCATTTATTTATTGTAACATATATTATTTATATAGCTAATGCTATTTTCAACATATTAATTACTATATATGTATATTATAACTCTTTGAATAATAGAATAACTATAAATACTTTATTTAAGTACATACAAAATTTTTCCTACCTGCATTGTAACTTCAGTTTACCTGCATTATAACTTCAATTTACTTACACTAACACAAATCACAACTTATACATTTTCGATGACCCAATGCAACACATTATGATTAACATAAGGTAATGTCATTTTTTAGTATTTTTTCCTACATTTTTAATGATGTATTTAAAAGTTTTAAGCACATTTTCCAGTATCAATATATTTTCTCAATACTCTATAGGCTCACCTGCAACACGCCGTCATTTTACATGCGCGGACACAACAAGTGTTACCTACACTGTAACATGAACTTGTAAGACCAAACATCATTATGTTGTGACTAAAGTAGACTGGAAATTTGTTTTAGTTGAAGTAAGGGCATGTTTAAACATACATTAACATGTTTGAACAATGTGTCCAACAGTCATTTTATCTATTATTCTTTCATCTGTCAAAATAAAATGTCATGCTTCAAGTTGGCAGGTAACATTTTCTTATAGAATCCTCTACATTTAACAACCGATGCACCAATAAATACTCTTAATCTTCCGAAGAGGATGTTAATCAAAAACATTTATTCGAAATGAGTAATGAAGTAGAACAATCCATCTAAAGTTCTTCCGTATGACCTAAACTCACACTTTTGAATCGAAATGTGAATTTTGCAACATGGTTCAAAGGTGGAAAAAAATTTATAAATGCATGTACCCTTTGCCGTAATACATTAGATAAAAAACACCTAAACAACTCGAGTAAAAACTTGTACTTATACTTAACTCAAATCATAAAGTATAAATGTACAGTACAATAGTATTTTGATCATTTTTGCAAATTCATGATATGTAGCAAATGATAGAATAAGATGAAATATGAAATTTGAGAAAAACATGATATTAGGCATACAAATTATTGGTAGCTAGTATTATTTTTACTCACATTCATATTAGTAATAGAAAATAATTTGTCATTTACTTATTGTACTATATATTACTATTTATATAGCTAATGCTATTTTCAACATATTAAATACTAATATATATATATATTAAGAAAGCTTTGAATAATATTATATAGAATTCCGTCTATTAAATTACTCATAATTATATGGTTTATTATTAGTCTTCGTGTAATATAGTTTTAGTTTACCTGCACTCTAACATCAGTTTACTTGCATTGTAACTTTAGTTTACCTACACCAAGACAGATTACAACTTATACATTATAATGAAGATGGGCAAATAAATGATCCATTACCAACTACTATAACGGTAGATTTACCAAAATCATTAAATATCGTACATTTTGTTAAATAAATATTAATAACTCAGGGGCAGTAAAAGGGATATTAAGAAAAACAAATAAAAAAGTAGTACTCACAGAGCTCAAAAAATTGTCGATTACAAAAAAAGTGAAAAGAACTTTTTATTTTTATTAATGACTATTATGGGAATAAGGACTTAAAAAGATGTTATAGGAATATTCATAAGGGTGGAAGATCATCATCAAATAATTGAAAACTGAAATTATAGGGGGTGTCTCTGCCAATGAGATTAGGGATGTGACTAAATAATATGATTCCTCTTTCTATGCATGGCTTGGCCTTTATTTTTTGGGTTGAAAACTAGCATTGTTTTAATACAATTGGAGAAATATCAAATATATAAGTATTTTATATTAATGAGGCACGTGTTGTTACAGAATGTCTCGAGTAGTTGAGGTGGCAGGCGCCCAAGCTCTTGGCAACCTCGTTGCACTGGTACAAAGTTGCTGTGGACTAATATGTCAATGGCTCGTACGCAAGCGTAAATTTTACAAAAAGTTGGAGAGTAACATAGAGCGCCTCCGAGGGGAAGCTAGTATTCTCACAGCAAAGAAAGAGGACGTAATTCGTCGGATAGCAGCTTTGAATTCTAGGTACGAGAGTACATCAGTTATCGAAGTCTGGCTAGACAGGGTAGACACTGAGCTAAATATCGACATACTTGAGGAGAGGTACGGGATTTATACTAGCAATTGGGGTCGTCGATGTAACTTTTTTGCTGTTTCGGAACTGAGTAAAGATATTGAAGCAAAGTTCGAAAGTCTGCATGGTCTGGTGTTGAACGTAGATGAATACTGCCTAGCCCAGCTGAGAGAACCAGTACATAACAAAAGAATTGAGTTGCAGAAGATATACAAGTTGGATTCTTAAGAGGATATCGTGAACTTGCTGACTGGTTTTGTCCAAGATGAAAAATTGCAATTGATACGAGTATGGGGGACAGCCGGAATAGGAAAAACAACAATCTTGCAGAAACTGAGTATGGGGCCAATTGTATACTGTGAAGTATCTCCATTTCAAGATTCAACCTACCACTGAGTAATAAGATATTTGATCATCCGGATTGTCCTTTCGATATTGTCATATGTGGTAGGTTGAATCTTGAAATGGAGATACTTCACAGTATACAATTGGCCCCCATACTCAGTTTCTACAAGATTGTTGTTTTTCCTATTCCGGCTGTCCCCCATACTCCTATCAATCGCAACTTTTCATCTTGGACAAAACCAGTCAGCAAGTTCACGATATCCTCTTGAGAATCCAACTTGTATACCTTCTGCAACTCAATTCTTTCGTTATGTACCGGTTCTCTCAGCTGGGCTAGGCAATATTCATCTACGTTCGACACCAGACCATGCAGACTTTCAAACTTTGCTTCAATATCTTTACTCAGTTCCGAAACAGCAAAAAAGTTACATCCACGACTTCAATTGCTGGTATAAATCCCGTACCTCTCCTCAAGTATGTCGATATTTAGCTCAGTGTCTACCCTGTCTAGCCAGACTTCGATAACTGATGTACTCTCGTACCTAGAATTCAAAGCTGCTATCAGACGGATTACATCCTCTTTCTTTGCTGTGAGAATACTAGCTTCCCGTCGGAGGCGCTCTATGTTACTCTCCTACTTTTTGTAAAATTTACGCTTGCGTAGGAGCCATTGACATATTAGTCCACATCAACTTTGTACCGGTGCAACGAGGTTGCCAAGAGCTTGGGCGCCTGCCACCTCAACTACTCCTGACATTTTGTAACAACACGTGCCTCATTAATATCAAATACTTATATATTTAATATTTCTGCAATTGTTAAAACAATGCTAGTTTTCAACCCAAAAAAAAAGCCCAAGCCATGCATAGAAAGAGGAATCATATTATTTAGTCACATCCCTAATCCCATTGGCGGAGACACCCCCTATAATTCCAGTTTTCAATTATTTGATGATGATCGTCCACCCTTATGAATATTCTATAACATCTTTTTAAGTCCTTATTCCCATAATAGTCATTAATAAAAATAAAAAATTCTTTTCACTTTTTTGTAATCAACAAACCAAAACAATGTTTGAACTTTGAATATGCATTTACGTGGTAATGCGCTAGTAATTCTTATATTTCCAGTAGGATTTTTAAGTAGTTCAATATAATAATTATTTTTTTATATTACTTTTACATTTTCCAAAGTCTCGACTCTATTTCCAATGCAATAGATAGTAAAAAGTGAACGGTAGTATTTGAATACAATATTATTAGTACTTGACTAAGGTTGTTGTTATATGACTAGCCATAAAGGTGGTATTGAATTTACTTTTGTATGAAATATAATTGTTGTATAGTCATTAATGCATGATACTACTTTAGTAATTGAATAAACCTGATTAGTTATGCAAATAGAGTTTAGATAAGGGCTTGAGTAGGTTGTTTCATGTAATTCGTATAAAAGGGTGTTAATTCAGATTTGTTTTCATTTTTCTAATCTTTATGTGCTGCTATTACAATTTCCAATGTTCACTCGGTTTCTAATGAGCTAAATTATGTATAATAGTGGTAGTTCAATGGTCATTTTTATAAAGTATATGAATGTTAATACTTGAAGTATCTGATTATGCTCACATTAGTAAGTGATTTAGTATTAATTCAGTACATTATTACATACAATATATACAAATTTAACATATATTAGTATTCGGGTAAGCTTTAGACGGTAAACCAATTCAAATACAGTTAGTAATTTCTTTTTCCTTCACTAGACATGTAATGTAACTAAATAGTCATAATGGGTAGATGGATAGACAACCTAGTATATAGATCTGCAATGTAATAATTAATTTAAAAAGATAGTTGATAAAAAGTTACAAAAATAATTAGTAACATTCACAAACTGAATATATAAACATTTGTCTACTTTATATTTAAACATTAATCGTGTGATTAATAGCCAACCAATTGTCTACTTAAATTAACTTTATATTAATGCATTGTATATAAATATTTGTATACTTATGTAATCACCTTTTAGACAAATATTTGTATACTTAATATATAAAGTTAACATTATACATTCGTCTCCTAAATATATCCACAATCATATACTTAAGTACATTATATATTTCAGTCAAATACTTGATTTATCTAGATTCGTACACTTAGTATCTAAATAATCGAATACTTTATTTATAAAAAAACTTGTACACTTAATATAAAAAGTACAAAATTTATAAACATTCATACACTTAGTATCTAATCAGACGTATACTTAAAGAAACTTTATATTGATTCACTATATATAAATACTCATATACTTAAGTAAACGTTATTCACACAAACATCCGTATACTTTACATATCAATATTCGTATACTTTTTTTTTTATATATATATCAACATTCGTACACTTTATAAATCAATATTTCTACACTTTATAATTTATATATCAATATTCAAATACTTTATAAATTTGGGCTCATACACATTATATATCTATATTCAAACACTTAATATAAACACTCATATCCACAATATTTATGCATTCCTATACTTATTTATTTAGATTCGTATACTTAGGGTGCGTTCACTTCGGGGTAATCAGCAAAGGGAAACGGAATCATTCCCTTTGTGGTTGTTGTTTTATATTTTTATTGATTCTGTTTCCCCCACTTCCACTTTTGAAAACCCCCATATCCCTTTTAGCGATTCCCCAAAAATCCAAGGGAAAAGTATTCCCTTTCCTCCCTCTTACCACTATCTTCATCTTTAATATAAACAAATATTAATATATATGGTATATAATCTATATAAATACTAATATATGATACATAATTTTTATAAATATTAATATATAATATTTTTATCTAATAGAAATAGAAATATAAATATATTTTATTTATAATTTATATAAATATAAATATGGATATGAATATATTGTATATTATATAAATATTTAATGTATATCATTTATAATTTAAAATAAATATTAATGTATAATTTATAATAAATTAATAATATATTATTTATATTTGGAAAAATGAACAAATACTAGATATAATATATAAATATTATTTATAATTTAACTACAATAAAATTCTAAAATAATATAAATTATTAATAAATTTAGATAAATTAATATAATAATCATTATCATATTAGTTATAATTTTAAAAATATGAACAACCATCAAAATACTATTTATACTTAAATTCTATAAAGATAGAAAATTATTATATATATTGTTTATAAAGTTAAAATATTTATGTATAAATATATATATATATGTAAATATTTATATATTATTTAATTAATTAAATATTAAAATAATATAAATAAATATTATTAAAATTTAAATACTATAAAATTAAAAAATATATAGTTATATATATTTTATATAAATATTATATTATTTACAACTTAAATACTATAGAATTAAAAAGTAAATATTATATATAGACAAATTTCAAAATTGTTATATAATAGATATATAGATCTTAAATATATGTATATATAATTTAATAATATTAATATATATTATTATAATTTAAAAACTATTTTATAGAATAATATATAAAGATTAGTATATATCACATAAAAATTAGATAAATATTAATATATATTATTCATAATATCTGTTTGGAACCAAACAATAACAAAGACAATAATTAGGAATTCTATTCCGTTTTCGTGTTAGAATCAAACAGACTTTTTGATTTGGGGAAATCCCTTTCCTTTCCATTCTCTTTCCTGATTTCATTCCGTTTCCGCACTTCGGAGTGAACACACCCTTAGAATGTAAATAGTCAAATACTTTAATTATAAATGAGACAAAGACATATCCAAGTCTTATTTATATAGATTTGTCTTTCTCTTCGATCTGGTCTTTGCAATGTGCTAATCCAAGTCCATTCGCATTTAGTTTCTTTTCAACTACAAAATACAAACACAATCACAAAATACAAGGAAAACCCACAATAAAAGCAGGAAGTCACAAGATGAGCAGACTTAACTAGATTCAGAGAACCATAAAGAGCAATAAGAAGAAACAATCATTCTGGGTAAGGGATAGAGCATAAAACATTAAGTTGAAGATGAGAAGTAACAAAAAATTACCTATGAGTAGCACACATTTGAATTAGACAACAAGAGCCTCAACTAGTAAGAATCTGGTTTGTCAGTCGAATATGGTGGTGTTGGCATAAACTTCACATGGAAATCAAAGATGAATATTGGTAAATGACGGAAGAAATTGAAGATGAATATTGGTACATGAAGGAAGAACATGGAGCCATAATTTTTTTTTGAAACCATTTGAAAAACGAGGAGGGGTGGAAGGTGAGATTATTGAGCGGCAAATGATTTTAGCTAATTCAATTTTGTGAGGAAGTGGAAAAATCACCACAATTATTGAAGACTAGTTATTAGGTATTGGTAAGTCTGCATATTTATTTTTCATTTTAGAGGCTAATTATTAGGTATTGGTAAGTCTGCATATTTATTTTTCATTTAAAAATAAATAAAACTGTGATAAAAGTAATTGACCATTAGATTACTCCCTCTTTTAATACAATGGATGAAATTTAATTCAAAGGAATCAGTGGAATGTACGGCCCTGACCTTCTTGCGATATATTTAAGTGCTGGAGTATAAAAAAAAGAGCTGAACAAACAGTTAGAACGGATATCCGTTAAACTGAAGTTTGAAACAAAGTATGAAGTTTGGTTATTTTGATCATAACTGAATTAAAATATTATTATAATAGTCGATTATTACAGATAACCGAAGTTTGAATTTCAATATCCAATAACCAAGTTGTACTTTATTATGGATAACCGTTTAACTGGAATAACTGAACTTTTGTAGAATAGTTAAAAAATACGATGATCGAACCTAGAACAAAAAACAGTTATTTCGGATGACTGAAATTACTGCCCCGTTTGCTCAACCCTATCAAAAGGAGGACTCAATTATGGGTTTTCCAGTTTGGAAGTGAATGGTCCTGCTATCCATCATCACTATTGGTCGACAAATTACCACACTCATCTTCACAACTTTTCACTATGTACCAGTGGTGAACCGAGCTTATAACCTGTGGGGCACGTGCCCCCACAGGTTTTTGGAAAAATACAAGTATATATGTGTATATATAACAAAAAAAATAAATGTTAGATAATTAAATAGTGTAACCGAAATATGATGTTTTGACATTCAAAATAGTGCATATTCAAATTGTAATATAAATATTAAATATTATTTTAAAATTAAATTTTTAATATTTTATTTCACAGATTGTTATTCGATAAAAAGTGTCTTGCCTGCCAAAGGCGGATGGGGCTCCAATTCCCCGAAACTTTTGAAAATTAGTTAAATGACCTTATAAATTTTTGAAAAATATAAAATAACATAATATTTTAAAGTGTGATAGTGTCAAAAAATTGTTTACCCCCACAAACAAAATTTTTGAATCCACTACTGACACCCACAGGTTTGAAAATCTAGGTCCACCACTGCAATGTACGATGGTCAATTATGACAATGATTTCCATTCGCATATAGAAAAGCAAAAAGTTTCCAATACCATATGCTATTATCTATGTTTGTCGATCAACCTAGTAATAACAGTACTTTAATCGGTAGCTCTTAACCTGATATGAGGCATTTTCTTCCACAGCAAGAATAAGGATGATCAATGAATGTCCTTTGTGAGTTGGATTTTTGTCTGTTTTATCATCAGTTTTACCTTGTTGGTTGTTAAGGCTTTCTTGTTTAAAAGGTGGAGGGATGATATGGTCAATGGGAGGTTTAGAGAAAGGATCGTTCAAGGTGCCTTTCAACTTTATTTTTTTGCCCTCTTTTGTGGTTTGCTGATAAGTGTCAAAATGAGCATGTTTTATAGGTGTATTTCATGTTTAATATTAGCACTTTTCTTGCTCATTTCTCCACTTCGGTTAGTTTTCCTCTAGTTTATGTTTTATTGTTTTTCTCACAAAATTATTGGTTTAACATGAGGAAAACCAAGCCGGGAGTAAAATAGACGAAGAGACGAACGCGTGGATGCAAACGGCTCAGGAAACAGAGTCCAAACGAAGAATCTAGAGCCGGTCAAAGTTTGAAGTAAAATAGGCCACGGTCAAGCTGCAACCGCCCAAGAGGAGGCGGACGTCTCATATACAACCGCCTGGCGGTCCTCTCACACACAACCGCCTAGCGGACGTCTCACTCTTGTCCGCCCCATTATCACGCGGACTCCACACACGGGACTGCCCAAGAGGAGGCGGACTCCTCTCGTGCAACCGCCTAGCGGTCTCCTCACTCTTGTCCGCCCCGTTACCACGCGGACAACACTACCACTACCGCCACTTATCAGGCGGACACCACACACCAAACCGCCAGGCGGTCTTCGACGCGGTCAAGACTAAAATAGACGCCGGACTAGTTTTCTTCTTCGCGCAGTCGTCGTCTTCACCTTATCTATCTACTCCGACCACTGCCTACCTTAAATCGCTCCCGCATTTCGCCACTGTCCCCTGCAATAAATGAATGAAGCAATCAATGCTTCAATCAACGAAGCACTCAAGTGGGCAATCAACTGCAAATATCTACGGAAGACTACCTCTTCATTTCTTCTATAAAAACCCATTCCCTACAGCCTTATACGAGTGCACGGAGAAAACCAGAAAATCACTCACACTCACCTCATCTCATTCTATTCCAGTAATTCGTTCCCGTATACCATTTCACTCCATTAATTCTCTAATTCACCCACTTCACTTATAATAACCTACGTACATGTTTCACTCTTCGACCTCTCCATTTCTCCATTCACTAATCACGTCTCCGTGCTGTTATTACGTCCAACCTCTGTCAGATTTATTACCAGTTAATATGTTGGCTAAGGAGGATTTGCTCCGGGCAAGGTTTTTAATTATGGTTTGTTAAACTGTGTAATAATTTCTACCGGTTTAAATAATTTCAGTTTGTTACGATTAAAGTTTTGTTTCTCTCCCTTTTTAATAAATTTCATCGGTTTATTAAAAAGCCTTACTAAGTCTGTTTCTAATTTCATCGGTTAGATTCAGACGGGTTAATTAAGCCGTAAAACTGTAAGAACTTTTTCATCGTTTAAAGTTAATACATGTTGCAAGAATAAAGCCTCATATTCCTCTGCCGTTTACAGGCTTTTGCTCGAGTTTTCATCGGACCTTGCATTACAGGTAAACGAGTTCTTAAGAGTTTTCATCGGACCTTAAGAAAATTATAGGAATCTTGCCAAACTATTTTATTAAACCGGTAGAGATAGCACAATTAATTAAATCATATTAACCTGAACCCGGAGTTCCATTTAATTCATCTGCACTCAGTTTTCTAATCTGCTCAATATTATTCTCTTAAACAAGTCAATTAACTTCCCCCTTTTTGTGACAAGCTTAGGAACTATTTTAGCTCGCTATAAGTCCCACGGTTTGACCCCGGCCGCTTCTGTCTTCTATACTACTGCGACCGGGTTATATTTTGCAGCCCGACGGATATTTTGAGTATTAATTTCTTTCCTTTAATAACTACACCTCTTCTAATCACTCACGATAAATCCACTCTGCAAAATGGCGCCGTCGCCGGGGACTTGATTTAATCTAGTCCCTAAGCCCCGGTTAATTCACCTGTTTTATTACAATAATCTGTTAATCTACTAAAATAATTAACTAATAAAATTCAAAAAAAAAACAACTGAATCCAATTTCGGACATCTGATTTGGACATCGGACTTCGGACTTCTGATCTGACTTGGACATCTAATTTTGGACATCGGACTTCTGACATTTGTTAATATTATTTGTATTTATTTCTGTCATTTCGTTCCATTGTCATTTCGTTCCCTTGTCATTTCGTTCCATTGTATACTAACTACTAACTTAAAATTTCTGTCATTTCGTTCCATTGTCATTTCGTTCCATTGTCATTTCGTTCCATTGTATACTAACTACTAACTTAAATTTCTGTCTACTAATTCCTAACATTTTTATTATTCTAACGTATAACCAGTTCTTTTCTCTGTTTTGAGTGGTGTATGCCTTTCACCAGGTCACAGAGCCTCCCAGAGAATATTAATCACACGTTGGTTACATCCCAGAAATCGAGAGAACCTTTCTGCGCAATCTCAGGCAGAGACGAACTCAACAGAACATTACCAACACAGTGATAGATTCTGACCCGGAAGCTAACATGGCAGCTACACCAGCAACGGTTCGAAATATCAACAGGCCGTCTAACCAAGGACAACAGCCTGCTATCGTCCTTCCTCACCTCAGCCCATCCGAATACGAGGAGTGGCAAAAGCTGAAGCCATATCATCAGATTCGATGTGTGAAGGAGTTGGGCATGTTTGATGGCACCAGTCCAGACGAAGCCCTGTTACATGTTACAAAATTCTTACAACATGCCAATAGCCTTACTGCAACCGACGCAGTACTTCAATATGCAAGATTGTCATTATTCCCACACAGCTGACGGGAAACGCGAGCAAGTGGTATCATAGCTTAACACCGAGTACCATTGTTACCTGGGACGACATGGCCACCAAGTTCTATGACAAATTCCTACCTCCGAGCCGAACTTTGGAGATGATTGCTGAAATTTATAATTTTAAGCAACCAGGGTCGGAGAATATTTGTGAAACTTGGGACCGTTTCAAAGGTCTACTACTCACTTGTCCTCACCACGGTCTGACGAAAGAGCAACTATCACAGTTGTTTTACAAAGGCTTGTCCGGTCCGTGCAGAACAATGGTGTTATCTTCGTTAGGGGCTGACATTCTGAAAAAGCCGGGAGCACAATTCCTGAACAGCATGGAATCTCTCTGTGAGGAAATCAGAGACTGGGCCTCCGGTGGATCAAGGAGCGGTACTCCAGGATTATATCATGTTGGGGAGAGTGATAACAAATTCGACCAGCTCATGAGAAGCCATGAGCAACTCATGGAAAGCAATGCTCAGCAAGCAACAAAAGTGAGCACTCTACAGAAAGTGGTCGAACAGATGGCTATGAATTCCTTCCCTCAGCAAGCTAAGTCGATGATTTCCCGACCACCTACTACCCCTCCAGGCTATGCTCCTCAATCCCAACCATCTCCAACTAATTCTTGTACGCAATGTTACGGGCCTCATGACTATGAACAATGCCCCCAACTACAAGAAATGAAAGCAGCGGAGGAAGCAAACTACATCACCAACAATTCAGGATACAGACAACCATGGCAACGTAACATGCAATCCAACCTTAGCTACTCAAACACCGGAAATATCCAAAACCCACATACCCTACAAACATCCCAAAATTACAGACCTCAGTCCAATTTCCAAGGAGGCCCAAGGCAATATCAACAACAGCCTTATGGCAACGAAGCTTCATCGAGCCGACCAGCTCCACCTCCTTCGAATCCTGAGTCTGATATGTCTCAGATGCAGGAAATGTTTAAGGCGATGATGGGTAAATCACGAGATACGCAAGAAGAGGTCGCAGCTCTGCGCAAAGATCAAAAAGCCTTGCAATCTCAAATCCAACAGCTACTCACTCAACAAAGACCACCTGGTCAATTCCCTTCACAGACAAATCCCAATCCAAAGGAACAAGCAAATCAGTCTTTAGACGATGGCACATCACAATCAACAAACTTGTGTGCAGTCTCTTTAAGGAGTGGAAGGGAACTTGCCACCAGCAAAGGAAAAGAAAAGAAAATCTTGAAGATTCCTATATCAAGTTGATGAAACCACCAAAACCAACTTTACCTCCTCAGAAATTCAATTCCTACTCCTGTTACCCACCTCCATCTCGAATTACCCTCGACATCCCAACCTCCACTCATAAAAACAATGAACTCCCGTTCCCAAACAGAATGAAAAAGAAACATCTTGATGAGCAATTCTCCAAGTTCTTGAGCATTTTCAAGAAGCTGACCCTCGACATACCTCTGATCGATGCTTTGCAAGAGATGCCTAACTACGCAAAATTCCTCAAGGATCTCTTGACAAAGAAGAAAAGAAACCGGAAAAGAGACAGTGCACCTGACAGAGGAATGTTCTGCAGCCCTTCTTCGAGCACTCCCCCTAAACAAACAGATCCGGGAAATCCCGTGATCCCGTGCTTTATAGGTGGGGTGGATGTGGAAGTGGTCTATGCGACCTAGGAGCCAGCATTAATATCATGCCATACGCCACCTTCTGAAAGTTAAAGGAGGAGAAATGCAACCGGTTCCTTTTAAACTCCAACTAGCAGACAGATCAGAGATCAAGCCCATGGGCATAGTCCGAGATTTGGTAGTTGGAGTGTCTCGCTTCATCTTTCCAGCAGATTTCGTCATTCTAGAAATGGATGACGATGTCGAGGTTCCCCTGATTCTAGGTCGACCGTTTCTAAGTACCGCCAAAGCTATCATTGACGTCCACGACGGAAAATCACTCTTCGGTACGAGATGAGACGATTGAATTCGACATGCAGAAAATGATGAAGAAAAGCTCAAACTTTTCTCCTCATGCTAAGACGGTGGGATTCACAGATGACGAGGAGGAGGAAGGCGATTTTGCTACAGAGAGGACACGTATTTTCCATCTTCCATCCAGGAAGCTGAAACTGAACCCCTAGAGCAAGTATTACTTACTTCTCTAGAAGAAAAGATGGAGGATCCAGAAGTTAACGCCATGCTGGCGTACGTAGAAAAAGGAAGGGCTGGTTATCAATCGTTCCGGCCACCAATCGAAGAACTCGACAGAAAACCCCAAAAATCAATTCCATCAGTAGAACAACCACCAGAGCTCGAGCTTAAAGAAATACCCTCTAACCTCAAGTATGCTTTCCTAGCTGAAAATGACCATTTGCCTGTCATTATTTCCTCTTCTCTGAATTCCGGAGAGGAAACGAAGCTACTTGAGGTATTGAAGAAGCACAAGACAGCAATCGGGTGGACTATCGCTGATATCAAAGGAATTGATCCCTCCTATTGCACGCACCATATTTACATGGAGGAAAACTTCAAACCTATCCGACAACCTCAACGCCGGCTAAACCCTAACCTCAAGGAGGTAGTTCGGAAGGAGGTTCTGAAACTCCTTGACGCAGACATCATCTATCCAATTTCTGACAGTCCATGGGTCAGTCCTGTTCAAGTTGTCCCTAAGAAGGGGGGATCGAAGCTGTTATTAATGAAAAGGGAGAGACTATCCCTCAAAGAAAGATCACAGGATGGCGCATGTGTATTGATTATCGGCGTTTGAACTTGGCCACCAGGAAGGATCATTTCCTCTCCCCTTCATCGACCAGATGTTGGAACGACTAGCAGGGCAAGAGTACTACTGTTTTCTAGATGGGTTCTCGGGTTATTTTCAAATACCAATCGCACCTGAGGACCAGGACAAGACAACCTTCACTTGTCCTTACGGTACCTTTGCATACCGACGAATGCCTTTCGGTCTATGCAACGCCCCTGCTACCTTCCAGAGATGTATGCAAGCAATATTTGCTGACTTCATCGAGCAGAGCATAGAAGTCTTCATGGACGATTTCTCAGTCTATGGCTCTAGTTTCGACAAATGCTTGGCACAACTAGATTTGATCCTGAGACGGTGTGAGGATACGAATCTCGTCTTAAACTGGGAGAAGTGTCATTTTATGGTCAAGGACGGGATCGTCCTTGGACATAAAATATGCAAAAGGGATAGAGGTGGATAAAGCCAAGGTAGAGGTTATTGAGAAGTTACCAGCACCAACTACAGTTCGAGATATACGAGCATTTCTAGGGCATGCAGGATTTTATCGGCGGTTTATTCAGGACTTCTCCAAAATCAGCAAACCTTTGACCGACCTGCTACAGAAAGATGCCCCGTTTCATTTGATGAGAAATGTTCAGCTGCATTCCAAACAATAACACAAAAATTGGTGACAGCACCTGGTCATACCACCTGATTGGTCTCTTCCTTTTGAGATCATGTGTGACGCAAGTGACTATGCCGTGGGGGCAGCTCTTGCCAAAAGAAAGAGAAAATCTTGAGAGTGATCGCCTATGCTAGCAGAACACTGAACGACGCAGAAAAACTATACGACCACCGAAAAAGAACTTTTGGCTATAGTTTTCTCCCTCGATAAGTTCAGATCTTACTTATGGGGAAGCAAGTCATCGTGCATACAGACCACTCCGCTCTCAAATACTTATTCACGAAACAAGAAGCCAAGCCTCGCCTATTGCGCTGGATTCTTCTACTTCAAGAGTTTGACATCGAAGTCAAAGATAAGAGCGGGAAACTGAATGTCGTCGCGACCATCTCTCTAGGTTGGTGACTCCTACGGATAGTGTGCCCATCAACGAATTCTTCCCCGACGAGACTGTCTTCTCCATCACCAAAGTACAGGAGCCATGGTACGCAGACCTGGCCAATTTTTAGTCTCAGGAACAGTACCCTACGATTTTTCCTACTCCCAGAAGAAGAAATTCTTTCTGACTCGAGGCATTATTTCTGGGAGGACCCGTACTTGTTCCGAGTTAGTGCTGATGGGTTAATTCGACGATGTCTCCCGGAAGAAGAGGTTTCGAGCGTCATTCACTTTTGTCATTCTCGGGAAGCCGGAGGTCACCATGGACCCACGAGGACCGCTGCTAAGATCCTGGCCTCAGGTTTTTATTGGCCAACCCTTCATAAAGATGTGTACCAATTCTGCAGACAATGTGATAATTGTCAGAAAATGGGTAACACATCCAGGAGACATGAGATGCCGCAACAAGGGATACTAGAAGTAGAGCTCTTTGATTGTTGGGGCATAGATTTCATGGGACCGTTCCCTTCCTCGCAGGGCCACGAATATGTTCTGGTGGCAGTTGATTATGTGTCAAAGTGGGTGGAGCTATATGTCATCATGCCGATGCAAAGACAGTAACCAAGTTCCTCAAAAGCACATCTTTACCCGTTTCGGCGTGCCCAGAATTATTATCAGTGATGGGGAACACACTTCTGCAACCGTTTATTCGAAGCACTTATGGTTAAATACGGGGTACGTCACAAGGTAGCTTTACCTTATCACCCCCAGACAAACGGTCAAGCAGAAGTTTCCAACCGAGAGTTAAAATGGATCCTTCAGAAGACGGTTAACTCATCGAGAAAGGATTGGGCACTTAAACTGGATGATGCGCTTTGGGCTTACCGTACTGCATTCAAGACTCCCATCGGGATGTCTCCTTTTAAGCTTGTTTATGGGAAATCATGTCATCTGCCAGTCGAGCTGGAACATAAGGCGTATTGGGCACTCAAGGCCCTAAACTTCGATTTAGAAGCCGCAGGAGAAAAGCGGAAGTTTCAACTCTCTGAACTCGAGGAGTTAAGAGATCAGGCATACCAAAGTGCGACGATATACAAGGACCGCACCAAGAAACTTCATGACCAGATGATCCACAAACGCGACTTTCAGGTTGGCGACGGAGTGCTGCTTATAATTCCAGATTGAGACTATTTCCTGGAAAACTCAAGTCTCACTGGACTGGCCCATTCCAAGTTGTTGGAAACTCCTTTTGGTGTTTACGAACTCCAGAATCAAAAAGGAGAAAACTTCAAGGTCAATGGATCACGTTTAAAAAGGTATTGGGATTCTTGAAAATAATGGTGCTATGCTCGAAATTTCTTTCATACAGGAATACGAGGAAACTTCCACCCCAAAGGAACAACAGACAACACCTCTACATCATAAATTACAAAAGTGTACAAACTTCCTAACACCAGCAGTTCAGATACTTCCCTCAGAATCTTCTCCAAACTAAAACTTGGTCAAATACGTCTAGCTAGAGACGTTAAACCCGGGCAGCTCGGTGGGAGGCAACCCACTATCTATCTTTTATATTTCCTTTAATTTATATGTTTTTCCTTTTTGTACTATATTTCCTTTTTTATGTTATAATAAAATGCAGGCTTCACTTGAGTTCTTCTCGCTGTGTAGAAAATTCTTTACAGGTTAAAATTATGACATTACACACAGCAGCACTCAAGTGTGGGGGGGAGCTCTACACACTCTACGAAATCTGGGGAGTACACTCTTTCCTTTACTTTGCTTGCCCTATTAATTTTATTCATTACGCAATGAGGGCATTGCTTAAGCTTAAGTGTGGGGGAAGAGCCTTTTCAGGTCATCTAAATGCTTAAATTGTTAAGTCTCTCTGCTTATTTCTGCTTACCTCGCATTTGTTCTAATTGAATTATGTACCTGCTAATGTAGGTTGTTCTCTTTAAAAAAATACTATTATGAATTGTAGGATAAAGGGTACAAATTTTTAAAATTTACATTTGATTACTTTTGAGGAGCATTTTATATGCGGTGTGACCAAATAATCTGCAAATTGGTTGGATTTTATTGCTCAGGGTTTCTTTCTGTCTTCTCTCTTAGGGATTGCTAAGGGGTATTTCTATGTTAAAAAAAAAGAATACAAAAAATAAGGGACTTTCGAGACACCATTGGTAACCAACAAAAGAGAGTTGAGTGTTCTTAAATACAAAGGCATTATGCCTACATTTTCTCATCCCTCATGCAAAAGTGAAGCAAATGCATAAATCTTTTCTTCCTTTTATTTTCTCCTCAATGCCCATTCTAGAGAGAAGTTGGCCATGGTAAAAGTTCTCGGAGTCACCAAAACAAAAGAAACATTGAAGTACCTTAGATCATACCCTGAAATTCTATTTTGTTTTCACCTTGAGCACACCTATGCCACCAGCAGATAATTTTTCACACTCCTCAATAAGTTTTAGAGATCATAAACTATTGACTTTTTTATCCTACCCTTCATAATAATATTTGTTAGTATTGAGCATTTCCTACTGCTTAGGTACATGGTTTTACTTGAGGACAAGCAAAAAGATAAGTGTGGGGGTGTGATAAGTGTCAAAATGAGCATGTTTTATAGGTGTATTTCATGTTTAATATTAGCACTTTTCTTGCTCATTTCTCCACTTCGGTTAGTTTTCCTCTAGTTTATGTTTTATTGTTTTCTCACAAAATTATTGGTTTAACATGAGGAAAACCAAGCCGGGAGGAGTAAAATAGACGAAGAGACGAACGCGTGGACGCAAACGGCTCAGGAAACAGAGTCCAAACGAAGAATCTAGAGCCGGTCAAAGTTTGAAGTAAAATAGGCCACGGTCAAGCTGCAACCGCCCAAGAGGAGGCGGACGTCTCATATACAACCGGTCCTCTCACACACAACCGCCTAGCGGACGTCTCACTCTTGTCCGCCCCATTATCACGCGGACTCCACACACGGGACTGCCCAAGAGGAGGCGGACTCCTCTCGTGCAACCGCCTAGCGGTCTCCTCACTCTTGTCCGCCCCGTTACCACGCGGACAACACTACCACTACCGCCACTTATCAGGCGGACACCACACACCAAACCGCCAGGCGGTCTTCGACGCGGTCAAGACTAAAATAGACGCCGGACTAGTTTTCTTCTTCGCGCAGTCGTCGTCTTCACCTTATCTATCTACGCCGACCACTGCCTACCTTAAATCGCTCCCGCATTTCGCCACTGTCCCCTGCAATAAATGAATGAAGCAATCAATGCTTCAATCAACGAAGCACTCAAGTGGGCAATCAACTGCAAATATCTACGGAAGACTACCTCTTCATTTCTTCTATAAAAACCCATTCCCTACAGCCTTATACGAGTGCACGGAGAAAACCAGAAAATCACTCACACTCACCTCATCTCATTCTATTCCAGTAATTCGTTCCCGTATACCATTTCACTCCATTAATTCTCTAATTCACCCACTTCACTTATAATAACCTACGTACATGTTTCACTCTTCGACCTCTCCATTTCTCCATTCACTAATCACGTCTCCGTGCTGTTATTACGTCCAACCTCTGTCAGATTTATTACCAGTTAATATGTCTGGCTAAGGAGGATTTGCTCCGGGCAAGGTTTTTAATTATGGTTTGTTAAGCTGTGTAATATATTTCTACCGGTTTAAATAATTTCAGTTTGTTACGATTAAAGTTTTGTTTCTCTCCCTTTTTAATAAATTTCATCGGTTTATTAAAAAGCCTTACTAAGTCTGTTTCTAATTTCATCGGTTAGATTCAGACGGGTTAATTAAGCCGTAAAACTGTAAGAACTTATTTTCATCGTTTAAAGTTAATACATGTTGCAAGAATAAAGCCTCATATTCCTCTGCCGTTTACAGGCTTTTGCTCGAGTTTTCATCGGACCTTGCATTACAGGTAAACGAGTTCTTAAGAGTTTTCATCGGACCTTAAGAAAATTATAGGAATCTTGCCAAATTTTATTAAACCGGTAGAGATAGCACAATTAATTAAATCATATTAACCTGAACCCGGAGTTCCATTTAATTCATCTGCACTCAGTTTTCTAATCTGCTCAATATTATTCTCTTAAACAAGTCAATTAACTTCCCCCTTTTTGTGACAAGCTTAGGAACTATTTTAGCTCGCTATAAGTCCCACGGTTTGACCCCGGCCGCTTCTGTCTTCTATACTACTGCGACCGGGTTATATTTTGCAGCCCGACGGATATTTTGAGTATTAATTTCTTTCCTTTAATAACTACACCTCTTCTAATCACTCACGATAAATCCACTCTGCATTTGCATTTGACTATTATCAATCCCCGGCCCTCGTCATCAACAATAGACGACGAGACAAGGAAGCAGATAATCAAAACAAGATTTTCTTAGCATGATTATGAAGGATCATGTTGTGTCTAATGACCCAACCGTGTATGATTTACTAGAAAAGCTCGATACTTTCAGGACATGGTGCTAGCCTCATCTAAGAAGGATGATGATCTTGAGTATGAGGATGAAGAGCTCCTGGGAAGTTGCAGCTAGACCAGCCCAAGAGATGACCCGTAAGTATCCTTTCCATTCCGACCAATTTTTAATTAAATACTTTAGTAGTAGTGATGAGATACACTTATGATTTGGTCCATTTGATATTCTCTTCATATTTCATTGTTTTTAATTATAACTCAAATTGTAAAATATAAATGTATACAATTATAGTAGTATTATGATCATTTTTGTAAATTCATGATATATAACAAATGATAGAATAATGAGAAGTATGAAATATTGCGATAAACATGATAGTAGGTATAAAACTTATTGGTTGTATTATTTTTATTTACATTCAAATTTGTAAAAGAAATAATTCATCATTTACTACTTATTGTAATAAATATATTATTTATATAACTAATGCTATTTTCAACATATTTAATACTAATATATATATATCTTATAAAATGCTTTGAATAATAGAATAACTATAAGTATTCTATATAAGTGCATACAAAATTTTGTCTATTTAATTATTCATAATTATATGGTTTATTATTAGTCTTCATGTAGTATAATTTCACTGTTTCAGTGTACCTACAATGTAACTTCAGTTTGCCTGCATTACAACTTTAGTTTACTTACACCAAAACATATCACAACTTATACATTTTCGATGACCCATTGTAGAACATTATGATTAACGTAAGGTAATGTCATTTTTTTAGTATTTGTTATTGCATATTCAATCATATATTTGAAAATTTTAGGCACATGTTCAACTGTCAAACTATTTTCTCTATACTTTATAGACTCACCTGCGACATATTGTCGTTTTACATGCGCGGATCAAGCAAGAGTTACCTGCACCATAACAGGAACTTATATGACCAAACCTCATAAAGTTGTGTCTAAAGCATACTGAAAATATGTTTATATTAAAGTAAGGGTGTGTTTAATCAAAGGTTAGCATATTTTAACAATGCGCTCAACTGTCGGTTTATCTATTAATCCTTTATCTGTTTCCATGCGGATTATAGTTATCGTCAAAATAACATAATCTACTTTGGTTGGCAGGTAAAATTTTCATATAGAATTCCCAACATCCAACAACTGATGCACCTACAAAACTCTCAATCTTCCGAAGAGGGTGTATATCAGGAACATTTTTTCAAAATGAGTGATGATATAAAACAATCTATCTCAATGTCTCTCGTTTAACCTGAACTCTCTCTTTTGGCTCAACTTAGTTCAAACCTGGAAAAATAATATACATGAGTGAACCTATTTGCCACCCGCCATTAGGTAAAAAAACATATAAACCTCTCAACTAAAAACTTCTACTTATACTGAGTGTAAATAACTTATATTATAGAACTTTCATGATATTCTCTTTATATTTCATTGTTTTTAAATCTAAATCGTAAAGTATATACGTTATACAATTACAATAGTTAAGTTCATTTTTGCAAATTTGTGAAATATAACAAATGATAGAATAATATGAAGTATAAAAATAGAGAAAAACATGATACTCCCTCCGTTCAACAATATATGTCATTTTGGAAACTTGTACACTTATTAAGAAAAGTAGAAAAATGAAGCTTGTATCTTTACTTTTTACTTTTCCATTTAATAATTAATTTTGTGTTAAATAGTAGGATTAAAAGTGGAAAAAAGTGTGTCAAAAAGTTAGAATGACATAGATTTTTGAACAAGAACCACATCTTAAAACAACAAATATTAATTAATGGAGGGAGTTGTAGGTATAAAACTTATTGGTCATATTATTTTTATTCACATGCAAATTTGATTGAGAAAATAATTTATCATTTATTTATTGCAACATATATTATTTATATAGCTAATGCTATTTTCAACATAGTAATTACTATATATATATATTATAACTCTTTGAATAATAGAATAACTATAAATACTTTATTTAAGTACATACAAAATTTTTCCTACCTGCATTGTAACTTCAGTTTACCTGCATTATAACTTCAATTTACTTACACTAACACAAATCACAACTTATACATTTCGAAGACCCAATGCAGAACATTATGATTAACATAAGGTAATGTCATTTTTTAGTATTTTTTGCTACATTTTTAATGATGTATTTAAAAGTTTTAAGCACATTTTCCAGTATCAATATATTTTCTCAATACTCTATAGGCTCACCTGCAACGTGAACTTGTAAGACCAAACATCATTATGTTGTGACTAAAGTAGACTGGAAATTTGTTTTAGTTGAAGTAAGGGCATGTTTAAACATACCTTAACGTGTTTGAACAATGTGTCCAACTGTCATTTTATCTATTATTCTTTCATCTGTCAAAATAAAATGGCATGCTTCAAGTTGGCAGGTAACATTTTCTTATAGAATCCTCTACATTTAACAACCGATGCACCAATAAATACTCTTAATCTTCCGAAGAGGATGTTAATCAAAAACATTTATTCGAAATGAGTAATGAAGTAGAACAATACATCTAAAGTTCTTCCGTATGACCTAAAATCACACTTTTAATCGAAATGTAAATTTTGCAACATGGTTCAAAGGTGGAAAAAAATGGGAAAATTCACGAGATACCCCTGTTTTCTTTCGTAATTCACAATATACCCCTGTGATTTTAGTAATTCAACTTTAAACAAGCTTAAATGTTGTTCAAAATTGATGAAACTTTACATGGACGATGCGAAAGTGTTATATTTTGGTCCAATATCAAATTTGAAGCTTTTTAAGCTCACATGTGACCTGTGGGACCCAATGAATATGTAACTGTTCATTGGGTCCCACAGGTCACATGTGAGCTTAAAAAACTTCAAATTATATTGGACAAAAATATAACACTTTAGCATCGTCCATGTAAAGTTTCATCAATTTTAGACAACATTTAAGCATGTTTAAAGTTGAATTACTAAAATCATAGGGGTATATTGTGTATTACGAAAGAAAACAGAGGTATCTCGTGAATTTTTCCAAAAAAAAATTATAAATGTATGTACCCTTTGTCGTAAGACATTAGATAAAAAAATACCTAAACACCTAAACAACTCGAGTAAAAACTTGTACTTATACTAACTCAAATCATAAAGTATAAATGTACAGTACAATAGTATTATGATCATTTTTGTGAATTCATGATATGTAGCAAATGATAGAATAAGATTAAATATGAAATTTGGGAAAAACATGATATTAGGTATACAAATTATTGGTAGCTAGTATTATTTTTACTCACATTCATATTAGTAATAGAAAATAATTTATCATTTACTTATTGTAATATATATTACTATTTATATAGCTAATGCTATTTTCAACATATTATATATATATATATTAAGAAAGCTTTGAATAATATTATATAGAATTTCGTCTATTAAATTACTCATAATTATATGGTTTGTTATTAGTCTTCGTGTAATATAGTTTTAGTTTACCTGCACTGTAACATCAGTTTACTTGCATTGTAACTTTAGTTTACCTACACCAAGGCAGATTACAACTTATACATTTTCGATGACTCAATAACAGATCATTATGATTAACGTAAGATATAATGTCATTTTTTAGTATTTGTTGTTGCATATTTAATAATATAGATGCAAGTTTTAAGCACATGTTCAATTGTAAAACTATTTTCTCTCTATACTTTATAGGTTCACCTACAACACACTATCATTTTACACGCGCGGGCAGAGCAAGAGTTACTTGCACTGTAACATGAACTTGTAGGACCAAACATCATAACGCTATGACTAAAGTAGACTGAAAATATGTTTTAGTTACCATAAGGGCATGTTTAGTCACAACTTAAAATGTTTTAACAATGTGTCCAACCGTCTGTTTATCTATTAATATTTCATCTGTTTCTCCTCGAATTATAGTTGTCATCAAAATAACTTGTTATGCTTTAGGTTGGGGGTAAAATTTTATTATAGAATCCTCAACATCCAACAACTGATACACCAACAAATACTCTCAATCTTCCGAAGACGGTGTAATTCGGGATGAGTGATAATGTAAAACATTCTATCTCAAAAGGTTTGACCTAAACTCACACTTTTGACTCAAATTGTAAGTTTAGAAACAAACCATAAACAAATATTATAAATGTGTGTTGTAACACCCCAACTCAATCCAAATGTGGTTTCGCAACTTAACAGCATATATATATACATGTCACAGCGGAATTCTTTACACTCCAGGACCTTGCCACGGTCTAACTACAGAATATACCGAACATTAGTACATACCAACCTTAACCAAATACATATTCTTCTTACAATCCTCTCAACAACCTATACATCTTACTAACTCAGTTGACATACGAGTGTACATGCACAACTCGTAGGTCACACTTAATCCTTAACACTTGTATCCTCTTCTTACTCTTGCGACGGCCGCCTCCTGATGTACACATGTGTAATAAAAACAGCCCCCAAAGGGGGTCAGCACGAATGCTGGTACGATCCCCTCATGGCCCCCAAGCTAACGTGGCTACGACGACTAATTGTCGATAGCATGGAGGTCGATTAAATGCACAACATAATAGTAAATGTTGAAACAACAATCCATATAGGAACAATCAGAGTTCACACAATGAACGACTTAAATGCGTTCCCTTAATTAGAGAGTTAGTTATTTAACTCCTTAAGTAATGTTCCCTCTTAATCTTAGTCCATCTTATCTCACCTCAATCTTAGTCTTATCTTAATCTGAGAAACAACCATCCTTTAATAAGGAGTGGATGTCGCTTATCTTGATCTTAATTATACAAACCATCCTTTAAGAGGACTGGTTGCAACTCATCTTAACTTACCTTAATCTTAAACTTAACAATACAAACCATCCTTTAAAAAGGAATGGTTGCAACTTATCTTAACCTTACCTTAATCTTAATCTTAACTTAATCTCAATGTACAAACCGTTCCTGGAAGGGAATGGTTGTAGCTTAATTCGAACCTGGGATTTAGGTGATCCCACCGCACCATCTTAATGCCACCTACTCTGGACGGAGTCCAGCGCAGCTGAGCCGGCAACCGGCCCTAGGCTACAAGTCCGAAGACAAGTCCTTAAGCGGAGGGCGGATCTGATTCAGATACCGTCCCCCTTTTTCCTTAGCATGCATGACCGAAGATCGGTCCCGGGTTTCCTCACTCAAGTTCCAGTTAGTAATAGTCTCAAGACCATGTTTGTTGGTTAACCTCTTCGGTTCATATCGTCCCATATTAGGGAGCGTTCCTTAGTCTCACTCAATTCCTTACCACACGTTGGTTAGTAAGTTCTCACGGTATGTTGTGTTAGTTTTCAAACATCACACAACAATACAATAAATAAATTATATTCCGGTTGCATGCTTTATCTTGCTTAGTGAGCACATAAACAAATAGCACACAAGCCGAGGGACACCTCGTTAGCAAGCAGGTCACAAGAAAACCATACCGTACACCTTGAGAGTGGCTAGCTTTTAAAACAACGCTCGCCTAATCCGTCGAATATCTCTGGCTGACGTTCCATCTATCTCGATCCTATAATTCATTTCACTGATCGGTCAACTCCTCATTCTACATAACATGTTTTTCCTTTGTACGTTATAACTATGTATACTTACATTTATATGTACATGTATATCTTAACGATTCTAATGCAACACCCCCATTAAATTAATCCTCTCGGTATTCTCCATACGTACACCAATTACCAGTTTAATATTTATGACTCTAATTTACAATTCTCCCTCCTCCAACTTTATTCAATGGTATACCATTCCTCAAATATTTCCTAACTTATAACTTTAATTCCAATTTTAATATATATACCTCATATATCAATGCTACACTAATGTAGATTACATTCGATCCCGTCGATTCTAGTCCGTATATGATAATAAAAATTTCTTGTCTTAACCATTAACGATAAATAAATACGCAGGTATTTCACATATATAGGTCTCATGATCTCTAACGTTCACCCATTATGTATACATAATATATATAACATCTAAGTTCTCATATAAATAATATCAACCATATCTTATATAAATTAATACCAATTAATAAGGTGACTCCTTAATTACTTTAACCCATCAATGGATCCCTTAATAAAATCAATTAATCTCCTTTACAAATTCCCAATCTAACACCTAATTATTTAAAGTGGGCCGTCTCAATATTATAGTTCCTATTCTCTTCTCCTTTGAGCTTAACCCCTTTATAAAGACCTAACCAATTGACTAGGAATTAAATTTACTAACTTCAAAAACAATTCAAATGTGATTGTTCACTAAACCCTATTCGATTTGTATTCTTCATTCTGTTAACCAATCTACATTTCCAATCTAATTCTAACATAATTCAATTTAACTTAATCAGAATGTTTCGATTTTGATGTCGACCAGTTTTAACCTATCTTTTCAAATTACACTTTAGGCCCTCCAGTTTTCCAGAATTTGCAAATGTACCCTAAATCTTCCGAAATTGCGTTTTATCCCAATTTAATCTTTGGAACCTTAATTTTGGATTACCAGAAAATCCCCAATTTGGATCAATAATTTTAAGCGCTTAAATTATCCAGACTGGTCAAAATTTCAGATTGACCATCGCACCAAAATTGTACATTCAACTCTACTTCGTCTAACACAATTCAATACAGATTTAACCTTAGATTCAAATTTCCAGTTCACCCACCAGATTTCCAATTTCGTATTCGGTAACCCTAATTCACAAATTTCAAAAAAACTCTTTTTTTTTTTGCTGCATAATTTCGAAAACCCAATTCAGCAATAAGCCCCAAATCGGTTTCAATTTCAGAAACCCTAATCCTCTATATTTTCCCCAATTAATCATGAACCCTAAATTTATACCGAAACATAATTTGATTTCAGTTTCAGAAACACCAAATCTCCTCTTAAAATTTCGGAACCCTGAACCGATTTTAGGGTCTTAATTTCGCAACACAGAAATTTAACAACATAAGTCAAATTCGCAAGTCCAGTGGAGCAGTTCTGATTCGTACAAAATTTCACAACCATTACCCCACCCAGAAACGCACATGAATTAGCCAGAAACTTATACATGTTTTCACAAGCAAAATCGGGCTTCAAGCACCGAAAATCAGAGGGGATGAGAGAATGGTGATTTCTAACCTAATTAATTTCGAACCTAACTACAAATATCGGAGACAGAAAACAAAGGACAACTTAGGTAAAATCGACCTCATGTACACCTTTGAGAATCTAGAAGTAGGCAGCCCTTTCCTTCCCGGCCTCTTTCTGCCTCGGCTTCCTTGCGGCTTTGCTCCAGACAATGGCTCAATCCTCTCCTCCTTTGCGTGCCCGAATCGCCAGAAAATGAAGAGAGGCAGGGCTGAGATGTAGAAGGAATGAAGAGTGTGGGTTCTTTAGTTAGGGTTACCAAATCGTGAGTGAGAAGAGGAGAATGAAGAAGCGGGCGTTCGACAGGAATGGAGAGAGGAGTTTTCTTGTTTAGCTAGTTTAGGTTGCATTACTGAAATGAAAATTAGAGTGAGGGAGTGGGTTAATTGAACGATGGGTGGTACCGGAAATAAAGAGGGAGTTGGGCCTGTCCTAACCGTGAGTGAGAGAGACTAGGCTGGCCCAATCTATTGACTAGTCGGCCCATTTTAAAAAAAACGTTGTAAATATAATGTCATTTCTAACTCGTTTTCATGTCGTTTGTGACATCATGTCCCATTTAACGAGACGAATCATTTCATGATTCTAAATTTTATTTTAAAAAATAAGAATTATTGTTAGGTATAAATTTAATTAATTATAATTTAATTCCTAATTGGTTTGCGTTTCGCCATTTTAGGCGAAAACACGACGTCTTTTATCTGACTGTTTAACCAATTTTCCAACACCTCTAAAATTACCCAAAATATATAAGGTGTCTACGATCTCGTTTTCACTTCTAAATATGTGACATGTTTTTTTTTTTTAGGTAAAACGATTAGTTTTATTTTCATTTTATATTTCTTTTTCCTAAACCTCCTTAACGTCGTTTTAGGTTTCGTTTATGTTTCCTAACGACTTTTAGGGTTTAATTAAATATTATATTATTCTCTTGTACTTATTTAAGGGTATTTAATTCCTTAATCTCTCAATAATTACTTTTATTTAATTAATTCATGATTAATTAAATAATTAAGGTTTGGGATATTTCAGTACCTATTTGCCGCAAGTCATTAGGTTAAAAAAACACCTAAACACCTAAATAACTCAACCAAAAACTTGTACTTACCAAGTGTATAGAACTTTCATGATATTCTCTTCATATTTCATTGTTTTTTAAATCTAACTCATATCGTAAAGTATAAATGTTATACAATTACAATAGTATTATGATCATTTTTGCATTCATGATATATAACAAGTGATATATATGACGTATGCAATATACAAAAAAAACATGATATTATAAAACTTATTGGTAGTATTATATTCAGTGTTTTTAGTAAAGTGACCCCTAGGATCTGATCGTGAGATCGAATCGTGGGATCGTTTGATTCTACAAAAAGTGAGTTAATATTGTTTAAAAATATACATATGCTATAAACAACTTCTATTTAGAGCACAAAGTTTAATTTGAGTAAGAATATATAGCATTATTGAATTAAAAAAATTAAAATTAAGACCACAACTATGATAGTACACATACAAAATTGAAATATATATAAGCAAACCATAAACTCTCATAATATTGTCCATAAAAAAATAAAATTTAATAAGATAGGTTAAACATAATCAAATCCATAAACGTCATAATTTTTTTTCCGTCTTTATTTCTTGCATCACCCTTCCAACAAACATTATGAACTACAAGTTCTTTATTCAAAATCATGAGTTTTCCTATCCATGCTCATTCAAAAGAGTAAGTAAACATGGAACACAAAGTCAAAATGAGTTATAACAACTTATTGTGTCAATTGTAAACAAAGAAGAAAAATGACAAGAGTAATCATAATATGTTTTAAATTTGTATTGGTTCTTTTAAGTTTTGTCATTTTCTACTTTAGAGCTTTATAACTCTGAATTTTACAATCATTACAATATAAAGTAACACTTTAAATGTTATACATTTTTTAACACCTAGGTACATATTGTAATCTTTCATGATGGAGAGTAACAAGAAGTGATTTTCAATTTAATCATATTCCGCTCAATAAACCTCAATAAATCTACATATAAAAGTTGTTTTAATAACATCCGGTTGCAATGTTCAAAGTCATAATATTTTATGGATTATGAAACTTTCTACAAAATTTTGAGAACTTTCTGTTTCTTTATATTTTATTAAGATATAATTCACATCGATATGAAAAAAAATAACTATAAATAAAGGTGGGATCGATAAGATCGTACTATGGATCTAGAGTGTAGGATCGTGCAATAGAATCGTGATTCTTTGACAATCCTACAGACTCCGATCCTACGTGCAATCCGGATCATAACTATGATTTAGGATCATAGGATCGTGAAATCATGATTCTGTGAACATTGATTTATTTATTCACATTCGAATTTGTAAAAGAAAATAATTCATCATTTACTTATTGTAATATATATTATTTATATAGTTAATGCAATTCTCAACATATTAATATATATATATTATATATATATATATAATACTTTGAATAATAGAATAACTATAAATATTTTTTCAAGTACATATAAAAAAATTTCTGTTGAATATTCATAATTATATGGTTTATTATTAGTCTTCATTTAGTATTGTTTTGTTTACCTGACTAGTAAACTTTAGGAGAGAGAATTAATTTGTTCTTATCTTGGGGATGGCAACACTTCAGTTGTGATTTAGTAATGGGTTGTAAGTTTACGCACTGACAAGTTGGACAAATTATTTATACTTTTGAATATCCCATAGTGGATATAGACCATTGGATCTTTTTTTTAAACAAGATCCACTTTCATTAGAACATAAAGAAGTACAAGGGGAGATCAGCTAGAATACCCATAAAAAAGTCAGTAAGCAAGGATCGTATTGGCTAAACCAATAACCAAGCTTGAAGGACATCTAAACAAGTGATCTTGATCCCATCCAAAATGATTTGACATGGAAAGAGCCAAACATGCTCTGTTGAATCGACTTCTCCTAACACAAGGATAAGTGGAGCAAGATAAGGGTGCTAAAGACCCAAAAACCAACCACCTTTCTAGTAGATCTATTAGTAGATTCGAAGACAACATTCCTGATTTCTTAAATCCGGAGGTGACATGAAATTTATTGCTAGAAAAGAAGCACACTTAAGAACATAAGACAAGATCGACATGCATACAAAATATTACAAAAAAAAACAGCCATGATTGAAAGCCGCCAATGAGGCACCAACGAGGGGTGCTAGCATAAACAAAAAATGACATGCAAGCAGCTCAAACCTCCAAATCGGCACTGTAACGAAGACTACTTGAACGAAGAGCTAGATCCCGGATATGACAACCTAAAACCGACATGTAAACCTTGATTTACACTAGATCTGAATGAAAACAAGTAGGAGGAAGCAAAATCCTAGAACAGTTGTCATCGTGAATGAAGAGCAAAAAGATCTATGGAGTGGAAGTAATGAAGAGCAGACAACACTCGGATATGAAGACAAAAGAAGCTCAAAACTCTCACCAGAGATGAATTTGGGAAAGAAGGTGAGCTTGAAGATGACAATAGCTATGAAACTTGCATGCCTTAAGAACTAATAAAGCAAGAAAATGAGGAAGAAGGGAGGAAAGAGCTTTTCTCTCCTCTCCCTATCGGCTACATTGTACGGATGTGACAGACCATTGGATAAAAAAAATCAATCAACGGATGAGAATTAAGATGTCACAGTGCACCAATTTGTGCGAGGTCACCAGCGCCACGCTCGGTAGTAGTATAGTTTTTTCATCCTGTGGTAAGCGACAGTCTGTCGCACAACTTGTTTTTTTTCTTCTCTTCAATGAAAGGTCTCATTTTTTTGTCATGATGGGATTGTGTTTGGTTGTGCTGGAGACTCTCTAATTCTATTTAATGTATCAAGCAATGAACTCGGGACGAGTTGCTTAATTTCTCGTTCACAATTGCAATCTCTCACCAATCGACTTCACACTTCTCCTGTTGCAATTGCACGCCTCCCCTTCATCTTATTAGAGGTGGCAGTTCGGATCAATTGGTTCAGGTTTGACTCGGTTTTGGTTTGGTTCGGCGTGATTTTAGATCGCCCAGTATTTGGTTCGAGTTTGATCGGTTGGATGAATTCGGTTTGTTTGGTTGAGTTTGGTTTGTTGAAATTTCGGGTCGGTTTGGATCGGTATAGATGACTTTTGGTTTGGTTGACTTTCGGCTAGGGTGACTTCGGGTTTGGTAACTTTTGGTTCGAGTTATCCTCTGGGTTGTTCGGTTATTTCGGGTCATTGGTCAATTCGGGTCAACTATTCAGTTAAATATGATTGACATTACATAATCAAGCAACTTATTAATCATGATATGTAAATTGGACTTCAATCAATCTCAACAAGTAAGAATGCACATAAAAGATTAATTTAAAAAATAATTTTAATTTGCATGGTGTTATACATTAGTAACCAACTCTTAACTTAACATAATTATGATGTAGTTTTAGTTTATTTTATAGTTTTATTATTTTGAGAGGAGTATAAATAAGGTATGCTTATGGATAGTTATTAAATTTGCATTGAAGTGAAGTAACTTGTTTTTTTCAATCTATTAATTTCGGTACCCCTACTATTTGTAAGGGTAGTGTATCCTGTTTCCTTCACCCAATTACAACTTGACATGTGGAATAATATTTGCATTATTTTTTAGATTTTAAATAGTGTTTTTAATATATTAACTAGTCCTTGAGTTAACTTAAATCAAAGGACTTAACTGAAAATAAAAACACTTTATTAAATATTTAGAATTTAATAACTTCCCACCTTAATGTCTAATACATCAATGGTCAATTTTTTTCTTCACCAACCTATTTAATAGAAGATTTTAGTTTAGTACAGTTTTTGAAAAAATAAGACTAGTGATTATGTATCGTAAGAAAGCTTTTATAAACAAAATCTATACATTACTATACATTTAAAAGAAGATAAATGAATATAAAAGATAAATTAAATACATATTTATATTTCATTAACAAATAAAATAAAGAAAACACTAATTAAATTTTCAGTAACAAACCTTTGAACTTTTATTTCAAAATAAATCTGACTCAAAGATTACGTAATAACTATACCTATTTTTATATTTTTTTACTTTGTTTTTTTACTTAATTAGATTTTTAATTGAACTCAATTTTTTGGAATTAATACCTAACTTTGCTTATAAATAATTTTAGTTATGAGTTAATGAAGGGTTTTTTTTTTATCTTTTACAGGCTCTTTTCATATACTTAAAAGCAAAATTTGCCTATCAACTGATTGATATTCATGTCTCTTTTTGGATCAAAACCTCATGATTTCATTGTAAACATTATTTGGTATTTTTAATGTTATGGTACTAGAGTTTTTGGTATCATGGTAGTATTGTGGGGTATTGTTTAGTGTTATATGATACAAATGCTAAATACTGATTTGTATTCAAAATAGAGATCTAGTATGAACATTATGTTTCATCCTCATTATCTCGTCGTGTAATTAATGTAATACTCCCTCCTATTTTAAATGTAAGTCTTTTTGAACATACATCTAGACTGAAAAATTACAATATGTTTAGTGTGTCTGTACGAATACTAGTTCGATTAAATTCAATTTGTGGTGTACTACTGCTGATGGCACAAGAGCCATAGATACTTTGCATACTCATCTGGTTGGTTAACCTGTGTATACCATCATGAAGTTCAAACCATTAAGAGCAAAATTCAAATGCCAATAATTATCTATCATATCAATTGAGGGAACAACTTTACGGATCCCACTAGCAGTCCCCAACTCAAGTAAGAAGCTTTAGCAATGCCATTCGAACGAGTCTAACAAATCAAGTTATCTGTTCACACGACACAATCTACCCTTTGTGTGTCTGTACTTTGGTGTCTACCTGTCTGATTGTATGTTTGTGTATGAAATCCTGTAGACCTTTGTCTTTTACGGTAGGGACTTGGTTTGAAATCTGAACCTTATAACTATGATGTACTTGATTGGTTGCGTGGTACTTTCAGCGTCTGCATATTTGAATATGGAGTTTTTAAGGATAAGGTCTAATGATGAATCTACATCATGTTTGTTTAATGTCTACTGAATTTAGTTAAATGTCCACTGAATCGCTTCTAACATATCATGGCTTTTATTATATGTTTCAGCTTCAGCATATATGAATATGGTGTGTTGCTGCCGTGAAGGTGTGCTGCTGCTTCCGTAATGAATTGCTGATGGTGTGCTCATATAATATATGTGTTTGCTGCTATGATTAATTAAGCGTGTCAATTTGAACTTTGCCGGAAGTATTGATGTTGTTTTGGTGATTTAAGCGTGTTAGTTGCTATCGGCTGATTTTAGAAGCGTGTCAATTTGAACTTTGCCGTGAAGTAGTGTTTGCTGCTATGCTGATTTAAGTGTGTTTGCTGCTATAATGATTGTTAAAATATATCGCTAAATATTAGAGGTGCTCAAAACCTGTCCGGCCCGGTGACCCGACCCGGCCCGGCCCGGAAAAAAGCCCGGTAAGCCCGAACCCGACAGGCTGTTCGGGCGGGCTTGGACAAAAAAATGGGCCCGAATAAAAAACTGGGCCGGGCCGCGGCAAATTTTCAAGCCCGCGGGCCAAGCCCGCCCGGCCCGGTTTTCAATATTATTATTATTTTTTAAAAAATATATATAAAATAATGTATATCTTATATTATTTGATATAATACATATATCAAAATTATATTAAATATACATATAATAAAATTTTACTCAAATTTATATATATAATAATGATTTTGAAATTAAATATATATATTTTTTAATATTTTGAGTAAATTACTCACAGCCCCCCTGAGGTTTTGGGAAATTACTAATAACCCACCTGTGTTTAAACTAATTATTTGTAACCACCCTGAACTTATGAGAATCTTAACTTTGAACCCCATCGTCTAACTCCGTTACGCTAATGTTATGTTCCTGCTGACATGTAAAATAATTAAAACAGGAAATGCCACAGTGTAAACACAAATCCTGCCACAGTGTAAAATCAAAAACCCTAATCTGCCTATTCTATTCTAACTCACTCGTATCCTCTCTCTCGTTCGATTTGGGGAAATTACCGTGACCTCTCTTCGTTCTTCTTCCTCTTCTTCAAATCAAAAACCCTAACTTCTCTACCGCTGCTCTACCGCATCTTCTCCGTATGCCTATTGCAATCTCTGTCGCGAAATCTTCATACCTTTCAGATACCCTTGTACTGTTGATAATCGACTGGTCCCAAATCGCGAAATCATTCCCAAATTTCTCATCGAACTGGTCTATTTCCCCAAATCATGACATTTTCTCTAATTCCCCATTCTGTTTTCCCACACATCTGTAGCTATAATCATAAACCCCTTGAACTAGTTTAATTTCTTCAAATCGGTCATCTGCATTCTAGTCGATTAACATTATCACTCGAACTGTAATCAAGTTTTTCCAGGTATGCGCATCATTCTCTCTCAATCTCATTTTCGTGCATGGGAGTATGGGATTTTACTTAGTCTACAATTTAAATTGTTACTGTTTTGTCGAAAGAATGAATATTATTGTTATCTGGATTACAAAATTGCAAATCTGACTGTTTTGCTGAAAGAATGCATATCTCTGTTCTCTAGATGCTGAATACTCATTTTTTCTACCATTGAATTCTTATGATTGTTTGTCAATATATCAGATTATTCAAACTGATGCTTAAAGAAGTATTAGTTAAAGTTGTGGCTTCTGTTGTGAAACCCTCTTTTGTAAGTAATAAGGAATTTAAATTGTTACTGTTTTGTCCAAAGAATGTGTATTACTGTTCTATAGATTACAAAATTGCAATTCTGACTGTTCTGCTGAAAGAATGCATATCTCTGTATTTCCTGATTGCTGAATACTCATTTTTTCTACCACTGAATTCTTATGATTGATTGTCAATATAGCAGAATATTCAAACTGCTGCTGTGATGTTGGTTAATTGATAGGTTACCATCAACATGTCATCCTCAAATAGTTCAGTGAGTTTGAGCAAGTTTGTCTTTGTCAATATCAAATGCAAATGCAATAAGAATGCCAAGCTTTTGATTGCTACAACTTCTGAAAACGGTCAAAATTTGTTCTACCGGTGTGATTCGTGCCGATTATTCAAATGGTGGTATGAGATGGAACACAACCTACACTTGCTGAGAGCAGATTTGTACGGTGAGGAGGTGAACCAGGCTGGTGTTAACCATGAAAATACGACACTTAAAGAGGAGATCAAAGAGTTGAAAGATGCGTTAAACGAGATGAGAACCATTGTCCTCAAAGAAGCCACCATTATGAAGAGTGAATTTTTTAAGCTTGTGCTTCTTTCCTATGTTGTTATTGGAGCTGTTGTAGAGTTGTTTCTAAAGACAGCATAGAAAGTGATGTTGTTTCTAGTGGTACTGTTGGAGTTGTACTGTTTCATAGGTAGTAAGGAGGCTTGTAGTATTGTTCTAGTTATTGGAATTATTTTGTATTGTCGTTTCCCAGCTTGACTAATCTCATCAGTGAAGATGGTTTGTATAAAACTGAAGTGGTTAATATAATCTTCTAGTTACAATTTTAAAGTTTCTGAAGTGGTTGATAATCTCCAATTACAGTAACTGAAAATCTTCCATTGCAGTAAATGACTTCTGTTTACAATTCTACATTAATTGCATGAATAGCAACAAAAACAGCAGCAAAAGAAGATGTTTCTGAAGTGGTTGATAATCTCCAATTACAGTAACTGATAATCTCTCATTGCAGTAAATGAATTATGTTCACAAATTCTGCATTAACTATAGAAATAGCAACAAAACAGCAGTAACTGATGATCTTCCATTGCAGTAAATGAAGTCTGTTTGCAGATTCTACATTAATTGCATAAATAGCAACAAAACAGCAACTGTTTTCAAGTTTCAAAAAGGCATCATAATCTCCTAATAATTTGCACTTACAGTAAATGAAATATGTTTACAGATTCTGCATTGATTACAGAAAAAGCAACAAAACAACTGTTTTTAAGTTTCAGAAAAGAATCATAACAATGCTATAGCAGAGGAAGACACGCATTCTTGGCTTCAATGTTGTACAAGAAAAGAAACATTTCCAGCAGCAAGTCAGCAGTTGCTCTTGCCAAAACAAAACAAAACTGCTTTTCCAAAAAAAAAACAGTGGACTGTTATATTTCCAGCAGCAATTCTGTTATTGCATTAGTTTAACAGCAGCAGCAAATATATCATCTATTCCAGCAGCAACACTTCTTTTCCAAAAAAACAGTGGACTGTTATATTTCCAGCAGCAATTCAGCAAGTCATCAGTTACATTTCCAGCAGCAAGTCAGCAGTTGCTCTTGCCAAAACAAAACAAAACTGCTTTTCCAAAAAAAAACAGTGGACTGTTATATTTCCAGCAGCAATTCTGTTATTGCATTAGTTTAACAGCAGCAGCAAATATATCATCTATTCCAGCAGCAACACTTCTTTTCCAAAAAAACAGTGGACTGTTATATTTCCAGCAGCAATTCAGCAAGTCATCAGTTACATTTCCAGCAGCAATTACACACCCCCCATTCATTGATCTTTAATCAGTTCAAAAAAGTGGACTGTTATACAGTAGATAGAGCAACAATATACACCAATGTACTCCCCGACCATGTAAAAGTTCAAAAGACATGGCCAGGTACAGTCCACCATGACCATATACAAATCACTTCATCACTCAAAAAAGGATTTAGTGGCTAAAGTCTATAATGCTTTCAAAAACCAAAAAGTAGACTTTCTGTTCACTAGCTATATATTCACTTCTCAGTTCCTCGTAGACACCTCTCCATCAGCTGTTGCTCTCTTACGGGAAGAACTTGCATCTGCATCATCATTGTTTCCATCTTGAGCTCGCCTTACAGCTATTTTTTTCCTTTTCAAATCCTTCTTTGTCAACCTGCAACGTTACATAGTAACACATTATTTTAAGAGCTCTATGCTGAAACGGTTGAATTAACAAAATGGGACAAACACATACCTGGATGTAGAAGAACTTTCACTAACTTTCTTGTTTGCCTTCACTTTATTCTTCCCTTTACCCCCAGCTCTATTCTTGTTATGTAAGCAGCCTTTCTTATTATGTTTGGGTTGCTTACAAACACTACAACGCACAGTGGTAGACCTCTGAAAATGAATTTCCTCACCTTCCTCTAGCCTCCTTTGTTTTTTAGGTCTACCAGGCATCCTATGAAGTGGTGGTGGATCCATCTCAATCGACCCTGATTCAGGCCACATAGAAACATGTGGTATCGGGGTAATGCATTTCGAGTAAGCGCGCGTATACGCATCTTTACTGTAATACTCATGGACTAATTCAATGGGGTCCCTTCTAAGATATCTCATAGCAGCAATAGCATGTGAACACGGAATTCCAGATATAACCCAAGTCATGCAATCGCAGCTCCTTTCAACCAAATCAACCACATAATACAACTTGAAAGGCCCTACTTCAAATTTCATGTGACCTCCGGCTCTTACATCAAGATGTCTTCCTTGGTTTACTCTAACATCAATTATCTTCTTTGCAACTGGTGATATATTGCTCTTCCATTTTTGTACATCTTCCTTCCGTTTCTCTAATTTGACCATGAGCTTTCGTCTAATTTCCTCCAACAAAACCAGAATTGGTTTCTCTCTAGAATCACCCAACTTAGAGTTAAAAGACTCTACAAAGTTGGTAGTTACCTCGTAACGCTTTACATAAAACAGCATCTTGTGTCTGCACCACAGATCAACTTCAACATTGCTCAGATAGTTGTATGCTTGTAAGGAGAAGTTTTTAATCGCAGTTATGGCATCACCAAAGTCTTTCTTGTTGTATGCATGTGCAGCAGCCCAAAAATGTTTCTTCAATATCGACCCGGGATTATCTTTTCTGAAGTTTGCATACAAGTGTCTACAACAAATTCTTCTTGTCACTTCCGGTAGCTCACTAGTTAATGCTGGATCAACACCCTACCAATGAACCACATCAAAAACAATGTTAGACATGTAATGTTAATTATGATATATCTTTAATACATATGCTACAAAAGAAGTCAACAATAAATACCTTCTGCCGGTCAGAAATTATAACCCATTTCTTCCTCTCTTCGTAAGGAGCAACCTTCTTCAAATTTTGGAAAAAATACTTCCATGTCTCAGTTGTTTCACTTTGTACAATAGCAAAAGCTAGTGGAAAAAATCTATTGTTTGCATCAACTGCTATTGCACTAAGTAGGACTCCACCAAAGGGCCCTTTCAGATGACACCCATCAACACCTATGAAAGGTCTACAACCTAGAACAAATCCCTCCTTAAGTGCTGAATAACAGATAAAAAGCCTCCTGAAAACACGTGGACGATCTGGAGCATGATCGTATTGGATGTCCACTATACTACTAGGGTTCCTCTCTAATAACATCTCAGTATATTGGTAAAGATGAGCAAATGATGTGTCGTGTCTACCATCTAGCTCCTCCAAGATGTTCCTCCTTGCTCTGTACAATGAAATGTATGGTGCTTCAACACCCTTTTTCCTTTGAAGAATCACCTTTAGAGCACTAATAGGAATTTCTCTATTAGCTCTAACATCTTCCTTTATATGCTCCATAATCCACCTAACTGTGACCGCTTTGCTGTATGAAACCCTTGTGCATGTGTGCTCAGGCCGAAGTGTTTTAATCTGAAAAGTGATTCCATCTGGCAACAAACTAGCATGTATTCTCCAAGGGCATTCCGCATTATTGTTACAAACAGCGGTGAACCTATCTCTCTCATTCTTTTGTCTCAACATTTGAAATCCATACCCACAACAGTATTCTTCCATCACATTCAAGAAGTGTTTCTTATTTGTAAAAAGCTGTCCAACTTCTAAACTAACAAACCCATCAGTTGCAAACTCAAACCACTTACCATTCTTTATGTAAGGGGCACTTGGTGGAATCTCATCTTCCTCATCACCTGAGAAGTAGCCACCATCTTGGACATTTTCTAAGTTCCCAATTTCATCATCTTCAAGAACACCCTCATCCACAATATCTTCTAAAACTTCCTCATCTTCCTCATCTTTGTCATTGTCTAGCCAATCTCTCTCAGATGGAGTATTATCAGGCCAAGAGTCCTCTGAAATTGTATCTCCATCAATTTCCTCAGTCTGTCTATTTTCATTCTCTGTATTACACTGATTGTTGAGGTTTTCAGCATTAGGTTCTTGAGTTGGCTCAGCATAAGGAGCTTGAGTTAAGTCAGTGGCATCCAACACATCCTGCTCAGGCTGATTTGGAATAGGTATGTCATTTTTAGGAGAATCTGATTCTTTTTCAGCACCATACAGCCGTTCCCACTCATCCTCATCCATTGCCGCAAGTGGGACTGCACTATCAATGTCTAGGATTTCAACACTATCCTCACTGTCCGAATCCCTTGAGTCCTCGATGTAGTACTCAGACCTTGTCGTCTCCTTTTCTTTATTCTTGTTTTTCCAATCCATCCAAATAATAACCAAATGAGACGGCTCAGGGCTTGCTTCTACATATATGTCAATGTCTCTTTGACCCTGGTATAACCGAAACATCTCCATTAAGTCTCTATCGTTGTTGATACATATCAACTTCATAGATTGTGGATGCTTGAACTTAACGATTGGAGTTTTGCAAGGAAGCACACCCTGCTTATCTGTTTCTGTTTCGAGGGTCGTAAGTAAGTCGAGACAAAGGAACTCATTCGGATCAACATCGATAATGTCGTACTCAAACTCCTGATAGTGTACCGTTAGCCAATGTATATCAAACTACAATAACGAAAACAAACCATTAATCAGTACACTACATTAATCAATACGCTGAACAGAAATAAATTTCAAACTTTGCAGATATAGTGAGCAGACCACACTTCCATTTTCAATAGAGCAAACTTATAAAATGACTTTAATTAGTCATGTCTGGCAGAAACAACAAAATCAAACTTCAATAAATTGAAATGTGGTAGTTTTACTCAGCACACTACATTAATCAGTACGCTAATCAGAAATAAATTTCAAACTTTACAGATATAGTGAGCAGACCACACTTCCATTTTCAATAGACATGGTGAGCAAACTTAACACTACATTAATCAGTATGCTAAACAGAATTCAATTTCAAACTTTACAGATTTAGTGAGCAGACCACACATTCAAACGGTAACATACTGAAATTAGAGCCCGTGAGCAGACCACACTTTGCACATAGAGCCCGTGAGCAACTATTGGAGTTTGACTGTAATTAGTCATCCCTATCAGAAGCAACAAAAACCAACGGTAACACACTGAAATGTGGTAGGCTTACTCATTACACCAGCGTCATTATTCAGTATGCGCAACAGAAAGATGAAAATGTAGTTCGAATGAGAATGAAGATTGAGACAGCTTACTCATTTATGCGCAACAGAAACAACAAATATAGTTCGAAGGGGAATGAAGATTGAGATAGTACCTCCATCAGACCAGTTCCGCGACAGAGATTGCAATAGGCATACGGAGAAGAAGAATGCGGTAGAGTAGCGGTAGAGAAGTTGGGGTTTTTGATTTGAAGAAGAGAGGAAGAAGAACGAAGAGAGGTCACGGTAATTTCCCCAAATCGAACGAGAGAGAGAGGATACGAGTGAGTTAGAATAGAATGGGCAGATTAGGGTTTTTGATTTTACACTGTGGCAGGATTTGATTTTACACTATGGAATTTCCTGTTTTAATTATTTTACATGTCAGCAGGCACATAACGTTAGCGTAACGGAGTTAGACGATGGGGGTTCAAAGTTAAGATTCTCATAAGTTAAGGGTGGTTACAAATAATTAGTTTAAACACATGTGGGTTATTAGTAATTTCCCAAAACCTTAGGGGGGCTGTGAGTAATTTACTCTAATATTTTTTATGTTAAAAATAAAAATAAACAAATAACCGGGCCGGGCATCGGCAGAGCTGGAAAAAAACCGGGCCTAGCCCGGCCCGGCCCGAAGATATAAAAAACCGGGCCCGGTCTCCATGAGTAGGCCCGACGGGCCCAAAAAACCTCTCTGGCCCAGCCCGAACCCGGCCCGCCCGCCCGAATGATCACCTCTACTAAATATATAATGATTTCTAAATATATAATTTATAGTGACTGTTAAAATAATCAACGTTAAGGTATCATTTGTCTTGTAATAATTTTGTTTCTCATTCTATACATTAAAAAAATAAGGAAAATGTAAATTTTACCCGCTTCACCCGCGGATGACAGGTGGATCGGGTGACGGATGATCCTTAGCGGATGATGGTTCGGGTTTGGATGAGATGGGTGAAAACGGGTGACGGGCTCACCCGACCCATTGTCATTTCTATTTGTGGGTGCACACGTATATGTGTTCGAAACTTCTAGTTGCTTAATGAAATAGTACCTTTGTTTCTCTTAGTTCATTCCCTCCCTAGTTTATCTCTAGCAAAGTGTCAGAGATTCATTTTTCTTTTATTCTGTCGAAGGAGAAGAAGAAATCGAGAGGCGGAGAGGAGATTTGAGAGTAGTCGGAGCTGATCGATGAGGGATCGGGAGCGAGATGGGACGAGGTGAACGAGAGAAGGAAGAAGACAGTGTTCAATATTATTTCTCATGTGTAAAAACAGAAGAAAGCCCACAACATATATACAAACTTAATGGACCGTTGCTAAACGGGCTAAAGGGCTAAGAGCCGTTAATGAACGGGCTTTAGAGGGAAGAGAGGAATATAAACCTATCCTAACACCCCCCCTCAAACCTAAGAAAGAGAGCTACTTTGTTAGGTTTGAAGAGTTTAACATTCCCATCGACGAAAATTACTGCTGATAATTCTTTCCTGTTAGGGACTTTGTGAGCATGTCCGCCTTCTGATGGGTGTTGGAAATATGAATGACATCAATGAGACCCGCCTTGATTTGATCACGAACATAATGGACGTCTATTTCAATATGCTTCGTCCGTTCGTGAAGAACAGAATTGTGGGCAATATAGACGGCTGATTTATTGTCGCATTTTATCGGTATGGGAGTGATGTCGTCAACGCCAAGCTCACTGAGAAGACGGGATAGCCAAGCCAATTCGGTGGTGACACGCCGGAGAGCTCGGTATTCGGCTTCAGCAGAGGAAAGGGAGACGGAGGCTTGTTTCTTGGATTTCCAAGAAATGGGAGATCCGCCGAATAAGATGTAGTAGCCACTAATAGACCTGCGAGAAATGGGACAAGGGCCAATCAGAATCGCAGTAGGCTAAAAGAGAAAAATCAGAGTTGTTATTTAAGAGAATGCCATAAAACGAGTGTCCCTTTGATGTATTGGAGGACGTGGATGGCGGCGTCCCAATGGTGTTGACAAGGATTTTGGTTAAATTGGCTTAGAAGCTGAACGCTGAAGTTGAGATCCGGACGAGTGTTGATGAGGTAATTCAACTTGCCAATTAGACGACGGTATTCGTAGCATCAGGGAGAAGAGGACCGTCATGTAAGTGAAGCTTGGTGCCGGGAGAGAGAGGACTAGCAACGGACCGCTTGGAAGTGATATGGTAGTCCGTGAGAAGATCAGTGGCAAATTTGGTTTGTGTTATGCTGACTCCATGAGAAGTATAATGAAACTCGAGCCCGAGGAAGTATGTAAGATTGCCAAGGTCTTTAATTTTGAAAGCATCATGTAGGTTGTTCTTGACTTGAAGTATCTTGGCATCATCATTTCCACATAGAATAATATCGTCAACATAAACTCCGAGGAAAAGGATGGAATTGCCATGGCTCCATTTGAACAAGGAATGATCATTATCTGAAAGAATAAAACCAAGATTAGTAAGACTAGTAGAGAGTTTTGCATACCACTGGCGAGAAGCCTGTTTCAATCCATATAGAGATTTTTGAAGTTTGCACACTAAACCGTTAGGGGCATTTAAACCATCTGGGATTTTCATGTAAATCTCTTCATGAAGATCTCCGTGAATGAACGCATTATTGATGTCGAGCTGATGAATGATCCAACGTCGTTTCATGGCAATGCTTACTAAAGTTCAAATGGTTGTCATTTTGACAACCGGAGAGAAAGTTTCATGAAAATCCACTCCTTCTTTTTGTGTGAACCCACGGACGACCAAACGGTTTATATCGATCAATGGATCCATCGGCCTTGTGCTTGGTGCGATATACCCATTTGCAAGAGATGCATCTTTTTCCTTTGGGAATTTTAACAAGAGTCCAAGTTTTTGTTTTCCTCAAGAGCTTGAAGCTCATAATCCATGGCTTTTCTCCATTCCGGATGTTGGACAGCAACTCGATAAGATGATGGCTCAAGAGGACACTGTACTTGGACATGAGAGCACAAAACCTGAGAAGGAATGCAGTCAGTAAGAGTATTTAAAGAAGGTAACAAAATTGGTTTGGAGTGTTCAAGCCTAGTGGACAAAATATGAGTGAAGGTGTCACTTCCAACTTGATTACACTCGTAATCTGCAAGTCGAGCCGGGGTTTGTTTTGGTCTCGTGGAACGGCGCAGATCAGAAGGCCCAGAAGTATTTGGGATGTTGTCATGATTTTTTTCTGTGTCGTGGGCCTCTTCTATGACATGGGCCTGCTCCGTGCCAGGTGAAGGAGAAAAGGAATCACTTCCAACGGGTTGGGTTTCCGACAAGAAAGAGGTGGAAAATCGTTATTGCCAGTGGATTCCAGAGTGATGTCATCAGAGTCTTGATGATTTGTGTTGGGAGAAAGATCGACAAAAGTCTCGGATGTCTGTTGCTGAGGGCCAGGCCCATCCTTATTCTTTTCGTAAGCGAAAACATCATCCACGTCTTTGTTTGTGACAATGGGAAAAAACGGAGAATTGGTTTGGGCCGATTCATTAGACTGAGAAGATTGTTCCTGCAAAGGGAACATTTCTTCAAAGAAAGTTAAGTCACGACTTGTGATGACTCTGTTATCTTCGAGAAGCAGGATGCGGTGCCCCTTTTTGCATAGGCCTGGTCCAAGATAAATCCCTTTGAGCCCACGCTGATCAAATTTGCTCCGATTGACTATCGGCCCAGTATGATAAACAAGTGAACCGAAAGTCTTGATGCTGCTCAAGTTAGGAGGTGAACCATACAAAACTTCATAGGGAGATAATCCATTTAGGGTGGAAGAAGGTAGTCTATTAATGAGGAATGTTGCCATGAGAATACTTTCACCCCAATATGTAATATCAAGCCCCGATTGAAAAAATAAAGCACGAGCAGTTTCGAGCAAATAACGATGTTTTCTTTCAACCACCCCGTTTTGTTGGGGGGTATAGACGCATGTGGTTTGATGTATGATCCCTTTCTCATGAAAAAAATCTTGTAAAGCTCTAGATAATCCCAATTCAAAAGCATTATTTGACCGGACAATTTAACAAACTTATTAAATTGTCTCTCAATCATGCGTATGAAATTTTGTATATGTTGAGACGCTTCAGATTTAGATTTCATGAGAAGAACCCAAGTGCATCTACTGGCATCATCGACAATAGTTAAGAAATATCTACTACCGTCATGATTTATAGTTGAGCAAGGGCCCCAGGTATCCACATGAATGAGATCAAAACAGTGCTTAGATTTATTATCAGAATGTGAAAAAGGCAACCTATGGCCCTTGGCCTTGAAACATATATCACAAACAAAATTGTCAGTAATCTCATGCCTTTTTATAAGACCCATATCAACCATTTTGTTCAACGGAGGGTGACCTAATCTTCTATGCAATTTCAAAACCCGAGAGTTACAAGAATGAGCAAGATGTTTATCATTACAATCATCAAACAAATCACGCAGAAGATTGATATCTAAAAATACAGCCCATCTCTTCGGTATCCAATTGGCCTTTTATTCATCCAAGTACGGGCCTGCAAATAGCAGGCATTAGAATCAAAAGAAATCACACAGTCCCTTTGTTGAACCAGCCTACTAACAGAGACAAGTGAAAGTTTAAAATTTGGAACATGCAAAACATTTTCTAATCTGAAACCATCAGCAAGCATAGTAGTTCCCATCACACTAATAGTCTCAACATCTCCATTCGGCAAGGCAACATAACTGACATTAGATTTACGTTTTCTATCAACAAGAAGAGATTCATTCCCAATTAGGTGCTCACTAGCCCCAGAATCCAGAAGCCATTCATTATTATCACAATTATGAAATGAACTACTACATCTAGGAAACACAGTACCTGCAAATTGGGATTCTCTCTCACAACCAATGACATTGTTGCTTGACGCTCCTTTATCAGACAATTTTCCTGTCTGTTCAAGCAAACTACAGAGTTTAGTGAGTTTATCAATATTAGCACAGAGAGACTCTTTATACCTTCTGCCTTTTTACCAGCAAAGTTTGCGGTGGAGTTATTCTTGGATCCCTTCCACCAGTCGGGATAGCCGCAAAGTTCGAAACAACCACTTTTGAGATGCCCTGATTTCCCGCAGTGTGTACAAACATTGGTGTTCTTTTTCCCAATGCTATCCTTTCTGGATTTGCCTCTTTCACCAAAAGTTCCTTCTGCTTTGCTGATGTTGTTTGCGAAGGAAATACCAGAGACTTCGTTCTCACCCTTTCTGTTGACCCGCTGCCTCTCCTCTTGGAGCACAATGGCATAAGCCGAATCCAGACTAGGTAAGGGTTTCTTCATGAGAAGATTGCCCCTGATATTAACAAATCCTCTCGCAGACCCAGCAAGAATTGAAATAACTTTTGATTCTCATAGTGTTTAGCGATTTTCTCGCTATATCCACAGACGCAAGTATCAATGTTTGTCATGGCGGTGATGTCATCCCAAATGCTAGTTAGTTTCGTGAAATATTCAGTGACAGTAGAGTTACCTTGCTCAATTCTGGATAAATCTCTGTTGAGTTCGAAGAGCCTTGTTCCGTCGATTTGGTCGAATCTATGAATTAGACGCTTCCACATATCAAATGCGGTGGAGCAAGAGACGAGGCTGTCTCCAATGCTAAGTTCTACGGAAGCGAGAATCCAAGACCTTACAAGACCATCGCATCTGTCCCAGGCGTCTCTTCGGTTTTTTCGGAACCTTCGATCTCTTCAGAGTACCGTCAATCATCTTTATCTTGTTTTTCGCCAGTAAACAAATCTCGATCTTCCTTTTCCAGTTCTGGAAGCCTTTTTTACCGTCGAATTTCGTTGACGTAAGTTGAACTCCTGGCGTCTCTGAGTTTGATACAGTGAGGGGATCTGAATCGAATCGATGCCTGCTTCTTTTCTGTCGACGACTTCCTCTTCTTCTTCGGATTCGAAGGATTTCTCCTCATCATCGTAGAGGTCGTCATCTTCTCCATCGGATTCGGAAGCCATTTTTGGAGGTTTAGGTTTAGAATGCGGACGTTACCGCTCTGATACCATGTAGAAGGAGAAGAAGAAATCGAGAGGCGGAGAGGAGATTTGAGAGTAGTCGGAGCTGATCGATGAGGGATCGGGAGCGAGATGGGACGAGGTGAACGAGAGAAGGAAGAAGACAGTGTTCAATATTATTTCTCATGTGTAAAAACAGAAGAAAGCCCACAACATATATACAAACTTAATGGACCGTTGCTAAACGGGCTAAAGGGCTAAGAGCCGTTAATGAACGGGCTTTAGAGGGAAGAGAGGAATATAAACCTATCCTAACATATTCCGGTTGATGCACTTTAGTTATACACAACCAGTTTGTCCAATTCATATTTTATTTCGCTGCTCGGAGCTAGAAAATCAACTTAAGTGTATTTTGAATGCCTTAGAAACAAAGTTAAGTGCTATTTAAGCAAAATTTGTATAATACATTTTGTACCTTGTTTGCAGTGTGAAGTGCCCAAAGGAATATGAATGGATTCTTGATCAGTTGTGATAGCTGATAACTAATATGGAATATATACTCTCTCCTCTCTCCTTCCTATCCCCTCTGTGCCACCGCTTCTCCCCCACCTTCACCGTTGTTCACCATGTCTAAACCTGTGCACCGCCGTCCAGCTACTTTCGTCCCTCTTTTCTCCTTCATCTCAAATTTTCATTCTAGCCATTCTCACTCCGCCATCTCTTTTTTCCTAGCTAACTCACCCATCGTTCAACACTTAAGCTTTTGTGGCCTACTAGGATCGCTCGATTTGAAAACCTATGGCGTTTAGGGGGAAGGTTGGTTCCCGATATGGGAGTAAGTCCTACAATAATGAATGGTACCTGGAGGGGAATGGGGGCAAATTTGGAGCAAGACTGGGAAGCAGCGCTAATAAATGCACGATTTATGTGGACAACATTGACCAAGTGGTGACTGAAGCAAGGCTGGAAAACATCCTGAGTGTGAGGGAAAGAGTTCGTAGAATCTACTTGTCCAAGAAGCCGAGAAGGAATACACCTCATAATTTCGCTTTCATTGATGTGAGGACCACCGAGGATGCAACTAGGGTGATTGAAAGTCTGAATGGAAGAATTGTTAACGGGGTTTATATGCGGGCAAGGATGGAACTCCAAGGCCACAAAAACCGTGCTAGAGTTCTTGGCAAACATTATCCACGAAGATACAAACCCAACAGTCGTAGAACACCTGTGGCGAGTTGGAGCCAAAAATCTGGTCAAGATGGGGCCCATCAGAGGCGGATGCAGAGGGGGGGCTAGGGGGGCTCTAGCCCCCCCCCCCCCCCCCCCCGAAAATTTTGAAAATTTGTAAAATGCTCTTATGCATTTTTAGAAAAATATAACATAATATAATGTTTTAAAGAATAACAATGTCAAAAATAAAAATTTAGCCCCCTAAACAAAATTAGCCCCCCCTAAGCTAAATTCCTAGATCCGCCACTGGGGCCCATCATGGAGATGCCAGACTACAACTGGAACTGAAGGAAGATGAAGTTATGAGGGATAGTTTGAAAAGGTGTGTAGTGGTCTCTGTGAAAGCTGATATGAATGCGAAAGAGGGGATAAAATTCTTCAAGAGGAAGTGGCCCGACATGGCCGGCTTACTCGCACTATCCAGGAGAAAGTTTCTGATAGTGTTCAATAGAAAGGAGGATGTAGAGGTAGCTTTGGAGGATGCTGGAAAAATTGATAGTCTTGACATCATCATGCAAATTAGGAACTGGAGGCCGACCGATCAAGTAGAGAGGAGGAGGACATGGATTAACATCAAAGGCATGCCGATCCATGCATGGAATGTGGAAAACGTGTCAAAAGTCGCCTCCCTGGTGGGTGAAGTGGTAAAAGTCGATGAGGATGGCCCTGAAATCCTCACTAATGTGGAAGCCCGAGTCTTGGTGGAAACAACAACGCTAGTGTTTATCAATAAAGCAATCAGAATTCTTGTGAACAAGCTTGATTTCCCAGTTACAATTATTGAAGAAAATAATTTGCATCTGAGGGAGGACCGTGGGGCAGAGCCGGAGATAATTCAGGTGACCGGAAAAGAATGGAGAAAGGCAGCACCCAATAAAAAATATAGTAGCTCTTCTGCACAAAAGGCTACTACTAGGCAGCAGGTAATAAATGGCGACCTGCAAGAAAAGGGTCATAGTAGACAATCCGAGGTGAGTAGCCCAATACAATATAAGCAAAGATCGTGGGCAGAAGTTGTTAAGGAAGTTCCCGACACAGTAGATAGTATAAGAGGTGATATGATGGGACAAGAAATGGCCATGCCAGCCACGGAGCAGAACAAGAATGTGGGGACAAAAAGTAAAGTTGGTAAAGATGCTGAAGTGGAAAGTGGGGTAATGGTGAACCATCTGTCTATAGAGGGGAGTCAACTTTGTAAAACCCTCAGCCTGTGTAATGATTCAAATCAGACCAGCACTCCTGTGGCGATCCCTGCCCCAAGCGCTGATAATTCCCAACTTTGGGCCAGCCCAAATAATGACTCAGGAGGAATTAATAAAGGGCCCACCCAGTCATTATCCCTAGTTTTGGAAACACCAGTTTTGACGGGTGCCCCAGCGACAGAGAACAGTAGAGATGAAAACGGCCGAATTGAAAATCTTCTATTGGAAGCGAATGAATGTTTGAAAGTGTCGACCAAGCTGGGATGTGAAGTAGTCGATGAAACCAGAGCAGTCCAAAACCTTCAGAGCATTTTAGGTAGAGCGACAACAGTAACCACGTAGGCCGCTGGGCAGCACCAGTAAAATGGATGATTGCCCTGGGGATGCAAAATATTAGAGGAATCGGTCCCCCAGGGAAGGCGAGAATAGTACGGCAGGAGATGAAAGCCCACAAGATTAGTTTACTGGGTTTGGTGGAAACACAACAGAGGGAGTCAGTAGCAAAACACATTCATAAATTTTGGGGTGGGAGACGAAATTTTGGGTGGGAAGAAGTCAAGGCGCAGGGCAGATCTGGTGGCTTGGCTGTAATCTGGGATGAGAATGCTTTCATTATTGAAAATGTCTTGAAAGGGGAAAGGTGGATCCTGTTGCAAGTCCAAATAGTAGAGTACGGTTTTACTGGGAGTATCCTAATGGTGTGTGCACCATGTGACGAGGCCTTGAGAAAGACTGTGCTCGACGGAAATCCTAGAGGTTCGTAATGCGATTTCCTCCCCAATCCTGATCATGGGGGATTTTAATGAAATAAGAAGTCAGCGAGATAGGCTGAATGACGGGAATCAGCCTCTATCTAGGGGTAGTCGGCAATTCAATGAGTGGGTGAATGAAATGCAAATTGTGGAGATTCCACTAGCAGGGGCTAATTATACTTGGTGTGGAAGACAGGGCACCTCACTGAGCAAGATTGATCGCTCCTTTGCATCGGACGACTGGTTAGCTTTCTTTCAAAACATTAGTCTCAGATCTAAAGAGTGGCTAGCTTCGGACCATCGAATGCTGATTGTGCAGTGTGATAAATGCGACTGGGGGCCTAAACCATTTAGATCGATTGATGACTGGTTTGAACACCCTTGGTTTCAAGAAATTTGTTGCAGAGGAGTGGGGGAAGTTGCAGAATAAGTCCACGCAGCAGAAGAACTGAAAGGCTTAAAAACGGCTTTAATAGGTTGGAACAAAGAGATATACGGAGACATAAATCTCTCCATCCAAAAACTGTCAGAAGAGATAAAAGAGTTGGACAAAATTGCAGAATCAGGTGTGTTGCCTGATATGATGAGTGAGAGAGGAGAAGCTCAGTCCAACACTATGGATGTAGCACTAAGAGCAGTAGATACATTGGCGACAGCATTCGAGAGAAAAATTTATCAAACTGGTGGATAAAAATACTTCCTTCTACCATAGGCGGGCAACAATAAATAGAAGCAAAAGCAGATCACAATCCTTGAGATTGAAGGGAGCCTAACTACTGAACCAAACCAAATTAAGCGAGAGGTGGTCAGCTATTTCAAGAACATGTTTGTGAAGCATAGTGAGCCTGGTCTAAGGCCACCTATTGGTATGTGCAACCGCTTAAATGAAGAAGAGATAAGGCTGTTAGAAGGAATCCCCACCCTTGAAGAAATAAGGAGAACAGTATGGATGTGCGATGGAACAAAAGCTCCAGGCTATGATGGCTACAATATCAGATTCATCAAAGAGATGTGGGGCTGCATAGGGCCTGATTTTGCAAGAGATGTGCGTCACTTCTTCGAAAGCGGCAAGCTGGAACATGGCTTGAACACAACTTGGATAACTCTCATTCCCAAAAAGCTAACCCAACAAGCTTAAGTGACTTTAGGCCGATAAGTATGATTGGGTGTGTCTGCAAGATTATAGCAAAGATCATGGCCAGAAGACTAGCGAGCTTTCTGCCCCGCATTATTGGAGAGACTCAATCAGCATTTGTTGGTGGGAGGCACATCTTAGAGGGTCCTTTCCTTGCGAACGAGGTAGTATATTGGCTGAAGAGAAAGAAACGAAAAGGAGTGCTCCTTAAATTGGATTTTCGAAAGGCATATGACTGCCTTTCATGGTCATACCTCAAGACCATATTATCCAGATTTGGATTTGGGCAAAAATGGTGTGGGTGGGTTAAAGAAGTGGTCGAATCAGTGCAGTTGTCGGTACTGATCAATGGCTCACTGGCAGCCCCGTTCAAGACCAAAAGATGCCTTCATCAAGGGGATCCGCTGCCCCCATTGTTATTTGTCTTAGCTGTGGAAGGACTTAGCTGGTTATTAACGAGAGCAGTGCAGTTGGGACAATTCCATGGACTGTGCATAGGTCAGGATGATATCCGATTCACCCACCTACAGTTTGCCGACGATACGATGCTCTTCCTAGAACCTACACTACCTGAAGTAGTGGAACTCCATCGCATTATTGTGTCTTTTTCTTAAATGAGCGGGCTTGAGATCAACCTACAAAAATCCGCAGCATTTTGTATCAATACCAACGAAGAGGAAAATGGCTTGATTCAACAAGTTCTGGGTTGTAAAGTGGGAAAGCTGCCAACAGAGTATCTTGGATGTCCTTTAGGCGCAAACCCAAGAAAAGAGTCCACTTGGGAACCAGTGATAAGAAGAATCGAGTCCAAACTTGCCAAGTGGAAAGCAAGCAGTCTATCAAAGGCGGGTAGACTTGTATTGGTTAAGGCGGTCCTGAATGCGATCCCCTTGTACTATGCTAGTTTGTTCCCTATTCCAATCTGTGTTCAGAAGCGAATTATTAGCATCCAAAGACGCTTTTTCTGGGGTAAGGTGCGGGGAATTTTCACCCCCGTTGCGGTGGAAAGCTATGTGTAAGCCAAAGGAACTTGGGGGTCTGAACAAAAGAGAGATGTCTCTATGGAAGCGCACTGTAAATCAGTCCACATGCGTAGGAGTGCATACCAGTTTGTAACACCCCTACTATTAATACATGCTTACTGTCCAATCTCCTTACACGTCAGATACACGCAGCGGATACTTACTTACGTACAATGGGTGATACAATGCCGTTAGTCACCCACGTGACTAACAAGGCTACTACTTCTACATACAGCATCGGTCTGATGGACCGGAATCCCGAGTACTACACTTCCACGATACATACTCCGTTCATCAAACGAATACTACAAGGTTCCATTCGATACTTTACTCCTTCATTAATCATACAATACAAAATACATAACCGAGTTTACTAGGTTCCCAATACAATTACAATGCTTCTTCCAAGTTCATACATGCTCACTAAGAGGCTACTTACTACCCATTCCTCACACGCTACTTACTTCTAAATACAAGGGTGTGCTAGTTAGTACACCTCTACATTCTACTACTACTATCCAATGTAGTCGCCGGTCTCGTGCCTTGATCACATTCGCTTCGGGTACCTGCACACTAAAAAATGTCCCCCGAAGGGGTCAGCTTTCGCCGAGCATGATAACCGCATACCCCGCGTACTAGTGAGGGTACGCCGACCACTTGGTCGAATACATGCGGTTGATTTCATTCAACATACATGCATACATGCTCTTATACACAATGCAACAATACTTACGCAAGACATACATACATACACTACATTACATACAAGGAATACAATAAACCATCCAATACATACTTACCTTCTTCCGAAATACACATACTCATTACATACACAATATACAATTCTTGTTAGCTTCATTGGTCCACCCGGTTAATCGGGTGGAGATTACTCTTTTACTCGTTACATCATACACATACATACTCATACTCATACTTACTTACGGATCCATACTTACTTACTCTTACTCTTACTCATGTTAAGTCGTCGGGACCTCCGGCCCTGGGGACTACACCGTCCCACCTCCGGGATTTACTTGACTCACCAATCCGGGATGCTACCCATTTAAGGGGTTTGGGCCGCGGACCAGTTTAAGAGTCAGGAATTGCAGCCAACCTCTTGTGACTCCGCATCCTCACGCGTGGCCGAAACTATATCGGACTTCTACTCATTCCAATTACTCACTTAAGTTAGGAGTTAGGTAGTTAGGAATTAGCAGAAGTCAACATTCAACCACATGTACAATTACATTATTCACATACACAGCCCTACAAAATACAATACAATATTCAAGTACACTACAAGATACATTCACACTTCATCATCATTCATATGTTTCATGAATTATACAAACTATTGTTCAAGAGAAATATACCAAGAACAATATAGACAAACACAAGTATGTGCAATATAGTCCGATTCGTGCATTTATCTTATTGGTGGTCAAGTAAGCACACAAATCGGGGTAACCAGATTAGGATACAGGGCATGAAGGAATCATACCTTTCACCATTGATTTCGGACTCACCGACTCCTCTTCGGTGTTCAACTATTCGAATCCTAGCATATACATACAGTTGGGTGGTTAATCATCTATAATTAACCTTACTTATTACTTTGTTACAGTTTCCTAGCGTTTACTTACTAATTCCTTATTATTCAAATACATTTACTTATGTTACTTACTTAAAATTATTCCCTAAGCTTGTTTATAGTCTTAATGACCTTTAAACATCATTAATTATGTCTTAATCATCTTATATTATCATTACCCATCCTTACCCATCCTTAGTTTTGCTTTAAAATACATTCTGGACAGATTTTGGGGTGGTCCTGGTTTGTGTCCTGGTTTTAAACCCGGACCAACTCACTGGAACAACTCTCGGGTGAAAATAAGGGGTGGTCCTGGTTTGTGTCCTGGTTTTAAACCCGGACCAACTCACTGGAACAACTCTCGGGTGAAATTTTTGCATCGTCCGGGTTTGTGTCCTACTTGCAAACCCGGACAAATTTGTGTTTAGAACTTACGGGTGTATTTTTGGGGTGGTCCGGGTTTAGGTCTTGGTTTACAACCCGGACCATCCATTCTGTAATACATTCTGTCGTGTTTTTTGACATGTCCGGGTTTGTGTACTAGTTTACAACCCGGACATGTTACAGTATTGTTAAATGTTTGTGTTTTTGATTTTGTTTTTCAACTCCAAACTTCCACCAATCTCTTCCCCAATATTCCTACATATAATTTAGTATATTTTAGCATTGATTAAGCACTTTGAACTAGCCTAATCCACCTCTATCCAAATCTGTTACAAACACACTCCACTGTTACAACTTTCTTTCTTCTACAATTGTTACAGATTTTTCCTTCCCCCCCATTACCATTCTACTCCCTCTACTAATGCTACTCCTAACATCCTCAATGCATTGCCTCAATCCTAGTTCCTCCCTTTACTTAATCCTCTTCTAAATTTGTTACAAAGTACTAAACTACTCACTTAAACTCTCCAAATACACCAAGTAATTTCCTAGGTAGTTTTCTTCTCTTACACAACTAAGTTCTCCTATTTCCATACAAATTTGGGCAGAGGTTCCCCTATAATTTTAACACTGCCCACATACATTTTCAGCCCACACCCTCATTCCAAACTTCCATATCAATTCAACACTATACAATACAATAGATTTCCTGCACATACCCATTTACTTCCCAACGTTTTACCAAGCTTTTAACATCTTTTAAAGCCTTCAAAACTGTTACATTACTTTCCTCATCATACTAAACCATACTTATTACTCATTCCTATATACGCCACCTGTTCAACATATACATCCATATACAAGCTTTCATACACAATTTCCAAACACTAAACACTACTAAAAATTCCTGCACTCTACATTACCTCACCATCTAGTTTGTAACAGTTTTTAATATGTCTTTTAAGGGTTTAGAACATTTATATTCTCCTACACATTACACTACTACACGATACCATTTTCATTACTAATTTCAACTTCTAAAAATCTGTTACACACATACATATACCAAGCTACACAAGTGAGCATCCTTACCTTGTTTTTCTTCTAGTTTTCTTCTCTTCTTTCTTCTTCTTCTTCTTCTTCCTTCCTCTCTTTCTCCACCGGTTAGAGTACTTCACAAATAATATCATAACCCATACATACACACCATTTCAATACTAAAACCAATCCTAACATTACTTAAGCTTTTAATGTATATTCTAGGGTTTAGGAGTTTCATTACCTTGCAAGGGAGTAGATGAAACTTAGAGGAGTTTAAGAACAAGGTTTCCACCCCTTCAAAGAAGCCAAAACGGGCTGGGTACAAGAGGAACCAAACAAGGGTTTAGTTCAAATTCGTTTTGCCTTTAAGGCTAGAAAACAATGGAGTTTCGAAGAGATTTTTACCTCAAAAGAACAAGGAGAGCAAGGTGGCTCTAATGGTGGTCTTGAAGCTCCAAATGGGGTATACCCATAAAAACGAAAATGTGTGTTTTCGAATTTTGAAAGGATAGGAATGTAGCTCTTGGTGAGAGGATTCCAATGGTGTAGTTTTTATAATTTTTGGAAGAGTTTTGATGGAGTTTCAAGAGGAGAGAAGAGAGTTTTGTGTGGGTGTTTCTTATTTCACCATTGTTGTCGCTGGAGAAGGAAGAAAAATAGAGAGGAGGGGCTGTGTGTATACGTGAGTGAAGAAGAATAAGATAGGAGAGAGAGTGGTGAGTGGGGTAATGTAGTTGCTTTATGTTTTCTTTTATTGCTTTTGCCTTTTTGCAAATGAAAAAGGAATTAATAGTGTGAGAGAGGGGTATGGGATCGGACACACACACCCAGACCATGAGGGTCTTAAAATTTTATTTACAAAGTTGGACACATGAGTTTGTTTATTTTATTTTCTACTACCCCACAACTTCCCGTTTTTGACAGTTTTTACTAATTTCTCGTTTATTGATTTTATTGGTTCTAAAGCTTCACTAATTTTTATTAATGACTATTTAGTTGACCAAAATGGTTACGAGTCTATTTGACCCGCTTAAAGACGCGTTTTCCCCCGTTACCTCGAAAAACGCGCTTTAATGTTCATTAGTGTTTTTAATCCATTTTAAGGATCCGTTTCCTTCGGGATTTGTTCCCTAATATTTATTTAGACTTAATTAAGCCTTTAGAATCCTTACAATACGCTAACCGAGGTTTCATACCTCCTATGGTTATTTAACGCTTATTTAGCGTTTTTCGCTTTGTAAGCGTTTCTTTATTTCTCTTGCATTTATTTTTCCGTACCAATATTACTTAAGCAGTATTAGGCTCTTAAATACCTATTAGGATAATTTAATCACCATATTTAAGGTTGGGGTATTTCAAGTTGAACGATGATTTTTGGAAATCCTATAAAGGTACCATATTTGGGGCTTCATTATAAAATCGATAAGAGGCAACCAAACTGTGCTGACTTCTCTATCAGATCTGATGAGAATTGAGTTGGAATCAGGGCAAAAAACGCTATTTTGGCACGAGCCCTGGTGTGGTAATACACCTCTAAAGACACAATTCCCGACTTTATTCAATGCTATCTACAGAAGGATTGCCTGGTAGCTGAAATGGGTTTATGGGATAGAAATCAGTGGGTGTGGAATTTTTCATGGTGCAGAAGGATGGGTAGGCGTGATACTCAGTCAATGAGAGAGTTCAGCGCGTCCCTTGAACAGGCAGGTCCAGTCCGTGAAGGGGAGGATAAACTAATTTGGAGCAGCAACAAATCTGGGGCCTATGAGATGAAGGAAATGATGCGCATTTTGTATGGTGCTGATGTAAATAACTCTCCCCAATGTAATCATAAGCTGATATGGCAAGGAGTAGCAGCCCCGAGAGCAGAGCTATTGCTATGGTTTATTGTTTTTGGGAGACTAAATACAAGAGATCTACTGCTGGAGCGAGACTTAATTCCTCTAGGCAACTGCTATTGTGTTTTTTGTGGTAGAGCGGTTGAAACAAAGGAACACCTGTTTATCAGTTGCAGAAAAGTGAGGGAGACCTGGGCGAAAATCTTACAATGGTGGGGCGCTAATAGTATGATTCACATCGAAGAGGTGCAAGGGGACTGCTATGAATTTTTCAGCACTTGGATGAATATGAGAATTGGCAAAAAAAATTCCAAGGTATGGAGATCTACACTTTACTATACAATGTGGAATATATGGAGAACTAGGAATGAGGTGATCTTGAATGGAGGAATCCTTATCCAGGATAGATTGTTGAATGACACCAAGAGGGAGGTATGGCAATGGACCAAAGGCTGGTGGCGAGATTTCCTGTCCTCTGCGAACTATTTATAATAAAGATGGATCTACTAGAAGTTTTACAGAGGCTGGACTAGTTTCTTCTGTACGACACAGAGTGCAGTGCAAGTAGTTATTTTCCTCTCTTTGACGTGCATAACTGATCTGAACTGATCACTGCAAAGTTTTGTACGTTCTATTTTGCTCTTTCGATGTATCTTGGTTTTTGGGATAGCTTTTGTTGTATAGGGTGGCTGGCCTAATGGGTGTACTCTTTTTCCTTGCTTGGGATTTTCCCACTGGGTTTGCCAACAAGGTTTTAACGAGGCTCCATTGGCCCTGGGTGATTGCAGTGGTGATTGGCAATTGCATCTGCAATATGCTGCTAGCTTGTACTGTGTTACTACTCCAAATCTGGAGTGCATTTCCTTGATATATGCCCATCGGCAACCAATTATCTAAAAAAAAAAAGTTGTGATAGCTGATGTATATGGAGCAGAGGTAAGAATATGAGGTTAGGAAGTGTTAATGTCACAAAATTCTTTCTCTCAATTTTACAAACGATACTATCAAGATGAGAACTTAAGTGTTGTCCGTATTAATTTGTGGAGATCTTCAATCAATGACAAAATCTTTTCTCCTAAAATAAAATTTTGATCGACTGTTTTAGTTGTGCGGCAAGGAAAGGTATATTATTTAAAGGGGCTTATCTCAAGTGAAGGGGTAAACATTCCGGTTTCAAAAATATATTCCTTCTTCGATGGTCATGAAGTCAAACAGCAACAGCTGCTATTTGTACGGTAGCAATACCAACACAGTTGTGTGGAGAAATTTTATCATTAGAGGGTGAAAAAGTTCCTATGACCCCATTATCAAACTGACGAGTACAAGGTCTCAAAAAGAGATCAGCAGCAGCTCCTCATCAAATGGTGAAAAAGGTCCTATGACCCATTATCAAAGGTTACAAGTACAGGATCCCAAAAAGAAGATGATGACAAGTGAAATGATGGACGTCATGACTTGTGACTGCATTTTGGGAAGATTGTTAATTGTATTATTTATATTTCTTTCAATATCCTATTTATTGTATTCGGTGCTGATCCTTTCCGTAAGCCTTTTTATGCTGATATTCCAACAGTCGTTTTCCAGCCACGATCGAATTTTGACCCATCTTCCCTAATAAATAGATCAATGTCATCCAAGGCCTAGATAATATCTATAAGAAATGAGATGTCTGAAAGGCAGTCAAGGGTCAGCTGTCGCCGGTTTTAATGTTTCTGGCAATATATTTAAGCATTAGAGTATCAAAAATGAGGGAATGTACCAATTAATCTACATATTAAAGGAAAAAAACTGTCTGCTAGTTATTGTTTCAGATACATTTGTCACCAATGATGAATTGATGGCTGACAAATGTAAATATGATCCCTTTAAGACTCTTTGTACATCACCAAAGATAAAAGTTGCAGCCACAAATGAGGAAACAATCACCGCAAATAATTCGTATGTGGTCACTTCAGTTAAAAGAGACCACGACAAGATTACAATTACAGTGATAATCGCATCATGATATTATTTAGATAGTTTCACCAATATTTATGTGTCCAACAATGTATATCCAAGATCCAAACTATTATTGTGAATAGTAATCTGCATGCCTAATAACTGAGCAAAGTAAAGTGTGAGGATTTTATATGAGTGGTAATTAGCTTTTCTCTTTTTAATATTTTGACTTGGGGTCTCATGTTTAAGACTATCTCTTGCCCACACACATTTCTTATGCTTAGTTAATATGCATGCAGGTTATGTTCGCAATAATAGTTTGAATCTTGTATATACATTGTTGGATACAGAAATATTAGTGAATTATCTAAATAATATCATGAATGCGGTTATAAGCGTAATTGTAACCTTGGCGTGGTTCCTTTTAACTAGAGTGGCCACATACGAATTGTTTGCGGCGATTGTTTCCCCATTTGTGGCTACAACTTTTTATCTTTGGAGGTATGCTTAAAAGAGTCTTTGAAGGGATCATATTTACATTTGTCAGTCATCCATTCAACATTGATGACAAATGTATCATCCATGGGAATACGGTAGCTAGCAGACAACTACTTAATTTTTTTCTTTTATATGTAGGTTAATTGGTCAAAGCCCTCCTTTTGATACTCTAACACTTAAATATATTGTAGAAGCACTAAAAAAGCCAAGGACAGCGTACCCTTGACCGCCTTTCTAACATCTAGTTTCTTATAGATATTACCTAGGTCTCGGATGACGCTGATCTGTTTTATTAGGGGAGATGGGTTGGTCATGGTTGAAAACAACTGTTGAGAATATTAGCATAAAAAAGGGTGTGGAAAGGATCCTGAATCAATAAATAGAATATTAAAGAAAATATATGAATATTGCAATCAACAATCTTCCCAAAATGTGACCATAAGTAGTACGCCCATTCTTTTTCATCATTGTCATTATCTTTTTTTGGACCCTACATTTGTAACCTTTGATAATGAGGTCATAGGACCTTTTTTTACCCTCTGAAGATGAGATTTTTCCATACGACTGTGCTGGTGCTATTGCCACCAGAATAATTACTTCAGTGCTGTGGTTCGTACAGTTGTTTCAGAATACTCCGCCACGAGACCCCATTCCCACACCAGGTGGTGCAAGGAATGTAAAAGGGAGAATCACTAATGCAAACTTAGAAGCTGGGGAATGTATAAGATTACTGAGAAGACTGGGTTGTGAGATACAGGACGAGAATCAGGTAACGAATAGCCTATTAGTGAACATTCGGGAGTGTATGAAGAAAAGAAGGGATGGGGATAAGAATGGGCTTACAGAACATCAAGGGGATGGGATCACAACAAAAGGCAGTAGCCATGAGAAGAGATAAAAGTCCGGAAAATTACAGTCATGTGTTTAGTGGAAACTCAGCTATCGGGAACAGCTGCTAGTCGGGTAAGCAGTTTCTGGGGAGGGAAGGCAGTAAGCCTGGGGTGGGAGGAGGTTAAGCCGAAGGAAGGTCTGGTGGTCTTGTTGTGTTGTGGGACAGAGAAGAGATAATGGTTGGAAGAGTGGATAAAAGCAACAGATGGGTTATGATGGAAATGACGATACTTACTGATGCGTTTCATGGGATACTGCTGTGTATTTATGCATCATGTGATAGAAGAGAAAGGAAGGAAATGTTTGACAGCCTGATACATGCATGCGAGAACTGGGAGAAACTGATAATTGTATTGGGCGATTTTAATGCGACACTTGATGCAACAGATCGATCACATGGAAATATCCGACATGAAGTTGGGAGTTCGGATGAATTTAGAGCATGGGTGAATAGTATGGAGCTTGTCGAAATACCGTTGACAGATGCGAGATTTACATGGAAAGGTAGAGATACCTACAGCAGAATCGACCGGGTTTTTGTCCAAGATGAATGGTGCGCCCAGTATTTGGACATCAAACTTAGCAGCGGGGCATGGTCAGTCTCTGATCATTGCCTCCTATTGGTGGAAGTGGAGAATCAGCAATGGGGACCCAAGCCATTCCGATCACTAGACATGTGGTTGGAGCATCCCAAATTTGATACAATGATAAGAAGGAGTGGGAGTCACTGCGTTTTGGTTCTACGCAACAGAAATTGAGACGACTCAAGGGGGCCCTAAAAACATAGAACAAGGAAGTTTTTGGTGACTTAAATGTGAAAATCGAGGGGCTGCAAAAGAAAGCAAAGGAGATAGACTCCAAACTGGAGAGTGGTGCGCGATTAGATGAGATCAAGGCTAGCAAGGAAAAGGTACTGATGGAACTTGATGTAGCCATGACAAGGAACTGTATTGGAAACAACTTGCAGAGATAAAGTAGTAAGGGATGTCGACAAGAATACTCGCTACTTCCACAAACGAGCAACTCTCAACCGAAAACGAAAACACATTACAAACCTACGCGTGGATGGGCAGACCCTCACAGCACCGAATGAAATCAAGGAATATGATGTTACATATTTCTCGAATCTTTATAGCCCAACTGATGGGACTCGATCTACCATTGGGCCACCGATGTGCGAACACCCGAGACTATCTCTAGAGGAGGCTGGTAAACTTGAACTGATTCCTACCTTATGAGACATACGCAGAGCAGTGTGGGAGTGCGAGTGGTCAAACGCCCCGGGGTATGACGGTTACAATATGAATTTGTTAAAGCTATATGGGGTATAATAGGGGCTGACTTTGCGAGAGATGTCGGGAACTTTTTCACCACTGGCAAGTTGGAGAAGGGAGTAAATACGACATGGATACCCTCATACCCAAGCATAAGGATGCCAAGACACTCAATGATTACAGACTAATAGCAGGGTAGGGTGCGCCTATAAGATTATTGCAAAAATTTAGCAAAACGGATGAGTGGTGTACTACCGGAGCATTATTGGTGAAACACAAACTGCCTTCGTAAGTAGAAGGAGCATACTGGATGGGCCATTTATAGCCAATGAGGTCATTAGGTGGCTGAAGAAAACAAAGAAGAAAGGAGCACTGATTAAAATTGATTTCCGAAAGGCATACGACTGTGTGTCTTGGGATTTCCTGAAAAGGTATTGGTTGACTTTGGCTTGGGGACTTGATGGTTAAGTGGATAATGGAATGTGTGACAAGTGCTAGGATTTCAATCTTGGTGTATGGGTCACCAACTAAACCCTTTAACCCAAGAGGGGTTTAGACAAGGTAACCCCATGTCACCCATGTTGTTTGTAATGATAGTGGAAGTTTTAAGTTGGATGATTCAATGTGTCCGAGATGACGGTGGCTTCAAAGGTTTGACGATCGGAAGACAAGGTACTACTTTATCTCATTTACAATTCGTGGACGACACTATGCTGTTTACTGAATTGAATGCGGATGATATCTTGGAACTGCATTGAGTCTTGTTATGCTTTGCGAGTGCTAGTGGGTTATGCATGAACATGGAAAAGACGGTTGTATATTGCTTAAACACCACGAATGAGAAGGAAGCGATGGTTGAGGAGATTCTCGGTTGCAAGATAGGTAAATTACCGACAACCTATCTTGGGCTCCCCTTGGGCGCGAAAATGAAGCAGACTAAGGCTTGGAAACCAGTAATTCGAAGGGTGGAAAGTAAACTTGCAAACTGGAAATGCAACTCCTTATCCCGAGCAGGTCGGAGTGTCCTTGTGAAATCAGTGATGGAGGCGATTCCCCTATACTACTGCAGCCTATTTCCTATTCCATGTAATGTTCGAAAGGAGATCAGTGCATTATAGAGACGATTCTTCTGGGGTAAAGAAATAAAAGGTTTCTAGTACCGGTAGCATGGCAACAACTGACGAAGCCAAAATTGGATGGAGGCCTGGGATTTGTGAATTTACATATCAAGAACAGATGCATGCTTGCGAAATGGCGATGGCGATTTTCAAAAGAGAGACATTCCCTATGGCACAAGTAGTTGTCATATTTATGGTGCAGACGGTGGTTTAGAGTCAGAAAGAGGTGACAGTAGGATCGGGAACTTTAATGGCATCTGGGCTGGAGTGGTAAAAGCGACCAAGTCTGAGGATGACCGGATTCAGCAGGAGTTCGAGAATAATATCACACATCAGGTTGGGGATGGTACTACAACGGATTTTTGGGAAGATAATTGGCTGGGTGCACAGAAGCTATGTCATCTATACCAAGATTGTTTGCACTAAGTAACAACCGACGGGGCAAGTTTGCAGATATGGGAAGGTGGGAAGATGGAGTCTGGTCCTGGAAGCTAGATTGGAGGAGGAGCTTATTTGAATACGAGAAAGATATGGAACTGGAATTAAACCACATGCTAGACAACAGGACATTGTTACTGGATGTGGATGATGCTATCACATGGAACAATGTACCGGATGGGTTTTCTACTTCCAGGCTCTATCACACAGTTTGTTAAGTAATGATCGCATGGAGGGGGGGATCATACTGTTGCGAAGCTGATCTGGAGCAACGTGGCGGAACCCAGGTTGGAGTTCCTGCTTTGGTTTTGTTACGCATGGTAAGCTATTGACCCGTGATGTCCTGTTTGAGCGGGACATCATCCCTATCGGGCAATCTTGGTGTCCTCTCTGTAAAAATATATGGAGACTGTAATGCATGTTTTTTCTTCTGTGAGTTCTCGTTGCTTGTCTGGAGTCGACTGCTAGGTTGGTGGCGGGTGAGCTTTACATTCAAGGATATGCCAGCACAGATTCTTGGTGACTGGATGGGGACACGAATGAATAAAAAGGCTAAGAAGATGTGGAGATCGACATTATTTATGGTGTTTGGAGCATATGGAAAACGAGGAATGATGTTATATTCCGTGACATAACCCCTTCGGCGGAAAGAGCTACGAATGATGCTAAAAGAGGTGTTTGGCGATGGACAAAGAGCTGGTGGCCCGAGTTCCCCATGTCGTATAAGCTTTTTATTAATTCGACAAATTTGAAGGAAGATACATGGCTACTGTAACTGGTGGTAGTAGATACTTGGCTACTGTAACTAGAGGTAGTATGCTGGGTGTCTTGTACTCTTCTTCCCCCATTAGTTCCCACTGGGTTTTTGCTAATTGGGGTTTTAATGAGGCAAGCACCTACCATGGGGTGGGGGCTGGGTTGTAGTAATTGTACCTTGTGATTGTGTATTGCCTCCTATTTCAGTACCACGATTTTTGGTACTATTTCAGTAATAAAGTTTAACTATCAAAAAAAACTTCGGTGCTGTGGTTGATCTCTTTTTAGGACCCTGTACTCATAACCTTTGATATTGGGGTCATAAGAACTTTTTCTCCCTCTAATGATGAGATTTTCTGTGGAATTGTCATATCTATTCAAGTACTATTTACTGTTGTATAACAAGCTTAGTATAGTAGGAGTCTGGTATGTTAATTTTGTTTACTCATTCTATTTACTAACAATATGTAATAACGATGTAAAGGTGTGGGGGAAACTCGCACTAATATATAAGTGCTTAGCTTATGTTCTGTAATGATTAACTACTTAATAACAAAGATAATCTTCCTTCCTCTTACATCAATGAAAGCTTCATTCATATTGAAAGAACTCAAAATGGTATCCGATTAACTCTTCTTATTGAGTTTTCATCGTCCCCCAACTCCGCTAATTTCATCTGTTTCCTCAGAAATCCTTTACCACCGACCATGGAAAACAAGGAGAAAGGGAACAGCTGGAGAGATGAAGACAACAACTTAAGAAACCTACGACCCCTTCCCCTGTCCTCGAATGATAACCTTCAAATGGTTTTAGGGTACGTCTTCAATAGGGACGGATTTAGTTGGTGGAAAAAAAAAGATGATTGTGGCTTGAAGGTGAAAAACAAATTCGGCAGAACAATCACAGTGCCGAGTAAAGAAGATCCTAAATACTAGTTGGGAGCAGGTGAACCATATGATCATTGTGTGGCTAACACAATGCCTATAATAAAAGATCGTAGAAAGCATCGTCTACTTCAATAACACCGTAGATGCCTGGGAATCCTTGTGCAAGAGATACGAGCAAGCAAATGCGGCTCAAATATACTCTTCAAAGAAGAAACTGGGAAAAATAGAGCAGGGGAACGATACTGTGTTGACCTACTACACGAGGATGTGAAGAATTCAGGACGAGTTAGATGTGATGGAGAAAAAGCCCCCTTGTTCGTGCAGCGCAAGGGAGGATATCAGTGACTTTTAGAGATAGAAAGGTTAATGCGATTAATGGTATTAGACAAGAATTACACAAATGTTATCTCAAACATTCTTCTCAAAGATCCTCTTCCCAGCATAGAAGAAGTTTATTCAATGATTAATTAGGAAGAAAAGAGACGACAAGTCTCCAACAGAAACCCTATTTTGGAGCAAGATTCGCCGGCAGTGAACAACAATCAAAGCCAAATCAAGAAAACTTGGCAACCTCAGACGATGAGAATTGAATCAAAAAGATACAAACATGCAAACCCTACAATGCACAAATTGTTCAAAGAGGGGCACTCCAGAGACTCCTGCTTTAAAATCGTGGGTTACCCAGATTCACGGAAAGGAAGGACTAAATTTGTCGATGGGACCGCCATGTCAAGAGAAGATTGAGAAGCAAAAGGAAACGGAGATCAGACAGAGACTTCCGCATTAACCCTGCAAGAGATTGGACAACTGAAAGCAATGTTGCAGAAGGCACATGCCAAAAAAATCATCCGGGGAATGCTATTGCAGTTTTGCAGGTAAATTAAAAAACTATCCCTTATGTCCAGTTTTCAGGAGCTTCTAAGCACATGTGTGGTACTAGAAATTTGTTTGTTGATATGCATGAGTCAGTTGAAATTCTCAAAATTGTAATGCAAGATGGAAATGTACAGAACGTGAACAAGCAGGGAAGAATCAAATTAAGAAAAACCTTTTGTTTAGAAGATGTCTTATGGGTGGAGTCATATAGATTCAACTTGATATATGTGAAGAAATTAGTTAAATAGATTAAACATCCTATTATATTCCATGAATTCTTTTGTTGTGTGCAGGCCCATTAAATTAAACAATGCTTGATGACTGGAAATGTTGTAAATGGACTGTACTTGCTACGTAATGACAACTTAGATCATATTCCAACTGTTACTTTTGATTGTAATAGGAATATTGTTTGTTATATTGCTACTCAGAATAAGAGTGATGTCAATTTGTGGCATTGTAGGTTAGGCCACATGCCTTATAAGAAACTGTCTAGATTGGATTTAGTGAAGGAGAACAAACTGGAAGGCCAAGGTGCCTGTGATATATGTCATAGAGCTAGATCCATTAGGAAGCTTTTTCCAGTTTCTGTAATGAAAATCGGTAGATGCTTTGAGCTTATTCACATTGATGTATGAGGACCCTTTAAGGTCCCAACTTATGATGGGAATAAATATTTCATTTCCTTGGTTGATGACTATAGTAGAAGCACATAGACTCATCTGTTACGAAGTAAATCTGCTGCTTTTCACATCCTTACTTGTTTTATCAGATTAATAGAAAGGTAGTTTGATACAAAAATTAAAATCATAAGAAGCGACAATGCTTTTGAGCTAGGAAATAGCAATGAGGGTGTTACATTAGGAAAATGGAATTATCCATCGAACTAGTTGTGCTTACTCTTCACAACAAAATGGTGTTGTGTAAAGGAAACACATATACCTCCTTGAAACTGCTCATGCCCTCTATTTTCAAGCCAATCTTAATTTAGAATATTGAGGGGAGTGTAAAAGCATGTGTTGGTTATTTTATTTAAGTAATAAATAAAAGATAATAGTTAATTGTAAAATATTATTTACAACCAACGTCAAATAAAATTGATAAGAATATTTGTTATTCTTATCTATTTCTGTTATTATTATATATGGAGACTCTGGGATTAGTTTCCAGGGATATACAATATACAGAAACCCTAGTTCCCACAGAATACACAGAGAGAGTCGTGTTAGGGTTCTTAGGCCGTGGATAGTGTGGGGAGTGCTGCTGTGTTAGGGTTCTTAGGCCGTGGATAGTGTGGGGAGTGCTGCTGTGGCTTCCTCCACCTGGTAGACGCGAAGGCTTTATCAAATTGACAACAAGGGAAGGACGATTCGGTTGACAACGAGCAAAGAGAACGATCCATATTTATTTCGCTGCGCTCAAGAGATAGGTACCCTAATCTATATGTTTCTAACAGTGGTATCCGAGCCAGATTTGTTTTTTTAATTCGTTTGTTGCCGAGAGTAATCGTTTTCGCGATAGTATGATTCTACAATCTACAAATTGAAAAGGAAAATTGTGTAATAGTGCTATCCGATTGTATTTTCTGATCTATATCGATTCGATGAACTGCTGACATTTATTTGTTTGATAAAAGAAAAGGAGAATATGTGAGTGCAATGATTAGGGTATAAATTTTATACGGCCGCGGTTTGTCCTATACCATCGATCCTGCGTGTTATCATCGATTTCAGTAGTTGAGTTCTTGGACTGTGCGTGATATCAAACGAATAAAACAGTATGGCTTGTTGATGTGATTCTCACAAAAAAAAATTCTACTTTTTCAATGGGATAAATAATTGACCGCAGATTGCTATCGGCTTTAATTTTTGATCTTATAATGGATTTATTTTTCCTTATTTAATAAGGATATAATTGTTCTTCTTGTTTGTGCGAGAGAGTTGAATCACGTTCATATCCGATTGGGATTTGTTCTCAATTATCGGAGGAAATATTTTTTTTTTGTGGTTTTGATTTGATATATTTGTTCTTTTAAGGGTAAAATTATTTTACATATAAGAACTGAATTAAAAATCAGGAATTTGTTTCCTTTTGGGCGAAGATGGATTTGTTCCTATATTATAAGAATTATTATTAATATTTGTAGATTGATATTATAATTATCACTATCCGATATATTCTCTTTGTGAGTGATTTGAAAATTATATATTCAGTTAAATTCTAACGAGATATTATATCGATTTTATTGGATATTAATCACATAAAATTATTCTATTGAGGCTGACTGTTTTGTAGAATGGTGGTGCGGAATTGCTAGATATTCAAATATATATGTATATATACTAAGATTTGCGGTTGAATTTAGTAATATCCTCCATATCAATGCATTGATATCTTTTATAATTGGGTTATTCACTCATCAGACAGTCTTGGCTACATGTAACTGTAGCTAGAGATGGCTACAAGCGTGGTGCAGCATGCGCACGTTTAATTCTTTTTTTTTTCACCCCGCCTCCAGGAGCGTGGTGCAGCTTAATTCTTTTTTGTTTTTTTTTTCACCCTGGCCTCGTACGTTTTCTTTTTTTTTTTTCTTATTTTATCACACAATGTTGTAACTTTTAATATATAAGGCTAAAATAAAAAAAATTATATCGTTGTTCATCTAAATTCAAGGTCTTCAAAACAAGACCAGTCATCATGGATATATTTTGACAACTTTAAAAAAAATTACATGTATAATGTATAGAACGTAAAAGAAAACTTGTACATATAGTCATCCAAACATGTACAAATCAGGGGCGGACGCAGGGGAGGGGCAGGGGGGCTCCAGCCCCCCCGAAAATTTTGAAAATTTGACAAATGCTTTTATAAATTTTTGTAAAAATACAACATATTATAAAGTTTTAAATAATGAAAGTGTCAAAAAATTTTTTGCCCCCCTTAAACAAAATTTCTGGGTCCGCTACTGGTACAAATGTTCATTAAAACATGTACATTCACACGTAAAAACATGTACATCATCACATTAAAAATATACAGATGGTTACATAAATTTGTATGAATCATCAAATATGTACATCCTTAGATTAAAATCTATACATATAAGGAAGAAAACTTGTACAGATGACCATACAAACATGTACAGATGTTCATTAAAAAACATGTACATTCTCACATTTGAACATGTACATCGTCACATTAAAACATGTACATTCTCACATTAAATCATGTACATACATCCTCACATTAAAATATCATCGTATACATGTAAAAATAATTTTTTTAAAAAGTTATCAAAACATATCCATGACTGGTCTTGTTTTGAAGAGCTTGAATTTAGATGAACAATTATATAATTTTTTTTCATTTTGGACTTATATATTAAAAGTTACAATTATTTAAAATATTGTTGTAATAAAGATAAAAAAGAAAAAGAAAAAGAAAACTAAATCGGCGCCGATGGTTTCTTGAACTGATTTCTATTTTGTCCCACCATACTTCATTAATTATAAAACCCTACTATAAAGATATTTTTTATTCTAATTTGACTAAAATGTCCTTAGATGTAGCCAAGTTGGCTACATTCACCTTTAGCCAAGAATTTGCCTTCACTCATTTACTGTTAATGTGAATCACAGCCGCCACGGCATAGTGATTAGTGTATATTTTCAATCACGATCTATTATTTATAACTGTAATAATGTGCGTACATATGCTGTCGTGGCTGTAGTGATTGGTTATATGTTTTTTATGGGGAGATGTATAAGTTACATAATAATATCTTTAAAATACTATAAATATATGTTTTCGTAACATGTAAAGGTTGTTAAAATGTTTTTGTAACATCAAATTCTTACAGTTGTAAGATTAACATTTATGTTCGTTTTGTGACAAATATTATTGTTCCATAATTCTAGTAATTGTTATTCTATTATTACATGAATAATAATTTATTAATTAACATTGAACATAAGTTGTTCAAAATAATTTAAACTAATCTAGTTTGTCTAGATTGTCTTTAGTAGACATCAAATAATTTAATCACTTGAACATTAGTTGTTCATATAATTTCAATTAATCTAGTTTGTCTAGACTGTCTTTAGTAGACGCTAATTAATTAAATAATTCTTTTTATAGGAATTTATTAATGGAACAATAATACTGAAAATTTGTTTTTCATAAGTTATGGGAACCGATATAATTTTGATTGTTTATGAAATTATAAATGCATTTGTTGCATGTTTATGGTATGCTAATTTATAAATCTAAGTACTGAAATTGATTGTATGCGCAAGCATATTTTTGTTTCTTATACTTGATAATATTTAAATACTATAAACATTAGTGTTATGGACACGTGTACACAACAACTAATGCACATTTTTGTAAGATGGATATTTCGAAGAGTATTGAGCAGATCTTACAAAGGTGAGAAACTAACTGAACGAAATTATGACACGTGGAGTCGTAAAGTTCATATGTCTTGGAAGACCAAGAACTTTGGATGCAACTCTACAGTCATGAGGCTCCGTCTGCTGAGGGACACTCCGTCCGGCACGCAGGGAGCTAGAAACCTATGCCTGGAAGAAGAAGAGTCGCACTGCCCGGATCATACTTTTAAGTAGTATGAGAAGTGACTTGATGCTGCGTTTCGAAACCCATCAAACTGCTAATGGAGTATGGGAAGCAGTCAAGCGAAACTTTGGAGGAAGCACTGTTACTCGTAGAAGACAATTGCAAATGCGTCTTGATAGCTACAAAAAAAGATCTGATAAGACCATGGCTGAACATATTATTGTCATGTCTAATATGGTTAATGAGCTTAAAGCTGCAGGACATGAGTTGTCTGATGAGCAGCAAGTTCAAGCTCTGATCAGATCTCTCCCTCGGAGTGTTGAGTGGGATTCTCTGAAGCAGACTTTAACCCATGATGATAACATCCGCACCTTTGATGATGTTGCTCGTCATCTTGAGTTGGAAGAGGATAGGTTACTCTGTGAAAAACCAGCTAATGAGGTGTATGCTATTGATTCTGACAATAGAGGTCATAAGAATCATAGGCATAAAAGAGGGAATAATGATAACAGTGACTTTAAGAAAGGGCATTGGAAGAAAAGGAAGGGAGGCAAGACCAATAATGGTAAAGATCCAAAGAACCAGCCAAAAGCTGTTGGTGCTAAAGGCAAGTCTAAAGGTGTTTGCTACAATTGTAGAAAATCAGGGCACTTTATTAAAGATTGCCCAGAGCTTGAGGTATTTACTTGGTGTCCATACCTTTCCTCTTGTTTTGTTGTTTTATGTTATGTGTTAACTAATACATGTTCTATGTGGACTTGTAGATACAGCAACAGCAGAGCACGTGACTTGGGATCGAACATCTTTTGTAGAGTTTCGCCTGATTCCTAGAAGAGAAAGCCAAAATATTTACATGGGGAAGGATACCAGCATTGATGTGCACAAGATTGGAACCTGCAGATTAGTTTTGCATAGTGGTCAATCTTTGTATTTACATAATGACTTGTATGCCCCTGAAATAAGGCGAAATTTAGTCTCTTTTTCATCTCTTCTTAGGTTAGACTTCAAATTTGTTTTGAAGGATCGACTTTAGTTGCTTAATATTGGTACATTTTTCAGTAATAACTCTTTATTAAATGGTTTCATAGTATTAAATGCCAAATTTGTTTTAAGTAATCATATTCATTCAAAACTTTGGCATGCTAGACTTGGTCATATTGGTATTGATCGGTTGAATAGACTAGCAAGAGAAGAGCTCCTTGGTGGAACTCAAGAAGCTATAACTCGCTAAGAATGAGCCTTGTTTAGCTGAAAAATCTACTAGGAAACCATTTTCTATAGAGAAAAGGACTACTCAACCATTGCAGCTAATTCATTCAAATATTTGTGGCCTAATGACTATGATTGTCAAGCTTGGTGCTTGATGTTTTATCACATTCATTGGTAACTTCACACGAATTTGTTACGTGAATGAATAGAGAATAAATTAACTCTCAAAGTTAATTGGGAGAAGAACTGAGTATGATTCTCGTGATGCCACATTCTTGGTAAACAATTATCCATCCTTTTATTGAGCAACTAGGGATCAAGAGTTCTATGAACTAGATGATCCTAATCAACAACCAGATTTAAGTAATCGGAATGATATGGTTGTAGAAGATGTTCTTTTGAATCCTCAAGTTCAGGAGGAGGAACACAATTGACATGAGCCTATGACTTTTAGAGACACTGTCTCAGGTTTTATGGATCTGAATGGATAAAAGCAATGGAAGAAGAGTTAGTGTCTAAGAACAATAACCAAGTTTGGGACTTGGGTGATCTTCTATTTGGTAAGAGGGTATACTCGAAAGGAGTGAGTCGATAATGATGGGACATGCTCACTTGCAGTGAGATTTGGGTCCATCCGACTATTTTTGGCTATTGTTGCCCGTCTGGACTTAGAATTACATCAGATGGATGTAAAAACTACTTTCCTCAATGGAAAGCTTGAGGAGGAGATATATATGGACCAGCCTCATGGGTTTGAGGTTAAGGGTCAAGAGAAGAAGGTATGTCGTCTTCATAGATCCATCTATGGTCCTAAGCAGGTATCTAGACAATGGAATATTAGATTCCATGAGGCAATGGTCAAGGACAAGTTTTCCATTATAAATGAAGACCATTGTATGTATATAAGTTATACATACAAAGGTCATTCTAACTTTGTATGTAGATGACATCCTAATAGCCATTGACAACTTGGATCTAGGTTCTTCTACGAAAGCTAGTTTGACATCCAAGTTTGACATGAAGGATAAGGGTGAAACCAGTTATGTACTGGGAGTCAAAATATTAAATAATAGGAAGATAAAAATCTTGAGTTTGTCTCAAGAAAATTACCTTACCTTAATAATATTTTGAAAATATACCATCTTAGTGATTGTATACCCAATGACTCTTCTAACCAAAAAGATTCTATGCTTAGTGCGGGTATGGACCTAACTCAAAAGAAGTAGCCTATATGAATAATGTACCATATTTCAGTGATGTTGGTAGCTTAATGTATGCTATGTTGTACACCAGGCTGGATATCTGTTATGTAGTTGGAATTGTTAGTCGTTTCCATACAAATCCAGACCCTGAACACTGGAAGTTGTCAAAAGTTTTTTTACTTTTAGAGCACAGGAAACTATGTGTTATGCTATGGCAACGATAATTTTTACCTTGTTGGATATAAGAATGCTTATTCTCTTCAATATTTTGTTTGTCAAAATATCATGTTGTGTATTGATGTCAATGAACTATAAGGCATACTTTCTCACACAAGTAGCCAGCTTCATTGAATATATGTTATCATGAAGTAATGCTAACTTTGTCTTAGTGACTCAAAGTTAGTGGGAGACTTTTGTAGTCTATATTAAAAGGGTTATTGGTTAATCCGCATGGGATATTTAATAAAGGTTCCTGTACCCATGTAAGTTCATTTTTAGCCGAGTGGGAGGTGTCTATGTGAACCTTTTAGACTCGTGTGGGTGGGAGTTGACATCCTCTATGTAAGAGAACTCCCCACAACGTACTTTCATACGGTACGTGCTAGCGACCTTATTGAAGCGTATGGATTGATCCTTTCTCCTTCGCTGTGTGAGTCAACATTTTTTTATTTGCACCTTTTGACCTTTTGACTTGGGTTGTAATAGTGGTAATGATGCTGCTACTTTGGAAGGATTACCAAGATTCCATGACTTTTACGGTTTTAATGTAACCTTCTGGGAAAGCGATTATTACCATTAAGATACGATGCCAAGTAAAAGGAAAAGTTTACAAGAGTAGTTCAGATTGAAGTGACAATTGCTGGCACCAGTAACTTTAGTAGTTATAGTGATTGGTCACAGTATCCTGCTCATCCATATGTTGAAGGATCTGGGTTGAGTTTGGATTAGTCGAACAGAAATTGGACTTGAGGTGCTGGCAATTTTTTTTTGGATGCTTCATTCTGGCCTGAGAGGTTTGGTTTGGAGTTATCCACATTGCAGGTGTGTTACCAGGTCGCACGGCCTATTTGCCTGTATGAAACACGAAAGCTCTTGAGTATTTGACCATTGGTTGAGTGGGAGATGTTGGTTATTTTATTTAAGTAATAAATAAAAGATAATATTTATTTGTTAAATATTATTTACAACCAACGTCAAATAATATTGATAAGAATATTTGTTATTCTTATCTATTTCTGTTATTATTATATATGGAGACTCTGGGATTAGTTTCCAGGGATATACAATATACGGAAACCCTAGTTCCCACAGAATACACAGAGAGAGTCGTGTTAGGGTTCTTAGGCCGTGGATAGTGTGGGGAGTGCTGCTGTGGCTTCCTCCACCTGGTAGACACGAAGGCTTTATCAAATTGACAACAAGGGAAGGGCGATTCGGTTGACAACGAGCAAAGAGAACGATCCATATTTATTCCGCTGCGCTCAAGAGGTAGGTACCCTAATCTATATGTTTCTAACAGCATGCAACATATATTGTTAACAAATTGCCATCCAAGGCCATAGATGGTAAAACCCCCTACGAAAAACTGTATGGTGAAAAATCTGATTATGCTTTGCTCAAGACTTTTGGATGTCTCTGTTTTAGAACTCCTGTTGGAAGAAAATGAGGAAATTTTGAATCTAGGGTGTTTACCTGGGTCTAGCAAAAAACAAAAAGGCCACAAAGTACTTGATTCGGAAACTCATGTTGTTGTCTTCAGGGCATAGTTTTCTAAGAGAATGAATTTCCCCTAAGAATTACGCTCAACAACTACACTGATAACAACAATGTGCAAGGAGACCACAACAATATTCAAAGCCAATGGAATTCTCAAGATTATTATAAGGATGAAAATCAAAGTGCAGACTGAAGTCTTACATAATCAGACATCACAACAAGGGGAAGAGCTTCCTGCAGACCAACAAGAGGAAACCACATCCTTGCGAAGATTCAACAGGGACAGACACCCTCCTAGTTATCTTGGTGAGTACTTAGTAAGGTTGAGATACCAGAATTAAAGATTTTCAGTCAGATTCTGCATGAGAGATTGCGAAAAATATGTTAAGAAAGTAATTGTCTCTCTGATTATGTTACTAAACTCACACCATGTAATGCTTTTAGTGATAAAAAATTGTCCTTTCAGTCTTATTTTATGTTAGTTCAATTAAACAAACTCACTTAACCAAGAACATGTAAAGCTGTTGGAAATACCAATTGGACTGAAGCTATGCAGAAGGAATTTGAAGCATTGTAGAACAATAAAACTTGGTATATTGTTGTTGCTCCAGAGGGAAACAAATTATAGGATGGAAGTGGATCTTTAGGATAAAACTAAGAGCTGATGGAAGTATAGAAAGGCACAAGGCACGTCTTGTGGCAAAGGGGTATAACCAAAGGTTTGGGAGGATTATTGGGAGACTTTTTCCTCAATTGTAAAGATGACCACCATCAGGACTTTAGTTGATGTTGCTGTCAAGAGAGGTTGGCAACCCAACCAGTTAGAAATCAACAACGCTTTCCTCCATCGAGACCTTCAAGAGGATGTTTACATGGAGATACTAATCATTTTCCCCTTAATTATCTTTGGAGTAATTTTCAGTCATCAAGTTACCTGATTTTTTTGTGGCATTGTCTACATACAGTTATTATTTATTTTCCAGTGCTAAATGTAATCTTCAGTGTTACTTTCTATGTGTGGTATTATTTACTTTATTCATTGGTATTTTATTCACATTAGCATGGTATTTATTATAGTCACATTTGGTATCTTATTTCCATACGTGTGTATCTTGTTTTAGGAGATTCATGTTGAACGAAAATAAAGGTATTACATTAGAAACAATTAGGAATCTAGATCTGGGGTAAGAGGTACATTTTGGTTGTTGGTTCATTTTTTCAGGTAATTAGCAGATACCGTTAAACTTTCTATGAGTGGTTTTTTTTCATTATTCATTGGTATTTTATTACAGTCACATTTGGTATCCTATCACCACACATCTTTTGAAAAATAAGTACCATGCATTGGCAGAGAAGGTATCAGTATTTTATAAAACAAGTAACAACCTTTTGAAAAACAAATACTGACAGTAGGCAGAAAAGTACCAAATACCAGCAATTTGGAAAACAAGTACAACCCTTTTGGAAAACAAATTCAAGCCATAGGCTGAGAAAGTACCAACCTTTTGAAAACTAGTACGAGCCTTTTGGAAAACAAGTAGAACTCATGGACAGTGAAAATATCAACGTTTTTGAAAAATAAATACTGGCCTTTTGGAAAAAAATACCCGTCATAGGCACGGAAAGTACTAGCCTTTTGGAAAATAAGTACCAGCCATGGGCAGAGAAAGTACCTACAGTTTTGTAAAACAACCAACCTTTTGGGAAACAAGTACCAGCCATAGGCAGAGAAAGTACCAGCAGTTTTGTAAAACAAGTAACAGGCTTTTGAAAAACAAATACCACATTAGGCAAAGAAAGTACCAAATACCAGCAATTTGGAAAACAAATACAAGCCTTTTGGAAAATAGATATCAGCCATAAGCTGAGAAAGTACCAGCCTTTCAAAAACTAATACCAGCCTTTTGGTAAACAAGTACCACTCATAGACAGTGAAAATCCGGCCTTTTGGAAAACAAGTACCGGCCATGGACAGAGAAAGTAACAGCAGTTTTAATAACAAGTATCAGCCCACTCTTGTATCTTAACGTGCAATAGAGGAGGCAAAAGGAAATTTTCTAGTGTAAGTCATTTGAATGAATACTTAAATTCAAAATAGGAAGGTGCTCATTAAAATCCCCCAAACTTGACAACTATATACAAGAACAATTGTTACAATTTGTTCTAGTGCGTGAGAGTAGAAGATGAATTAACTTTTCAGAAGAAATCAAAAACAACTACAGTTAGAGGTGTAGCTTGTTCATCGTTCACCGGTCGTGGGCCACAGCTTCTTAGTCTTTCGCTGGTTAAATTTTAAAAAGAGATGAAGGAGGACAAGGCAACAATATGAGGAGCAATACCGCCAACCCGGTCGACAAAGCAAACCAGAAGGTGGTAGCGACAACCTCCTGTGTCGAATAGTAGTAGAATAGCTTGTTCGTCAAGCAGCGGGAGAAGAGACGACCTTGTTTGCCGAGGTAGCAGTTGTTCAATATAGAATAGACGTGAAATTTTAGAGTAAGATATGGTGGGTTTTGGTATTGTTTCAAAACGGAATTGATAAAAATCCTATTTTAAAATTACCAATTTCATCTATATTTGAATATTAGATGTGGATCCTCTATTTTCATTTTTTATAATCTAATGGCTAATTTTTGATCCAGAACCATTGGGATATTTTTAAGCCTTTATATTATCTATATTCATGATTAACTCTTAATGAAATATACAGTTTTTTCTAAAAAAAAAAAGAAAAATCTTTATCGTCAACGTCGTCGTGGTGGTCGTTTCTCGGTCATTCTATTGGTTTCTTGTCGCCAGCACACTTTATCAAAGGGAAAACTGCCTGGATCACTGCATCAGCACCCACGGTCTCTACTTGTGCGTTTCTCCGTGTTGCATGCCGGACTGGAACTTCGCTTCGCATTAGGACATGGCAGCTAAGCTGAATATCAACGGGCGCTGCAACCACAGTGTTGCTACACCCGCTTCTTTCTCCTCGTTTATCTCCTCTTCAGTTCCCCCAATTGAGACCAGAGTCGTTTTGTTCAAGGAAATTAAGTTTCAGCGCCTTAGTATAGTTGCAATGGCTGTGAAACGAAGTCCTAAGCGCCTCAAGTATTCAACTCAGCGCTTCTCGAAGGTTTTCTTTCGTTTCTAATCCCTTCCAACTTACCACCTCCGGCGCCCTGTTTTGTCTGATCTGGAACCTCTCTCGCGTTAGATTTATCAGCTCGGTTATGTCAGAGCGTTCAATTTCTTCAATCTCGCTACAATTTTCTCCGGTTTTTGGTTGTATGGATCAACTTTGTCGATGATTTCACAGCCTGTCTCCTTTTTAACTTTGTTAGATAATATAGCAAGAGTTGCCGTCATCTTTAATAGAATATCATATGCAAATGCATGCTTATTTCATATCTATACTTGTGTTGATCCATGTTCAAATTTGGGATCTTTATTCAGGACTAAGAATTAGTGTCTGATGCCACTGACTATTCTCTCTTGTTTCCCGTTCTTATTGTTTTTAGTGCATCTGTTCATCTAGGTTACAATATGGCTTCAGTTTCAGTCATCTCAGATTAATGCTTTAGTCTAGCTGTAATGTTCGTGATGATGTTCGTATCCTCCAAATTTGGGGTCTAGGATGATACGCTGCTTTATATTGAGGCTGATCCTTCTGGACTGGAGAACTGGAAGCTAGACCCGGTTGTCAAACAGCTGAAGGAGGGAGCTGTGGGGGTCATCCCTACCGATACAGTGTTGGTTCTCTTTTCGTACACTTGGCCTTTCTGTTTATAATAGGGTAGGCTTCCCTGCATGTGACATCATTCATCCTTGCTAAGCTTAAGTTGCTGAAGTTTGCCTGTTGTTTAAAGTTAGATGCATTTTACTCCATCGGGGAGAAATTATGTGATCCTCTGGCAATGTTTGTATATGCATGCTTAGTAAATTGAGTGATTATGGATCATAGGTATTCTTTGTGGAGCAATATCCACCAGAAGGCCACTCTTATGGCGCAATTGGGCATATAGCATGATAAACATTGATCTTCAAACTAAGCAGGATAACCTTTTTTAGTAATTTTCATTCTTCTGGTACTAGATATTAGACTAAAATAAATAGGTGGATATTATGCCCTTGTAGGAGTACTTGTTCAAAAAGCATTGACCTTGTGGTTTCTGTAAGTAATTATTATACCTTTGGCGGGCAAATCTTAGGACACTACTCTAGGATACATGAAAGCTTTGACTCATTTGCTTATATTTATGTCGATATGGGAAGTACATGCTACTTTCCTGTTCCATGCATGTGGTATATGAGAATGCTGTATATATATGCTGCTTCTCTCTATGTTGGAACAAGATGGCCCTTTCACTGTAGTGGTAGTGTACATGCTAATGCTAGTCAATGTTTATACTGATGTATGCTTAGTTCACTTCCATTCTCGAGACTTAGAGGGAACATGCGGCTGGTGCATAATATTCTTTCTATTTTTTTAACCTTCAAAAACGGAAAGTTTCTTTTTGGAACTTTTAATGTATCACATATGTGCTGAGCCAGGGGAATATCTATAATGTTTACTTCTCCTCGGTGTCTGTCTTGCTGAATTATTATTTTTGTTGTTTAAATTTGACTCAAATCTTTCACATCTTATGGTTTTTGTTTTGATGTTGGTGTTGGTGTTGGTGTTGGTTTTGGCTTTGATCTGATTTGATTTTGCTGTCATTTCCACCCTTCTCCCTCACAGTAAGCATATTTTTGTAACTTGTAGGTACGCTTTGGTGTGTGACTTGAACAATCAATCTGCTATTGAGCGTCTTCGGAGGTGTGTAGCATTTGTCTGCTTCTAAATAGTTCTAGATCTTGCATTCATCTCTTAAATGATCATATACTATCATTTTGTGCAGATTAAAAGACATAGATTACTCGAAGGCAAGTATTTTGTCTAGTTATTCTTTCAGTCAAGAGAAACTGAAAATCTGTGTTGGACCTGTTTTAATTTAACATATCTGTGATTGCCTGTATCTTTTCTCTAGATGGATGGTTTGATGTTGAAATTAGTTTAGAATTAATCCGGTCTATGCTCTCCACTACTGTTTACGCACAACTTCTATCATATTTGCAGCCACTTAGCATCTTATGTCGCTCCTTCCATGAGATAGACACATACACTACAGGCTTCCCAAGTGGTGATAACTATGGTCAACCAGATATTTTCCGAGCGGTCAGACGTTGCCTTCCAGGACCTGTAAGCTTGGCATGCGCTTAAAATATAATTAGAGTTCTGGTTTTGAGGTGTCACTATAACTGTTTTTAGAACTGCGGTTAAAGTCACTCATTTTGATGATTTCTCTGAAATTCTGAACCTTAGATCTATAAGACTCTTTCGAAGTATGAGCATTATTCACTCTGATGCAACTGAAGCTGTTCAGTTTTCCCTTTAGGTCAATGTCTTCAGTTAGATGCATTATGGTGATTGTATAGACAGCTCCTATTTGACAATTGAAAAGGTAACTTGCCATTCTGAATTAATACTTGTTGTTGGACATACAGTACACTTTCATCTTAACTGCAAGTAAGGCATTACCAAAGAGATGCATAAACGCTGGCACTAGAAGTCCGAAGTACTCTGTAAGGAAGACAATAGGTGTTCGCATGCCTGATGATGCAATATGTAAAGCCATTTTGGAGATGACAGATGGTCCTTTGATTTCAACCAGGTGTGAATTACATATATCCTGTCTCTTTATGTTGAAATGTGTTACTTTTGCCTGTCAATTATCTGGAATCACTTTCTGTGTGTGTCTGAGATTCATTTTTTTTTTTTCCTTTTCTGGTTGATGCACTTCAGTTACACACATGACCTGTTTGTCCAATTCATATTTTATTTCACTGCTCGGAACTAGAAAATCAACGTAAGTGTATATTGAATTGCTTAGAAACAAAGTAAGTGCTAGTTAAGCAAAAATTGTATCATAAATTTTGTACCTCGTTTGCAGTGTGAAGTGCCCAAAGGAAGATGAATGGATACTTGACCCAGTTGTGATAGCTGATGTATATGGAGCGGAGGTAAGCATATGAGGTTAGGATGTGTTAATGTCTCAAAATTCTTTCTCTCAATTTCACAAATGATACTGTCAAGATGAGAACTTAAGTGCTGTCCTTGTTAATTTCTGGAGATCTTCTATCAATGACAAAATCACTGTTTTAGTTTCCATATATTCGCTCCATTACTAAGATTTTCATACTACACTAAGCATTCTATCATGATAATAGGATAGGCTTCTGCTCTTTAACTTCTCAGGGTCTTGATTTTGTTGTTGATGGTGGTGCACGAGCAGCGGAGCCTTCTACTGTGGTTGACATGACTGGGGGTTTGTTTATACTTCGATCTGTGGGGGATAAAATTTGCTTGATAAGGGGGTTGTTTAACTTCTGTTATGGTGGATAAACTTTGATACTTTTAGAGAAATGGTAGGGACAAAGAAAAGGGGAGTGGATAATGGCTAGTGTATCATAGAAGGAAGACACTTATATCGACAAGGATTTATTTTGGGGGAGTGAGGAGGTGTTCCACTGCAGGGTCAACAAATTGAGTGACCGCCCTGGACTAGAGAATACGTGTTTATATGTGTAATTAAGTAACTAAATTCCTGCTATATATAGAGTGCAGCTAGGAGTAGGGTCTCTCCTTTTGGTGGTCGTCCATTCAGCTTATTTCCTGGCAGCCTTATCTGTGAGGCATAATTGTTCCTGTGCTCACACCGAACACATAAGCTCTCTTACAGTCATTATTTCCATTTCGTCTCCTCTGATTGTTTTACTCAAACAGAAAACTAATCTAGATTATTTGATCCATACATGATAACCTATTATGAAGTAATAAGAAAAGGGTAAATAAAAAAAAAGAAGAAGAAACCTGTCACGGAGATGAGATGCTTTGTTGGAATGTAGTGTTTTGATAGAGAAATGATCATTTTGCATCCTATTCTACATGGAAGGGGATATGGGCTGATAGACTTGTATCTCACAAATTGCGGGTAGAGATTGTAGACTGTAGTGTTCACTCTTAATCTTTTTAATAATCTGCGTGTAGGAGCATAGAAACAATTCTTCTAAGGTTTTCGTACTTGATTGGTATGAAGATTACTTTATACTTCGACAATAATATCTCCTACTGTGTCTAGTTTCCTGGCTACTAGTGATATTATGCGGCATACTTCCTTTCCTAATATCCCGGACATGGGTTTAAGTGGGTTATTTAATGACATCTATATATATGTGCGCATAAAAGATTTTATGTAATAAAGAAGATGAGAAATTAGGATTTAAGAAAAGCGCTTTCTTTGATGGTCCATGCTATAGTTGTGTCCGTTTCAAGTTGGAAGTTTCTTGACGGTAGACAGAAATTATGTGAATTTGTTACCCATCACATTTTTGTTCATGAAAATTGATGAGATAACTGTCACTAATGTTTTCTTATACTAAAGTAGAGACCACTGATGAACTGAAATCTCATCTGAAGAAGAGAGACGAAATCTAGAAAATAGGAAAGCAATAGACCTGGATGTTTCTTCTAGTGCTCCTTTTTTGGCAGACAGAACTACACTTTGTCAACTTATAACAGCATGAGGCCTTCGCTTGAATCTGCGGTCAAGATATTTGCAGTGAGGGTATTAATCTGGATGATTGGGTGGTTTATCATTGAAGAAGTGAGCTGGTAGGAGACCACGTGTAACTAACTCTTTCATGTGTAAGGTGTTAGCTGGGTACAGGGGGTGTAACACCCCTAAAACTGGCCTAAGAGTCAAGGGTATTACACGCCGCGTATTACTACCAATAACGTAAGGCTCTAAACATTCAAAAGCGATAAAGGCCCAAAACAAAGTTTACATAAACATTGTAAACCCAAATACTCAAATACAGCGGAAGCAGATACCAAATCCCAAATACAGATCCGAGTCAGAAACAGAAGTCAAATAGCGTAAGGCCCGAAGGCTACAACATCACAAATAATAGTTTGAACAATCGAAAAGCTAGACACTATAGCTCCAGAATCTTAAGATGATTCTCGCTGATCAATCTGCAAAAATGTTAAAAGTAGGGGAATGAGCACACAACTATGCCCAGTAAGCAGCGACCGTCATCAGTAAGATCGCTCAAAACAATTGAAATCAGAAGAAGAGAAGATAAACATAATATACACAATTCTCAAATAGTCAGAAGCCTTCAGAAACCGAAACAGAGTGGAACACAAGGGTTCCCAATTCAGAAACGAACAGAGCTCTCAAACAGAAAGGGACAAAACACAATGCACACACTCAGAAGGGCCCAAGACCCATAGATCATAACAGATCTCTCGACAACGCAGAAATGACTCTAATGAGCCAAAGGGTTCGTCAACCCCACATAACAGAAAGGGAATGACCCACACTCAGAACGACGTCTACATGGTATACCACGGAATAGCTCGACCCAGCCATTCACGGCTCAGAAACAAAGTGTAATGTCCCAAAACATAAGGATTGCATAAACAGAAGCAAAGTTGCATTTAACTATGCCCAAAACACTCATAAATCAGTAGTACAGAACATAAGGAATCCAACGCCGCAGACGGCACTCAAATCGGAGTTCAAACGAAGAAGTTACGCTGAAAACAGAGGGGTGTCCGAACTTGTGTCCGGACGTCGAAGTTCGGACACAGGTCGAGACTCAGAAACCAGAGATTGTCAAATGTCCGAACTTGTGTCCGGACATCAATGTTCGGACACAAGTCGAATTGAAAACAGACAGAGAATTTCAGAGTGTCCGAACATCGAAGCTCGGACCGATGTTCGGACGGGTTTTACGGAAAAAGTTACGCGGAGTGTCCGAACATCAATGTTCGGACTGATGTTCGGACATACCCCGAGTTTGAAATTCAGAAGGGAAAAACACACTGTCCGAACTTCAAAGCTCGGACAGAAGTTCGGACAGTGCGAAAACTGCATTTTCCAGACGACGAACAGAGCAGGAACTTATGCAAAAACAACACCACGATTTGTCAAACTGACACACACACCAAATCACAGAAAAAATGCAGAGAACCATGGGGTTTTAGCCATTCGAAAACGCCACAAAATCGCAAAGGAAAACACACACGAAATCAGAGAACAATCCTTGCAATACCCCATGGCTGAACTCTCAAACCGAATCGAGCAACCACCTACCTCGTTGATCAGCAGAAACCACAACGAACTGAGACAGCAGGCGCAATCCACGCAGAACCACAATTCGATACAGACCAACAGCCACTGAATTCCACAATCAAAGCTCAGAAATCAGAAAATACTCGAAGAACCTAGAACCATTCAAGACCCAAAATCTGTAACACAAACCTGGAATCGACGATCCCGAAACCACCACCTGATCGACTACGACAGTCCCGACCGGAACCCCAATTGACCACCGAGCACAACCACTGATTAACCACGAAAAAGATCCAGAAATCAGAAACTCGAGAGGAAGGAGGCCAATAAAATCCACGATTCTGCCAGACAAACCTGATGACGACGAGAGGAGAATTCAGCAACGAAGGTCTTCAATCCGGTTGCAGCAGCGGCAATCCCCGAGCTTTACAAATCAGAATTGAGAGAGAGAAGAAGAAGAGAGAGTAACTGTCGCTCTGAAGACTGAGACTGCACGCTCCCACGATTCAAACTGGCACCCTTAATCGATCGGGGATTAGGGAAAGGAAAAAGAAATAAATAAGTAAATCCTTTACTTATTATCAAATAATCTGTTTACCTTAATTAGCAGGGGTAATTACCTCCTCGCCCTTGGCAATTAAAAGAATACCACCGGTGTCCTAACTGATAGCAAGGGATTAATCCAACTTAGAATAACATAGTAACTGATATAATATAAGGTATTAATTGCGGGTTATAACAGGGGGATATAAATAGGGATTATTTGGTCTGTTTTTATAAGTTAGTAAGTAATATTTTGGTGGGTAACTCGCCCTTGGCAGGGTGGTTCGCTATAGGATTCTTTTCTTGTAAGAATTCTCAGATGTGTTTGGTAATATAGCTTACAGTTATATCCCTCTTCTAACCTACCTCTCTGAATTCTAGCTCGAACACAAGATTTGTCAAGTACAAATGTTGTGGATGCTGATGGTTGGGTTCCGACTGAATGGATATTGTTGGAATTCGACTCCATTAGGTCATCCCGAAGGGTTGTGGAAAATGAATTATAGATGCTAATTCTATATTATTTAGAACGGTCTTGGAAAAGGGACACAAACTTGAGAAATCCGACTGATGATCTAGTCAAACCTGCTGAACCTTATTGGAAAACCATTTGTGAAAAGAGTGATTTTAGACTCGCATGGAACTTTATATTGGGGAGTATATGGACTGATATGGCAGCATACGTGAAAATCTCAACCGAGTTGCAGCACGAGGATATTCAGTTTGTTAATATAGATATTTAGTTTGTTATTATTCTATTTAGTTTGTTATTATTCTTTTACAAGATCTGGTTCTCCACTTTATTAGCGCTTAGATAAAGATTCAGGTACAGCAACATATGTATATAAGTATAACAGAGGTTGTAATCGGATACATATTACTGAATAGAAAATGTTACGTTGATTCTTCTGTTCTACACACAAACACAAACAAACCTAATTCTAATATGGTATCAGTAGCAAGGTTACGATTCTAGTTTCCTTTAGTACCCGCGAGCATGGTGACAGACGGTTCAGGCAAAGGGAAGGATGCGAACGTAGGGGTAGAAGACCCGAGCAAAGGAAAGAATCCAGAGTCTGATTCTTCCTCCAGCAGCAGCGTCATTGATGTCAACGACCCGATTTATGTCCACGCAGCGGAAAACCCCGGACTAAGTCTCGTGCCCAAGTTCAATGGGACGGGCTTCTTGGGGTGGAAGTGCGACATGATTACTGCATTGAAAGTTAAAAATAAGTTTGGCTTCATAACAGGTAAGATTGCTAAACCAGATGAAGCAAATATTATTCGTTACAGTGCCTGGGAAAGATCGAATTCTCTTGTTTTGTCTTGGCTAAAAACGGCGCTGGACCCGAGTATTGCCCAAAGTGTCCGGTTCTGTCAAGATCCAAAGGAGTTGTGGAATCAACTGTCGCAGGTTTGAGAAAAGCAATCTGGCTGTTATTCACAATCTGAAACGTGAGTTAACAGATGTTAATCAGGGAGAAGACAGTGTGAGTGATTATTTTACGAAATTGAAAAGGGTTTGGGGAGAGTTAGAATCAGCTCGCCCGTTGCCAGGGTGCAACTGCGGAGGATGTACCTGCGACGCCAAGGAATCCACCAGAAAACAGGCAGAACATGATAAACTTCTCCAGTTTTTGATGGGACTAAATCGGAAATATGTTTCAATCAGGGGCCAAATTTTGGCTATACAGACCACACCCAGTTTAGAGGAAGCTTACTCTCTAGTTGTTCAGGAAGAGGAACAGCGGGGGGGCGAGCAAATCAAAGACGACTCAATGTCGTTTTCAAGTCAGACACAGGTCGCAACAGGCGAATTCTCAAAAAGCCCTAACCGGAGAATTGAGAGGAAGAAGCTTACCTGTTCTTACTGCAGGAAACCCGGTCACAGCTACGACGAATGCTACCAGCGCCAAACCTGCACACACTGCAAACGTTCAGGTCACATATCGGCAGAATGTTTTCAGTTACACGGTAAGGACAAGGTGTTAGCGCGAAAGAAAAAGAGCTTCGCAAACACGGCTAGGGTTTCGGAGCAGATTGACGGCGATGATGTTGAGCAAGGGGATGGCTTGACTCCTCGACAGTTGCAGCAGATCACTCAGTTAATTCGAAGTGCTAATACAGAATCGAAGACGGAAGAGGTTGATTATTGCAATTTCTCAGGTAATCAACTACTCTATGTCAATAATAAGTTCTGTTTCTTGAGTAATCACGCAGACAGACGATTTAAGGGAAAATGGATCATAGACTCCGGTGCGACTGATCATATGTCGGGAGCTGGGGATTTATTCGAGAGGTGGAGAAAGCTTGACAGAGAAAGGGTGGTAGTCTTGCCCGATGGGAGTCCGCAGAGCGTCAGGTTGATTGGAGATGTTAGGATTGGGAATGGGTTGCTGTTGAAAGATGTGTTGTACATTCCAAATTTCTTGTTTAATCTGATTTCCGTAAAGAAGATAGTGATTCAGTTGAGTTGTGCTCTAGTTTTTGACAAACATGGATGTTTCTTACAGGGCCTTTCTACAAGCCCGGTTGAGCGACAGTTTGGGCTGGGCCAGGACAATTTGTACGTGCTGGACTCTTCGGCGGCAGGCCTGACGACTGACACAAGTTTGGGCTTGGGCGGTGTTGATCCAACAAGCGGTGCAGGTTTTCATAGGTCTTCAGGCGTTCCAAGCGTAGTGAGAATAAGTCCAAAGGCTAAGGACATACATGTTAGACTTGGACACGTACCGTTTCACAAACTTGTAACGCTTGGTTTAATAAAAGAAGCAGATTTTTCCTCTGATTATGCTTGTGATGTTTGTTACAAATCTAGAGCACAACGTCTTCCGTTCCCGAATTCGGTTAGTACTACTAAGAAAGCTTTTGAGATGATTCATATAGATGTGTGGGGACCGTTTCATACCGATACTTATAATGGTTATAGATATTTTGTTTGCTTTGTCGATGATTTTACACGTACGACGTGGGTTGTACTTATCAAGCAAAAAGGACATGCTTGGGAAACGATTGTAAAATTCATTCGAATGGTGGAGCGACAGTTTGAGGCGAAGATTAAGGTGGTCCGAACAGATAATGCCAAAGAACTTGGTAGCTCTAATGAAGGAAAGAAGTTCTATGCGCAAGAGGGTATCATTCATCAAACCTCTTGTGCATACACACCTCAGCAAAACGCGGTTGTTGAAAGAAAACATAAGTATCTTTTAGAGACGGCGAGGGCGTTATATTTTCAGTCACATGTTCCTTTGACTTACTGGGGCGAATGCATCCTACATGCTACATTCTTGGTAAACCGACTCCCTACAAAGGCTTTACATGGTAAGACTCCGTTCGAAGGTTTGTACAATGAAAAGCCTTCGTATGATGATTTAAAACCGTTTGGATGCCTATGTTATAAAACAGTTGTCGGTCCTAAGGGAGGAAAGTTTGAGCCCCGGGGAGAAGCTTGTGTCTACCTTGGGGAAGATCCACGAAAGAAAGGACACAAGATTTTGAGTTTGCTTACGCAGGTTGTTGAAGTTTGTCGTGATGTTAAGTTTCATGCTCAGTGTTTCCCTTTTGCGGAGCAACGGCGGGGTGACATTCCTGTAACATCGCCTAATCACATTGAGAGTAATATTGTCTCACCAGCTCTTTTAGATGAAGAGAACGTCATGCCCAGTAGCCGTGCTCCTAGTGCCGAGGTTGATGGGCAGTGTCCACCGTCCGAAACCGTGCCCGATCAGGATGTTTCTTATGCTGAGTTACGTCGGTCCAGTAGAGTGAGTCGGCAACCAGGGTATCTGACAGATTATGTTTGCAACACGTCGTTTCAAGATATTCTGGATGAGAGAGTTTATAATGCTGCTAAGCCTGATAATCTTCTTTCAGGTTGTGCTAGTCTGACTGAAACCACTCCTACTCATACTATAGCACTTCTTTCCACCGAGTCTCCTGTTGACAGTGACTACGTGGAGCCCTGTGACTACAACACAGCTGTGAGAGATGAAAACTGGCGCATAGCCATGCAGAAAGAGTTGCGAGCTTTAGAAGAAAATGACACATGGGACGTTGTCTCGCTACCGCGTGGAAAGAAAGTTGTGGGTTGCAAGTGGGTTTATAAAATTAAACTTAAATCTGATGGCACGTTGGAGCGGTACAAAGCACGTTTAGTAGCTAAAGGGTTCACACAGCGGCATGGTTTAGACTATCATGAGACCTTTTCGCCTGTGGTTAAGTTGACTACTATTCGTTCTCTCATTGTTGTTGCTCTTCACAACGGATGGATAATCAATCAGTTAGATGTTAACAATGCCTTTTTGCATGGTGATCTTGATGAGGAAGTTTACATGAGGTTACCACCAGGTTTAGAGGTAGCAGGACCCAACAAGGCATGTCGTTTGAAAAAGTCGTTGTACGGATTGAAACAAGCTTCCCGCCAGTGGTTTTCTAAGTTGGGAAGTTTTCTTAAAGCTCTTAACTTTGTTCAATCCAAGAATGATTATTCCCTTTTTCATAAAGAAGGTCGAGCAGGCAAGATGTTTATCGCAGTTTATGTTGATGATATGTTGATTGTGGGTCCACATCAAGATGAAATCGATGCTATCAAACAGGCTCTTGATGACAACTTCAAGATCAAAGACTTGGGCACTTTGCATTACTTCTTAGGGATAGAATTTATTCGTACCACGCAAGGATATATTCTTTCCCAAAGGAAGTTTTGCAACGAACTTATTCACGACTTCGATTGCAGTGGTAGTCGGGATACCAAAGGACCAATGGTAGTAGGGAAATCATTACTTGCCACGGATGGTGTTCCTCTTCGTGATCCTACTCCTTACCGACGATTGGTGGGCAAGCTCAACTATCTCACTAACACCAGGCCTGATATCAGTTTCACTGTTCAGGTTCTTAGTCAATTCATGCAGAATCCAAGCGATGTCCATATGGAGGCAGCGATGCACGCGTTGTGTTATATCAAGGGCACTGTTAATTATGGGGTTGTTCTTGCTTCCAGTCCCAAACTTGACCTTGTGGCCTATTGTGATTCAGATTGGGCAGTCTGTCCCAATACGCGAAAGTCCGTCTCGGGCTATTATATTTTTCTTGGAGATAGTCCTATTTCTTGGAAGACCAAGAAGCAAGGATCTGTTTCCTCTCCAGTGCTGAGGCGGAGTACCGTTCTCTACGCCGTGTTACTTCGGAGTTGGCTTGGCTTACTCGCTTGTTACATGAACTTGGTGTAGGCAACGTTGTTCCTATACCCGTCAAGTGTGATAATCAATCTGCTATATACATCGCTCGCAATCCTGTTTTCCATGAGCGTACTAAGCACATAGAGATCGATTGTCATTTTGTGCGCGATAAAATACAACAGGGACTTGTGGATGTTGTTTACACTCATACGTCCACTCAGCTTGCAGATATGATGACCAAAGTTCTTCCCGGGACCAGGTACAAGGAACAGTTATCACAGATGGGTATGCATCATGGCGACTCTTCAAGCCTAGGTTAATTTCATTCACCTACGGCTTGAGGGGGGGTATTGGGGAGTATATGGACTGATATGGCAGCATACGTGAAAATCTCAACCGAGTTGCAGCACGAGGATATTCAGTTTGTTAATATAGATATTTAGTTTGTTATTATTCTATTTAGTTTGTTATTATTCTTTTACAAGATCTGGTTCTCCACTTTATTAGCGCTTAGATAAAGATTCAGGTACAGCAACATATGTATATAAGTATAACAGAGGTTGTAATCGGATACATATTACTGAATAGAAAATGTTACGTTGATTCTTCTGTTCTACACACAAACACAAACAAACCTAATTCTAATACTTTATTTGTCTTCTTAATCCTAGCAGGGAAAATATAATACTGCAGAAAATGCTCGAAATTTGGACTCTATTATCAAAATATGTGTGTTTTCGTTTAAACTGATATGATGCCGGTCTTTATTGGATTGTACTTTTGTCAATGTTGAGTATGACATGTTGCTTATTGCTGTTATAGATACTCCTTTGCACATTCTTATCCCGCAAATTTACAAGTTCATGAATATACTTTATATTGCATAATCCACTAGAGGGCAGGGTTTAGGGATGTAAGTGTACCCAGCCATACCCCCATACCCTTAGAGAAGTGGAGGCTAATTTGTAATGACCCAACTTCAGAACATCTCAATTACAAGGATATCCATAGACCTCTTGTGTTTTACGGAAGGATTTGTTTAGTCTTGGCTCAGGTCAACTATGTTCTTTAATGAAATAATGATTTCAACATTAAATGACATGTCTGAGCAGTAAACACAGTAATTTAGAATTTCCCTTTTCCTTTTTACTAATGGGGCTTCTGCTTGTCTTGTGTTTTCTTTCAGACTAATATAACAGTGTTATTTGAAGTACAAGAAACAAGCCCTGCATGTTCCATTTTTTTGTTACACTTCTCTGGTTTTTTGCCTTCTTTTGTAACAGGTACTGGAATGCTTGTGATTTGCAGGGACCTAAACAGGATTGGATGGTGTCTGAGGACGAGGCTGAGGACGAGGATGACCACAATATGTGATTCTTCACATACAAATGTAGATGATGCTTAACTAAACCAGCATATTGTATAGTGCAAATTGTTATAGGAGTTTAGAATGGCGGCCTGAGTATTGTCACAATCTATTCTGCTATATAAGGCAGTATCTTGGTGTCACTGCACTGCAATTTCTTCTCTTTTGAAAGCCGTTGATGTGGCGTTATGTGGTTTCAACAACTGTCTAGTACAATTTTCGGTGCCTATTAGCAACGGAACTTTCCGTTAATTTGATCGGATTGCAATCTTTATTCAAGATTGAACAATCTTTGGATAATATAAAGAACTTTAACATTAATAGATTGATTCATATTGAGTTGTACAACTTTTATGTTGAATAGAGTGACTGCATGATGCTAAATATTTGACTAGATATACCACAGTATAATCGTGCCAGTGGCGGACACAAACCTCAGGTTTTTGGAAAAAAGTATATATGTGTCTATATATAACAAAAATAAATAATAAATGTTATAAAATAGTGTAACCCAAATATGATATTTTGACATTCAAAATAGTGCATGTTCAAAATGTGGGTTGATGTTATCAGTTACTACAACTACAGTTGAAAGAGCATCCCACACATAAAAATGAACTGGTTGGTGATAATCTAAACACTTATGTAAATCAAATATACTCCCTCCGTCCTGAATTGACCGTCCTGTTTACTATTTGGACATGTCGTTTGACTTCAACTTTTAACATATAAGATAAATTAATTTTAAAAATTTAAGTTTTGCATATGATTCCTTACATGATAAATAAGTTACAAAATTTATTATAAAATTATTTAATCTTTATGCTTAATATTGAAGTGGAAAAACGTGTCATAAAGCAAACAGGACGGTCAATTCAGGACGGAGGGAGTATATTATTAGCCGATTAACAATAATATTATTATATATCATTTTCAAATGATAAATATAAAGCAATTGTAATATAAATATTAAATATTATTTTGAAATTAAATTTTTAATATTTTATTTGACATATTGTTATTCTATAAAAAGTGCTCCCACCAGAGGCGGATCCGAAGGGAGGCTAGGAGGCTCCAATCTCATGAAACTTTTGAAAATTAGTTAAATCACCCTATAAATTTTTTAAAAATATAAAATAACATAATATTTTAAAGTGTGATAGTGTCAAAAAAAAATTTACCCCATAACAAAAATTTTGAATCCACTACCGCCCCCACAGATTTTACGGGCTGGGTCCGCCACTGAATCGTGCAATATAAAATTATTTATGTTGTTCAGTTTTATGTAAGTATTTTTTCAATGGAGTGTGAAGATCGTTTGGTGATGTATCATATCTACTATGGCGGCTTTGGGAAAGTAATGGGCTTGGATTGTCTTGTTAGTTAAAACTCGTACAGGTCGTTCCTGAATCTTAGGTGGTATTGCTAGAGATTGCACTCAACATATGCCCCAGCTCACATATTTGTTTTTGAGGGGTCCAGTCCTACTCAAAAGGCCTCATTATAAGGAAAGGTATCCCACCCATATAATAAGTGGCTCGTTCTTTGCTCCAATTGATATGAAAGGTAAACCTCAAGGGTATTACACTCCACCCCTTTGGGAGCCCAACGCCCTCACGGGCTACTGGCACATTGACTTGGGTCTAGATCTGATGTCAACTGTAACAACTTAGTATCCCACTATTGTGATATTGTCTGCTTGGCCGCAGCTCAAGGTTTTGTTTCTAAGGTCCATTCCCACTTAAAAGACCTCAAAATAAGGAGAGGTATCCCCACCAATATAAGGAGTGGTTCGTTCTTTGCTTCAATCATTGTGGGAGGTAAACCTTAGGGGATGGAAATCTCAAAGCTTCCCCTTCGTGACATAGTTCACTTGGAAAGGAAGAGATCAGTCGTGTAGCAACATCGATCGGGGCGTTTATAGCAGATGAATGGTGCACACATTACACTGTTAAGTTAAGTTCAGGAGAATTGGTTTATCTCTAATCATAGGCTACTGGTGGTTGCAGCAAGAAAGGTCATGCAAGGACCTAGACCTTTTAGAGCACTGGATGCATGGTTAGATCACCCAAAATTTCAAGAGTTCGTGGAGAAGGAATTGAGTGTAGTGCAGTTTGGTACGACACAATATAAGTTGAAAAGGCTAAAGGGTGCTCTAAAGCAATGGAATAAACAAGTTTTTGGAAATCTCGATGATAAGATGAAGGAATTAGAAGAATAGATGAGAAATGTGGACTCGGAGATTGGGGAAGGGGAGGAATATAATGGCAAATAAGGAAAGTACTAATTCAGACCTAGAGTCAGCTTTGAGGGCGCGAGAGATTTATTGAAGATAGATGGCCCGAGGCAAGTATATAAAAGAAGTGGATAGGAACTCAAGTTTCTTCCACAAGAGAGCCACAGTGAATGGAAAACATAAACAAATCATAAGTTTGGAGGTGGAGAATAGACTCATTGAAGAACTGAAGGAGATTAGGGCACACATTATTTCCTTCTTCTCAGAGATGTATCGAGCAGAGTTTAATCCAGACATTGATCCTCTAGCGTTTGACCACCCGAAACTATCAAGGCAAGAAGCATTGAGAAAGGAGGAGATACCAGCATTGGAAGAAATTCGCAGGGCAGTTTGAGATTGTGACGGGTCCAAAGAACCGAGCTTTGACAGTTACAACCTCAATTTTATTAAAAAGATGTGGGGAGTTATCAGAGCTGAGTTTTCCAAAAAAGATTGTCACGGGGAAACTAGAAAAGGCAATGAATATTACTTGGATTACACTGATCTTGAAAAAGGCAGAGGCAAAGTCATTGAATGAGTATAGGCCTATCAGCATGATAGGTTGTATGTACAAGGTGAAATCCAAGGTGTTGGCCAAAAGATTGAGTGGGGGACTACCAGAAATAATAGATGAAACCCAATCGACATTTGTAAGTGGTAGGAGTATCCCAGATGGTCCGTTTATAGTAAATGAAGCCATTAGATGGTTGAAAAAAGTAGAGAATAATGGGGTCTTGTTCAAGATTGATTTTCACAAAGCATATGATTGTGTCTCATGGAGGTTTTTGGATAAGATGTTGGAGAATATTGGGTTTGGGAGTCGATGAAGACGTTGGATGAGGGAATGCGTTACAACATCGAAGATCTCGACTTTGGTGAATGGGTTGCCGAAAAAACCATTTGAGTCTCAATGGAGACTAAGACAAGGTGAACCCCTTCCCCCTCACTATTTGTAATTGTTGCAGAGGCACTAAGTTGGATGATCAAGAGATTGATAGAGTTGTAGTGATATAGTGGCCCAAAGGTTGGAAGACATAATGCTACACTTTCTCACTTACAATTTACGGATGATACCATGCTTTTTAGTGAGGTTAAGATGAACAAAATTGTGGAGTTTCATCGAGTCCTACTATGTTTTGCGGGTGTAACATCCCTTATTCCTAAATTATTAATTCATGATCGGTCCTCATATTTCAACCTAAATAAATTGTTATCAGTTAGCAGCAGAAATCAATCTTATGGGATATCACCACCATTGTACACTTGACACTCAACAAGGCTTCCATAATTACATTGAACACAAAGTATGGCTGAAATATTTACATCAACATTTATAAACATTAAACCTTGTTTTCCACCTATGAGCAAAATACATCTGTATCCAAAAGATTGCATATCCCAATATAACATTCATACCTAGCCAACCCCATTCTCCGGCTAAGCATCTTTAGCTACATACCTATAAAACCAAGAGTTTGAGGGGTCAACCCAACCGTTGAGCATGTTATTATGCAACACTCATACTCCTTCATATTGGACTTAGGTTATTTGGTCAAAGTTTACATGCAATCCGGTTGATTACATGCAAGATTCTCAATTTAAAGAACACACAAGCATATGAACATCCAAAGTCAAACAAAAATCGTTATTCACACCATGAATTCAGATAGCTTATATCAATCACAAGGATACGCTCAAGTAAATGATAATTAAATAAAAGTTATCAATTAAATATTCTTAAGCTTATATTAGTTCTCAAGCCCTTAGGGCATCTGTATCATCTCTTATGGGATTAAGAGTCTGTTTAGTTATCTCATAGTTTATATTGAATATGTAATCATACCGCAAGGGTAGCTTAGTTCTCATTATTAATTTTCCCATAACCCTGATGTGTTACCATGTTAAAAGATGGCATATCCCCCTATTATAAGACAAGGAGCCTATAAGCACTACGCATGCACCAAGACAGTGATGAACTGACCTATGTCCCATTAGGATCATCTGGATTTGTAACCTCTTGATGAACCTGTTATAACCATCCACTTGTGTACACATCACACAACCAAGTTTCTACTTGGATTTCTCACACACAATAATAAATATCCCATCATTTAATAATGGTCTCCATCATAGTTACCTAAGAAATGTTCTTAGGTCAACTAGTTCATTAATATGTGATTCAATATTCACTTGCAATTTAATAATGGCTTTCATATCACAACCTAAGGAATATACTTGGGTAATTTATATGATGTATATCAGATCCAACATTTTATCTTATCTTCCTGGTATTTCATATTCCTTAAATTTTTCTCAAACTATAGATGTACAATATATAGTTGGTACTGTCTTATGTATTTACTTACATATATAAGTTACAAACATTTCAATCATTTCTTCATTACACAATACCACATACATGAATAATCATATTGCCGAATAAAAACACATATCTTCTTGCCATTTATGCAAACAAGCAATCAAACCCAAGGTAAACCTTAGGGGTATTACAACGGGGATGAGCATATTATGCTTAAATCTGGAGAAAACAGTAGTCTACTGCATAAACACGACTAAAGAAGAGGAACTCATGGTGGTAGAAGCTTTTTTTCATGCAATGTGCAGTCTCTTCAATAACTTACTTGGGGTTTCCTATGGGAGCAAATCCACGGCGATGCGAAACGTGACCACTAGTCATCCATAAAGTGGAAGCAAAGTTATCGAAATGGACATCAAATAGCCACTTAAATGCTAGACTTGCATTTTTGGTTAGATTGGTATTAGCAACCATTCCATTATATTAGTCCAGCTTGTCCATAGTCCCAAGCAAGGGAAGGATGAAGTTGATATCAATGCATAGAAGATTTTTCTGGGGTGATAGAAGTGGTCATATTCAAGTCTCAGTTGCTTGGAATAGAATGACATTACTGAAAAAAGATAGGCGGGTTGGGTTTTACTAACTTTAAAGCAAAGAACATGTGCCTATTAACGAAGTGGAGATAAAGATTCGTGCAAAATAAAAGCTCACTCTAGAAGAAGAGTATTTGCTCCACATACGATAGTGACGATGGTTTGAGGAGTAAAAGAGGGATGAGATGGACAAAGATATTCACTAGCATTTGGAATGTGATTATTCAAGCCACATGTGATGAAATGAATGTACGAGATATTTTATAAGATAATATGTCGGTGCAATTAGGGGGTGGTAAGAGTACCAGCTTCTGAACTGATTGTTGGCTCTCTAGCGGAGCACTGAAAGATAAATTCCCACAGTTATTGCAAGTGGGCAATCAAAAAGAAGCATTTGTAGCAGACATGGGTGGATGGAGTGGTGGTAAATGGGAGTGAACTGGGATTGGCGCGTACCATTATTCTGGTATAAATTACGTGAATTAACTGATTTGATCACAAGTATTTTGCTATCACAATATTGTGAGGATGATGTGGCCTAGAACGGAGCGGATGAAAGTTTTTCCATAAGAGAAGTCTACCTCAAACTGATGCATTGAGAAGTAGGAGCATCCCATTTCGATAATCTTAAATGTTTGTGGAGAAAAGTGTTGGAACCCGGAGAGATTATGATGTGGTTTCTAGTGTTGGGCAAGCTGATAAAGACGTGTTGTCTAAGCGGGATATAATCCTCATCAGACAAATTTATTGTCTGGTTTGTAATCGGCAAATGGAGACGCTGACACATGTAATATTTTTCTGTGAAGGTTCTTTAAGAATATGGAGTGCCTTGATAGGGTGGTGGAAGATAACTTTGGTCTTTAAAGATGAGAGAAGTGTTCTAAAACTGGATGGCATGCAGTAATCTTGGGTAGGAATTCAAAGAAGATTTGGAGTTCACATTCTTTTACGGTCCCTAGAATATCTAGTGTAGTAAGAATGATCTAGTGTTCAAAGGAGAAGAGAAAGTGGTTTACAAAGTAATTTGTCGAATGAAATTCAGAGTGTGGAGATGGATAAAGGGCTGGTGGCCAGATTTTCCCATGCCAATCAAGAGATTTATGAGTTCTGTTAAACTGAAAGAGGACTTGTAGTTTTTGTCTTAAGTCTTTAAATCTTCTATGTATAAACAGTGCATCAATTTTTTTACACTATCAAACATATTATTAACATCTTAGTCTTTAAATATTCTATGTAATAAATAGTGCCTCAACTTGTCCGCACTAAAGTACCTCAAGCTATGTCGACGAAGGAATGAAGCAAGAATCTTTTTCTATGTTTTAGCAACTACTCACTTTGGATTAAAAAAACTCATAGAGGAAATGGTGGGACTTGGAGATGAAAGAGGGTGATGAATTCACAAAGTTATGATAGTCAACCGATAAGAAATTTAGATAGTAAGAAGACCAAATCATGACTCTTATTTTGTTGTTTTCTTATTATTCATTTAAGTGTGGTTGGCCAATGGCCCTAATTATATAAAAAAAATTGTTTGCACTAATATCTCTATCTAGCAATAAACCAATCTTTGACCACACATGGAGGATATCCATGCATCACAATAGGCATCCCTTGGCCTCAAGGCTCCTCAATCCTTTTGTTTGAAGGGCCTCAAGGCTCCTCTATCTTTTTGTTTGCTTATATAACATGGTGTGATCATAGGCTGTATTGCATACAAATGCAATAAAACTACATCAAGGAAAACACAAATTCTTGCGTATTTTTCCGGTGTCTACTATTGAACTTTTGATCTCTAAGGGATGCATGGTATAACGGGATTTGTGAGCTAAACAACTATTTAGCCCACTCAATTGAGATTTTTTTCGTATGTTGCTTTATAAGACCATAGACAAAAGTCCTGTAACATTCCTCACATCATAACTAATTGAAAATGAACACTTTTATTCTTGAGTTGTTTCACATTAGGAATATCAACTTTATGGTGCATTGTTTTGTATGACAATGCATATACCCCAACATTTGAGATTTGTGTTACCAAAGTGGAAGTTTGTTTCATGTTGGCAAACATCTTTACCATATTTGGAGTGGCACAAAATATTGTAGGTGATTATGTGGTACTATAACCTTGCTCTCTAAGTATGACATGAAACATGATGATGCACTACCTTGCCATCCACAAACATTAAGTTAGTCAATATCTATTTGGAACATCAAGTGTATTATGCATAAGAATATTAGTTATCAAGATATAGTTAAAGAAACTATAAGAGATCATCTAGGCAAGAATGTCAATTAATCAAAACTCCGGCCATATTGTTGCTATATCAACTCATTTATGGGAAGAATCATCAGCCACAGATTGAAATGAGGCACAAGTCTATGGATATCAAGACTCTTGATTTAGTTTGAAAAATGTAGGATGCAAAAGGGAACTAGGCTGTGAGGTTGAGACAAAACTTATGAGAACATCACACTTTACATTTTTTGAAACAAATGCAACATACTTTTCATTAATTCAGGATCATATACAAAATATCATCAGGCATACTCCCCAAACAGAAAACATCAACCTTTCTTCCTAATCTTGCCAAAATGTGGGCTTTGATATTTCTATCTCTACTTGCAAACAACCACTTCATCACGATTTGACGTGAGCCAACTAATATCTGCTAGAACCTTTTGAGCTCACATTCCAAATGACTTCCTTTATTAAGGAAGTTGATTGTATTAAGGCAAGCTGAGACAATTTTGATCATTTTAATTTCATCTCCAGGGCCAGCCATACCCCCAATAAAATCACTTTTGCTTCCACCACAACTTGGGATAATTTTTCTGGTCCTCCTTTACATACTACTACAACAACAACAACTGATTCCTTATCTTTGATCCCTATATCACCAGGTCATATCCTTCTTCTTGACTACAACTATCATCTACCAAAAAAAACCATCTATTCATGACTCCCCTTGCTTCTCTGTCATAGCCACCACAAGAGGTAGAATATCCGGATCCGGTATCACTGCTGCTAGAAATGCTCAAGCCTGATTTTCCCCAACTGATCGACTTTGCATGTCCTTGCAAAACCTGTTTTCTAGCGACCCATCCAGACGAGAGGTGAGAGATGAGCTCCCCCACAACCTCTATTTTTTCCCTCACACATAAATGGTAAAGCCAATCAAAGACCTTAAAATCTTTTTTATTTTTCTCAAGGCGTGAGACTCTCCACATCTCTTTCATGGCTGGACAGTAAAAGAGTGTGTGTGTGATGCTATCCCAACTGCCACAAAGAAGGCAACAATCCTCTGCATTTCTACATCTTCAAGCAAATACCGCATTACATGGTAAGATTATGTGAACCAGCTTCCACACAAACATATAAACTCTTGGGTGCAATTTACATTTCTTAATTCTTGAGATAATCGCACTCTCTAGGCTTGGTATGGATTTTAACAACACACCTCTCGTTTTCAACTCTTTAGCCAAGAAATCTGTCTATTTACTGTGAATTGCCTATTTTTGTTTCTACTCCACACCCAATTGTCCTCATACATGTTTTGAGATAGTCGGATACTCAGAATCTCTTCTGCATCCTCTTTGGGGAAGAAATCAAGGACTTTTTCTATAATCTAGTGTCTCTCACTCTAATCAATGAAGTAACTTACCTTTTTAATCACTAAGGCCCATCAAGAATTTAATCAATCTTTTATTATTGATATGGTCCTTGAAGGCTCCATTTGTCGCACAAGAGCAAATGGGCAAGGAAGTGGTCGCATCAAATTCATCCCAAAGGACTCTCAGTTTGGTTAAGTAATCCCCAATTGTATCGCTTCCATGTACGGTATTCACCGGTCTTCTCTCCAGATCATACACCCGTGTCAGGTCAACTTGGTCATCGCACACACAGAGATCCTCCAAAATCTTTGCTGCAAACGAACGGAAGAGCACATAATCGAAGACACGTTTTTCCAAACTCATTATAATCTACAAGCAGACCATGTTATCATAACGACACCAGGCTTCAGCGCGGGCGTCACAACTAGAGGGTTTCTAGATAGATCCATCAACAAATCCAAGTTTATTCTTGGAACCTAGAGCAATTTAGACTTGGTGCTTCCATTTGGAGAAACCAGGACCTCTGTCGAACTTTGTCGCTAGTGAAAGGCCTGGGTGGTCGGAGCTGGACAAAAAGAAAGGATCTCCGATCTCAATTTGGACATCCCACTGCTTCCCGTCTCAGTTTCAAAAATTATCACTAGTACAAAAAACACCTATTTCGGCGCCCCTATTTCGGCGATTTTAACAACCGTTGAAATAGGTGCCCTGAAAATTCTATGTCTAAAAAAAGGCACCTATTTCGGCGGTTCCTAGCTTGGAACCGCCGAAATAGGTGCCTTTTTTTAAACTTAAATTTTTGGAAGCCTATTTTCCCGGTTTTTTTTTCAAAAAATTAGGACCGCGGGAAAATTTCAGCCTATTTCGGCGGTTCCTTGCTAGGAACCGCCGAAATAGGTGCCTTTTTTAGACATAAAATTTCCGGAAGCCTATTTTCCCGGTTTTTGTTTTTCAAAATATTTGGACTGCGGGACAATTTCAGTCTATTTCGGCGGTTCCTAGCTAGCAACCGCCGAAATAGACTTTATTTCATTATATATATCGCAACTGCTCTTCATCTCTCTCCTCTCACGGTAATTTTGCAACTCTAACTGGCGAATATACATGCTTTGCGCTCCTCTCTGCAACTCGCTCACCAGATTGAAAACGGGGTTGAAGTAGTTCATTCTAGAACCGATAATATACTCGAACTTATCTTTTTCTCATTGGAGAACAAGCTACATACATGCTCTGCACCTTTCATTCTCTTTGTTTTGTCTGTGCATCTCTTCATTCTCTTCTTGTGTCTGCGCCTATGTAATGACAAATCACTGAAACCGCTGCATCTCACTCACCAGATTGAAGACGGGGCTGAAGTAATTCATTCTGGAACTGGTAATATACTCAAACTTATATTTTTCTTTTTGGAGAACAAGAAGCATACATGCTCTTGCCTCTTTCATTATCATCTTGCGTTTGTGCCTCATATGAATCACTGGAACTGCTGCATCTCGTGAGCGAGAGGTTGAAGACGGGGCAATAGTATTGATTTTTTTTTAAAAAAATAAACCTATTTCGGCGGTTGTTAGCTAGGAACCGCCGAAATAGGTGTGTTTTTTTATTCTAAAACACACCTATTTCGGCGGTTCTTAGCTAACAACCGCCGAGATAGGGTTACACACCTATCTCGGCGCACCCCATTTCGGCGGTTCAGAACCGCCAAAATAGGCCCAAAACAACCGCCGAAATAGGCCTTATTTGTACTAGTGTATTTTTCTAGTGTCTTCGAATTTAGGGTTTTCCTTTTCTTGGTTGTTCCTAGCCGTTAATCGAATGGGATTTGAGAAGGGTTAGGGGTAAGAAGCATGAAGTGAAAGAAATGGATTACGCTCATAAAAAGGGAGAAATTAGGCCTTTGTCTGTGTGGATTATTGAGGTCGAATGAGGAATGCGCAGAGGAAGAAAAGAAGAACCACAAACGGGAAAAATGCGGTCAGGAGCAAGATCCCATGATCGCTGCTCTGATACCATGAAAGATTTGACAAAGAGCTTGGAGAAGAACAAAAATGAAGAAGAAGGAATAATCGATTTTAGTTCATCAGCTAAGCCTGACCCAGTGGCCAAGAAGAAAGACGAGCTGTGCTCCAGTCTTACACACTCTATACACACACTTACACACTAGAAATACATTCAACTAACTACAACCTGTAACAACTAGTTAATAAGCCTAAACCAAAAACTAAACTACCAGCGGTAATAAACATGAAGCTAAAACTAATACAGCTATAGTTGTTAAGATATTACCGAGAATGCTAACATGAAAGCATGAAAATCCTAACTAATGTCATTACCGGACATAATATTACATGAACTAAAGCTAAGTAAAAGCTCCCTTAAGTCATGTCTTATTTCATCTCTATTGTACTATTTCCTGTGAACTTCTTACTTTTTAGATCCTCATTCTTTGTCCATGCTGAGAACACCACACTTCATAAGAAGACAACAAAGCACATTTTTGGTGAAACGTTTTTTAAGTAGGTTTATTAATTTCAGTTATCAATGAACTATACCAACATGATGCTTAGTTTGGTCCAACATTTTTGCAATTGTTTTGTACTTAAAGAGAATTGTACGATTAGAAGAGAATATATGATCAACATTCAAAAGGCTAATGAAAGTGTTTCACACGAGTATACAAAACATGGCCTACAACTTTGGTCCCATTTTATTACAAGCTAACAGTTAAAATTACATTAAGTAGTAAGTAAAATGTGAGAGATAAAACATATTTGTAGTTGTGGTGTAAAAATTGATGTGAACGATACATGCTAATGTGTCAAATGTACACAAATATAAGGGATAAACTCGTTTTCTATATAAGTTTGTATTAGAATAAAGCTTTAGGCAGTGTCTATTGTGTGAGTTGAATACGAAGTTACAAAAGGTAGATTTTTCATATGTAAAAGTAATCTCTTTTGGTAATATTATGTAAAATATATGTAAGGCAAAATTGTGATAAACTAATATAATAATCGTTGTGTGACCAAGTAGCAAAGTGATTGTGATTTTTTTGGACAAATAGGGCCTTAAGTTTAATACTTATACAATATTTTAGAGCACAGTGTAATTTGGTAGAGTTTTATTCATTACCATTCCGATGGGTACCAATCAAGTATAAGGCCCCATTCTTTTGCATTTTAGAAGCTGGAAGCTGATAGCTGATACAAGCTTATATAGACTGATGATTGATTTCAAAACTAGATGATTGTGTTAAAATCAATATAAGTTGCTTTTTTGTATTAAAGTTTTTGAACTGATCAACCAACTGATAATGTGACTGACAATGCGTAAACCAACTGATAATGCGACTGATAATGTGTAAACCAACTGATTAACTAACTGATAATACTGTTTTGAATAAGCTTCATGGGTAGATGGTATCTAATCTACAATACACCCAAAAGAATAGGTTGAGCTGATCGTCCCAACTGATAATACATAGACCAGCTGAAACTTTGACAAAAGAATGGGGCCTAAGTCTAAGTCTACGATTCTCCTAATCTAACATGTCGCACTATCAACCATAAGTTAATCCAACGGTTAGTACATAATCCATAGTTGTTTATCACAATTAGCTGACTAATCTGTCAATGTTGTGACGGTTAGGTCTGCCCTTAGTTTTGTTTAGTTTGGTGGCTGGTACTAGGGTTAGCGTACAATTAACTAGGTTAGCCAGAAACTAAAATTAAAAAAGAAGTCATGTTAGGTTATTAACCAAATTAAACGGAATAATCAAATGAACCAAAAACTGAATTAACCAATTTTTTTAGAATCAAAATTGAAAACCAAACTAAACACTGACATTTCGCTATTGTTGTTTTTGGTTAACCGAAATAATAAAGTTTGAGAAATTTCACTAAATACCACTAAGTTTTTGCTTAATTCACGATATACCATTGTGTTTCTAAAATTACATAGAATGACACTGGATTTTTACTCATTTCACCATATAACACTTTGTCCCAAATTTCGTGAACTGTTTCGTTAATATCCCTAGAAAAAAAAAAATAAACTACCCGTGTTATTAGTTAAAAGAAAGTGGTATCTTATGGAATTACCAGTTGGACAAATCATTGTTAGTGTGCCAGGTTGTTAATTAATAACATGGGTAGTGTAGTAATTTTTCAGAAATAATAATGGAGCATTTAACAGAATATGAGACAGAGTATTATCTAATGAAACAAGTAAAAACTTAGGAGGCGTTTGTTTCAGGCAGGGGAAACAAAATGGAATCAGGAAAGGGAATGGGAGAGGAATGGAAAAGAATTCCCTTTGATTTTCATGGTTGTTGTTTCAGTTGGGGGAAATGAAATAAATAACCGGTCAACGACCACTGGTCTGTGGTCAATGACTGCCGGTTGTTGAGTAAAATCTACACATTAATATATAGATTTATAGCAAACTAATAGGTAAGTGCACCTAGTCGGAGTAGTACAACAAGTGTCGTATCCACAAAGAAATTGTTTCAATTATCCTAGTCTCGGTATTTAATAAAAAACAACAAATAGGGGGTTTAGCTGGAGGCAAGCTTGTTTTGTTTAGGATCAGTGTAAAATAATAAACACAGTAAAATAAGGTGAATTGATTGATATGGATGGAAAAAGGTATCCTAGGATAGCGGGGGAATTGCCTAAATTACTTAACAAATTTATAATCATGTCTCAATTATTTATTGTCTATTAGAGTTAATAAGGGTAAGTTACGAACTCTTAATAATAGCCTTAGTATTTTCCTGCTCAATCCGGAATGTAAATACCAAGGTTTATTCCCTTGTGGTACTTTGACTATCTCAAAATCATATGTTGATAGTTACCATAAAAATGCAGTAGTTTGTCGCGTAAAGCATTTAACAATATTTATTGAAAGGAATAAAAACAAGTTTAATAAGTTTAATAAGTGAGACAGGTAACAAATATTTATTTAAGTAATATTAGGGTCAAACCCCATCCTAGGATACAAATGAAAATTACTCAGACATTAACAGAAATAAAAAGATAGCAGAGATTGGATTAGTCATTATTTTAGAAACTGTTTGAGAAGAACGGGTCTGCACTCGCTCTCACTTCTGCTGCCTCTTTTCTCTCCTTTTAAAATACTGCTTCTGCTGAGTACGTGAGTGAGTGTGGTGGAGTGGTGAAAATGGAGTGTTATGGTGTAACGGGAGAAAATGAATGGAAGAAATGGTGGAGTGTGGTGAACGATCGTCTGTTTTCTTCAATCTCCCGCGTGTGATTTATCGTAAAAGGAGCTGGGTTTTTATAGAAGTAGAGGAGAAGGTTGGAGACAGGGCTAGAGCACACGTAAGGAATTTAAGGAGTGCGGCGGCGCCTGATATTACTGATGGGGTAGATAGATATGTTTGCAGGCGCCGCAAGAAAAATGGGGAAGACGGTCGGCGCGTCAATTTTTCTGGATCTGGGTTGCATTTACACGCATGCTTGTTTGTGTCCTTGCATAAATGGGCGGACGTCTCTATCTCTTGTCCGGCCTTTTTTCCACGGACAGGCATGGCCTTTGTTTTCTGTCCGGCCAAATATCCACGGACAGGCCATGGTTGTTTTCTTTCTTGTCCGGGCATATTTACACGGACAGGCATTTCTGTCCTGCCTTATTTCCACGGACAACACACAGCTCTCTATTCTTGTCCTTGGTTGTGTCCTGCCTTATTTCCACGGACATAACATAAAATTCGACGCGTCCAAACCAGTGTCCGGACCAGACTGGTTCGGACGAAAATTGATTTGCTTCTAAAATATTCGTTTTAGCTCCGATTTAAGATCCGTTTGCGCCTATGCGTTTGTCTCTTCGTCTACTTTGCTCATTGATTGGTTTTCCTCGTGTTTAACCAATAAATCTGTAAGATAACCAATAAAACATAAACTAGAGGAAAACTAACCAAAGTGGAGAAATGAGCAAGAAAAGTGCTAATATAATACATGAAATACACCCATAAAACATGCTCATTTGGACACTTATCACACCCCCACACTTATCTTTTTCCTTGTCCTCAAGCAAAACCATGTACCCAAGCAAGTAGGGAATGCTTAATATTAACAAATATTATTATGAAAAATAGGATAAGGAGGTGAACAATACATGATCTTAAACTTTTTGAGGAGTGTGAACCATCACCTACTGGTGGCATAGGTGTGCTCAGGGTAAAAATAAAAATTAGAGTTTCGGGGTATGATCCGGAGTACTTCAATGCTTCTCAGTTTTGGTGACTTTGAGAACTTTTACCACGGCCAACTTCTCTCAAGAATGGGCATTGAGGAGAAAACAAAAGGAAAAATAGATTTATGCATTTGTTTCACTTTTGCATAAGAGATGAGAAGATAATATGTAGGCATCAAGCCTTTGTATTTAAGAACACTCAACTCTCTTTGTTGGTTACTAATGGTGTCTCGCAAGTCCCTTGTTTGTTATTATTTTTTATTTTATTTTTTTACAGATAAGCACCCCTTAGCAATCCCTAAGAAAGAAGACAGAAGGAACCCCTGAGCAATAAAAATCCAACCATTGCAGATCATTTGGTCACACCGCATAAAAAATGCTCCTCAAAAGTAATCAAAATGAAAAATTTTGTACCATTTATCCCACAATTCATAACAGTATTTATTCATAAAGAGAACAACCCACATATAAAGGGTCCACGATATTGAATTTGGACAAACACAAGATAAGCAGAGAGATTAAGCATTTTAAGCAATGTGTCAATAAAGAAGACTTTAAGACGAGCGACAGAGAAGTGAGTCCTCCCCCACACTTAGATTGGAGCAATGTCCTCATTGCGTAGGAAGAATTAAATTAACGAGGTCATGCAATCTACCAGAGTACCTCACACAATGCAAAGCAGTAGGGAGTATGTAAAAATTTGAAGTGCAAAGCAAAGAGAGTGTACTCCCCAGAGTTTGCAGAGTGTTTAGACAGAGCTCCCCCACACTTGAGTTCAGCTGTAGAATGACATAGTATGTTCCTGGAAAGAATATTCTATACAGCCAGAAGAACTCAAGTGAAATTAAAACTCACCATATTTATTTAAAAGGAAATTAAACAGATAAAGTGAAAATTGAAAAAAATAGAAGTACTGGAAAATGATAGATAGTGGGAGAACTTCCCCTATACTCGATGTTTAACCTCAGAGTAGCGGAGCTCGGTAGTGGTGTGGACACGAAGTGGCACCTGCATAAGATACTAAAGGCAGCCAAACCAATACCGGGGCTAACAGTGAAAGAAATGAGCATTTTTTTAAAAACAAAATATAAAGATATTGAAATATAGGGAAATAGACTGTAATAGAAAGTAAAATAAAGATAGAAATTCGGGTTGCCTCCCGAAAAAGCTGCCCTTCTTTTTAAGATTTGTGGCTAGACCGTAGTAGGGGTTAGATCAAACCTGGGGGGTGGTTATGAGGAGGTGATCCAAAGCATGACTCGATGGCATTTTTGAGTTTCCACCTGGATGCATGTTTACTTTTCTTATCCTGCTTTTCATCAGGGATTGGTGGTGGTGTCTCTGTAATGGACATTTCGTCAGGAAGGGTGACAAAGAGAAGTGGGGATGATGGTGATTGAGTGTCCCTCACAAACTTCAGATCCTTGGATTTGTTATCTGGAGACCTTCCTGTTGCGAACTCCAGCTTTTCATTATGAGCTTGAAGGGTGATTGTCCCCCGGGCCACCCAAATGTGCACATTCGCTGTGGCAAGGAAAGGTCGTCCAAGGATGAGAGGTGTAGTGGAGTTCTCTTTGATGTCCAAAATGACAAAATCGCATGGGAAGTATAAGTGTTCCACTTTAATGATAACATCCTCCACTACTCCGCTTGGGTAAGCTACCGAACCATCCGCCAGTTGAAGGGTCATCTTGGTCTTTTTCATATCTCCAATTCCCAGCTTTTTTAAAGTGGAGAGGGGCATCAAATTTATGGAGGCACCCAGATCGCATAGGGAGTATGGAAAAGAGGTGCTACCAATTGTGACTGGAATGGTGAAGCTGCCTGAATCATTGCATTTCGAAGGTAGTGGTTGTTTCAGAATAGCTGACCAAGCTTCATTGAGTGGTACGGTACCGACTTTGACCAATTTTGTTTTGTTGGAGATAAGGTGCTTGAGAAATTTTGCGTAGTTTGGCATTTTGGCAATGAGGTCTACAAACGGTATGTTAACATTTAATTGTTTCAGTATTGCCAGAAACTTCCCATATTCAGTATCCAATTTCTGCTTTTGGAGTCGGTTGGGAAATGGTAGAGGCGGTTCTTGTGGAGAAGGTTTTGGAGCTGGTGGAATAGTGAGAATGCTGGGAGATGTATTTTCCACTGGAACCTCAACTCTTTCTTCATTTTCCTCTTGGGATTCTTCTGACCTTTGCAGGATGTGAAACTCGTTGGTTTTTCTACCGCTTCTCAAGGTTATCGCCTTAACCTCTTCTTCTTCTTCTTCTTCTAAATCGAGCTTTTCATTTTCATAGCTGGCCACCAACTCTTTAAGGTAGGTATTCTCAGATGAATGCGATTTTTATAGATTGTGGCAGAGGTTCCAGTTCAGCTATATTCCCTTTGGATAATTCGATTGCTATTACCTACTCTCGAAGGGAAGGGTGAAGTTCTGGAACCTTAACTGTTTTGGCCACCTCCATCTTTTCTTCATTGTGTTCTTTCACATAGATGCATTTGGCTTGCTCTTTTGGATTTGGCTTTGGTTGGCTTGGGAAAGTCCCTAGCAGTCTTTGAGCAAGTTGTTCTGCGATTTGATTGAATTTACCTTCGATTTTTTGGTTGAAAGCTTCTTGCGCATAAAGCTGGCTTTGAGTCATAGACATGAATCCCTTCATCATTCTCTTTGAGTTTCGCGTTTGGATCAACAGAGGATGAGGATGGTGTTGTTGTTGGTGGAAACCAGGAGGGGCACCTTGTGCTCTATAACCCATATTAGAGTTTGGTTGGGGTCTATTTCCCTGATAGGTATTGGAACTGTTGTTCTGCCCTCCTTGGTTTTGATCGTTGTTTTTCCATGAGAAATTCGGGTGATTTCTCCACGGGTAGTTGTTGTTGATGTTATTGTTGTAGGAATTACCGGGGCGGTTTCCTATGAAGTGTGCATCTTCGTACTCGCTTTTGCCTTCGCATTGATGAGTTTCATGAGGACCGGCGCATATGACACATCCTTCTGCAGATGAACCTGGAGGTGAGGAAGCTATTATTTTTACGATTTCGTTTTGAGATGTTGTTAGCTTCTCCACCATCTTTGCAAGGGACGAGATCTGGACCGATAAATGATCTGTAGGCTCAACATGGAGTAAGCCTGCTGCTCGTGGCGTTCTTCCTTTGGATCTCGTCCACTGTCTTGTATTGCTCGTCATGGTTTCGAGAAGGTTCATCCCTTCTGAGGAGATTTCATCATGAAACTTCCTCCTGTAGAGGAATTTACGAGTAGTCGGTTTCCATCATCCAGGCCATTGAAGAATGACAGGCAGAGGGATTGATCGTCGAGAACATGGTGGGAACACTTCATCAGCATATCCTTGAATCTGTCCCATGCGTCGTACAATGTTTTCTCCCGGCTCCTGACAGAATGTGTTGATTTCTCCGATCAATTGCCTCGTTCTACTGGTTGGGTAGTATTTGGCAAGGAACTTCTGGGCCATTTGCAGCCATGTGTGGATTGATCGGGAGGGAAGACTTCGGTACCACCTGTTTGCTGAATCTGACAACAAGTGAGGAAATAGTTGTAGACGGATTCTTTCTTTGACGGTGCCGGTTTGACCAAAGGAATTACAGAAGTCTAGGAAGAGACTTAAATGATTTGGGGCTTCATCTGGATTTGCTCCACTAAACTTGCCTAAATCCCGGACGACGGTGATGTAATAAGTTTTGAAAGCCCATCGTCCAGTTTCTTGCGGTGTTAGTTCGGGGAGAACTATGGCTGATGCCCTTCCTTCAGTATCCGGTTGGTGGTAATCAGAGAGAGCACGGTGTTGTGGTTGATTTGCATGGTCCATTTCATCTATGACTTGGTTTTCGGCCATGTCTTGATTTCTCTGGTTTCTTCGTGTGTTGAATAAAGTGCGCTCGGGTTCGGGTCTCGGACTGATAAGTGGAGAACCTCGGGTTCGAGTGTTTGGCATGCACATGAGATAATTTATGGTTTGTGAGAAATTGCGAAATTAACAGTGATTAGATAAATAAAAGCAGAAATATTTAAATAGGCTAATAAACTTTAATTAAACAAAAATATATATTATATATATATATATATTTTAACAAGAGTAAAAAGACCGAAAATAAGTGAACAAAAAGGAACAAAAATAAATGCGGTTTAAGTAAATAATAAAATTAAAATAAAGAAAAAGGGCAGAATTAATTTGCGGGAATTTAAATGACAAGTGAATTTAAAGAACTGGATTTAAATGACAATTAAATAAAGAACTGGAATTTAAATGACAGAAATTTAAACGACGGAATTTAAGTGTTAGTAGTTAGATTACTGAATTTAAATGACAGAAATTTAAATGACAGAATTTAAGTGTTAGTAGTTAGATACTGAATTTAAATGATAGAAATTTAAATGACAGAATTTAAATGTTAGTAATTAGATGACAGAATTTAAATGTTAGCAATTAGATTACTGAATTTAAATGTCAGAAATTAGATTACTGAATTTAAATGTCAGAAATTAGATTACTGAAATTTAAATGACTGGAAATAAATAACTGTATTTAATGCGATATTTAAATTGTTGGAATAAGTAAATAACAGAAATTAATAGAAATAAAATAAACAAAAAAAACAAAATTGTATAAACAAAATATTATAATATAGCAAGTGAATTACCGAAAACTAAGGGAAATTGATGGAATCAATTTCCCCGGCAACGGCGCCAAAAACTTGTTGAGTAAAATCTACACATTAATATATATATAGATTTATAGCAAACTAATTGGCAAGTGCACCTAGTCGGAGTAGTACAACAAGTGTCGTATCCACAGAGAAATTGTTTCAATTATCCTAGTCTCGGTATTTAATAAAAAACAGCAAATAGGGGGTTTAGCCGGAGGCAAGCTTGTTTTGTTTAGGATCAGTGCAAAAATAATAAACACAGTAAAATAAGGTGAATTGATTGATATGGATGGAAAAAGGTATCCTAGGATAGCGGGGGAATTGCCTAAATTACTTAAACAAATTTATAATCATGTCTCAATTATTTATTGTCTATTAGAGTTAATAAGGGTAAGTTACGAACTCTTAATAATAGCCTTAGTATTTTCCTGCTCAATCCGGAGTGTAAATACCAAGGTTTATTCCCTTGTGGTACTTTGACTATCTCAAAATCATATGTTGATAGTTACCATAAAAATGCAGTAGTTTGTCGCATAAAGCATTTAACAATATTTATTGAAAGGAATAAAAACAAGTTTAATAAGTTTAATACGTGAGACAGGTAACAAATATTTATTTAAGTAATATTAGGGTCAAACCCCATCCTAGGATACAAATGAAAATTACTCAGACATTAACAGAAATAAAAAGATAGCAGAGATTGGATTAGTCATTATTTCAGAAACTGCTTGAGAAGAACGGGTCTGCACTCGCTCTCACTTCTGCTGCCTCTTTTCTCTCCTTTTTTTTTTTTTTTTTGCAGTAGTGAGTGAGTGGTGGAGTGGTAAATGGAGTGTTATGGTGTTACGGGATAAAATGAATGGAAGAGAATGGTGGAGTGTGGTGAACGATCATCTGTTTCTTCAATCTCCCGCGTGTGATTTATCGTAAAAGGAGTTGGGTTTTTATAGAAGCGGAGGAGAAGGTTGGAGACAGGGCTAGAGCAGCGTGAGGAATTTAAGGAGGAGTGCGGCGGCGCCTGATATTACTGATGGGGTAGATAGAGATGTTTGCAGGCGCCGCAAGAAAAATGGGGAAGACGGTCGGCGCGTCAATTTTTCTGGATCTGGGTTGCATTTACACGCATGCTTGTTTGTGTCCTTGCATAAATGGGGCGGACGTCTCTTTCTCTTCTCCGACCTTTTTTCCACGGACAGGCATGGCCTTTGTTTTCTGTCCGGCCAAATATCCACGGACAGGCCATGGTTGTTTTCCTTCTTGTCCGGCCATATTTACACGGACAGGCATTTCTGTCCTGCCTTATTTCCACGGACAACACACAACTCTCTATTCTTGTCCTTGTTTGTGTCCTGCCTTATTTCCACGGACATAACATAAAATTCGACGCGTCCGAACCAGTGTCCGGACTAGACTGGTTCGGACGAAAATTGATTTGCTTCTAAAATATTCGTTTTAGCTCCGATTTAAGATCCGTTTGCGCCTATGCGTTCGTCTCTTCGTCTAATTTGCTCCTAGCTTGGTTTTCCTCATGTTTAACCAATAAATCTGTAAGATAACCAATAAAACATAAACTAGAGGAAAACTAACCAAAGTGGAGAAATGAGCAAGAAAAGTGCTAATTAATACATGAAATACACCCATAAAACATGCTCATTTGGACACTTATCACCGGTCAACGGTCATTAATTGTGAGTTAACATTCACCGGTCAATGGTCATTAGTCAATGGTCAATGGTTATATGTCGACGGTCAAAGTGTACTAGGAAAGGGAATCCAATTCCCTAGTAGGGGGTGGGGAATCAAGATAGAAAGTTTTGAGGTAATCCCATTCCCTTTTTCTTTCCTAAAAATATGAAAAACTAACAAAACAAACCGCAGGTAAGGAAAACATTCTGATTCCCTTTCCTGATTACCCAAAACAAATGCCCTTTTTTTTATCAAAACTGGACTTTATTAACCAACAGGAATGTTTTTTACATCAAGCATAATCAAATGAATACTTGGTACAGGAGTATGATCTAACAAGGAGAAGCCTAAATCACCACACAAGGCCGATTTGGCTATAGCATCAGCCACACTGTTGGCTGATCTACCAACCTTATGAATTACATAATTTCTAAACTTGGAGAGTCTACTCTCACATGCTCTAAGCAAGTTTTCAAGTGGATGGTAGCAATTACGCTGCTTATTCAGCAGATTAGCCACTACCTGTGAGTCTGTTTCAATGATGACGTTGCTAAGGCTTAAAGCTTTGCTAATCATAGTCCATCAGGACAGCCCAAGCTTCAGCCTCTTCTATGTTGGACAGCCTCAGTCCGTGAATGAATCTATCCATCCATTGCCCTCTGTGGTCTCGATAAATCCCACCCGAACCAGCTATGCCCTGGAAGAGGAGACAGCACCATCAACATTTATTTTAGCCCAAGCTAGAGGAGGGGCACCCAAGCCATCTGAACCTTCAGGTTGGCTATACTCCGGATAAGATCATTTTGTCCAGCATCAGCAAGCCCTGCATTTTAGAGGACAACAAAGAGATGGGTAAGTCCTTATCAGGAATATTGTTGTGAAATTTATGATTATCCAAAACCACAGGATATAACAAGTGATGGCAAAAATACGAGGCCAATCTGCATTACAAACATTCGGTAATAGGGGTTCATTTAGGTTACAAATTAGCCATTCTTTTAAATTAAGATCAGCCCATTGGTCAATAACCGGACTACTATCTAAAAGATATTCCAGATTTTTAGACTCACCGAGCAGCATTTGAAGATGTGATCAGTGTTCCCTATCCCCACATGCATCACAGAAATAATCTCGGGAAAGCCCCCGTTTAAATAACAGATATTTAGTCTTGAGACCATCATGCAACATCATCCAAATACAACTTTCACTTTCTCAGGGACCTTGATTTTCCAAATCATATTCCATAGAGGATTATATTCACTTTCTGCCTAATAATTTGTAGGCAAAAGAAACAGTCAGTTCACCAGATTTACCACAGTTCCAGTAGATTGAGTCATCCAAATCAGAATTTAGAATAGCTTTACAAGGCAAGAGATTCAGAATATTCAGAGGGAGAAGCGCCGCTAATTGATCCCACTTCCAGCCTCTGGAAGTATCCCCCAAATCAGACACTATAGCCTCACATCTATAGAAGAAGGAACATTACAAAATTGCAAAGGGGAGGATCAGATACCCATTTATCTGTCCAAAACTTGATGCTATTGCCATTTCCTAGCCTCCACTTAGCCCTTTAGAAATAACTTCTCCAGCGGATGGAATATTCTTCCAAGTACAAGAAGAAACTCTAGTAGAAAAATTCTTATACCTATTCAGTAATACTTTAGCCCAAAAACTCTCCTTATTGTTAATCAGCCTCCAACCTAACCTAGCAAGGCAGGCTCTTCATCAGATGGGTTTCTCTAATACCTAGGCCCCCTCACTCTTGGGTCTACAAATTTTCTCCCATGAGATAGTATGAAGCTTTCTCTCATTATCCTTTGACCCCAAAGAAAAGCCTGTTGATTTATCCAATTTTGAATAGATAGAGGAGGGATCTTTGGCACATCATAGTGAAATTGGGAATTGAGTTTAGAACAGATTTAACTAGAACCAATCTGCCTGCAAAGGAAAGGGACTTAGCCTTCCAACCAGCAAACCTCTTTTGTGCTTTATCTAATAAATATTCAAACTGATTATAGCGAATCCTGCCATATAACTTAAGTTAAGGCCAAGGTATTTGCCTAAATTATCCGCTACAGGAATACCAATGACCTTGCTGATATCAATTTTCCTAGCTGCAGCTACATTCTTAGAAAATAGAATTGTGGACTTTTGTAGATTGATTTTTTCACCAAACATCATACAAAAATCATTCAACACACCCATCATAGTAGTAACATTACTTATGGAGGCGCTACCTAGTAGTATTAGGTCATCCGCAAAAAATAGATGAGAGATGGTTGAGCCTCTCGAACAAAGTTTAATGGGGTGCCAATCCTTGTCAATCACTGCTTGATCAATCAGGTGAGATAATCTCTTTATGCAGAGTACAAATAAGTATGGAGAAAGAGGGTTCCCTTGTCTAAGCCCTTTAGAGGGCTTGAAGCTGTCAGATTGGGAACCCTCCCAGAGAATCTTCATGTTAACAGATTCCACGCAAGACATGATTAATTCAATGAAATTAGAAGGAAGATTGAGGCAAGAGAGGGTGTTTCTGATGAAATCCCAAGAGATTATCATAAGCTTTTTCTAGATCTATTTTCATAATATCCCACCCCTCATTACACTTAGTTTTCCCAATAGCAAAGACTACCTTGCATGATAACTTGATATCCTGGATGTGTCTTCCAGGCACAAAGCTATTCTGAAGAGGGGAGACCACCTCAGAGAGAAAAGACTTGATTCTATTAACAATCAATTTAGAGATGATCTTGTAAGAAACATTGCAAAGGACAATAGGCCTGAAGTGTTTCATATTAACAGGTGAATCCACCTTAGGAATAAGGCAAATGAGGGTGGAATTAATGTCATATGGGATACTACTGTCAGAGAAGGCTTTAAGAATCATCTCCATAAGGTTGTCTTTCATGAGGTCCCAATGGTTTTTAAAGAACCAAACTTGGAAGCCATCTGGCCCCGGGCTTTGAAACTTCCCATGAATTGTGACTTCCTTAATTTCCTCTACAGAGGGGAAGGAAGCACAAAACTCCAAATGGGTAGGGCTGATGAGTGGGAAATCATGACCTATAGGAACATAATTATTTTGAGTATCAGCCTGAACAGATTTCTATAAAAGTCAAGGGCTAAATTCTTCAGATTGTCCAAACCCTCAATGGTGTTTCCCCTGAGGTCCTCTAATTTGAGCACTTTTGATTTAGCTCTCCTAATTTTAACCTTACTATGAAAATAAGACGAATTTCTATCCCCAAACATGATCCATTTATCTCTAGCTTTATGGAACCAGAAGATCTCTTCTCTCAGCAGAATAGAGTCAAACTCCCTCTGGAGGTCCTTTTCTAAAATCCTAAGGAAAGTGGACTGATGTCTCTCTAAACTTTTTGAATACCAGCTAATCTGGCTAGCACTCTTTTTTTCATATGGAAAATGTTACCAAACTGATCTTTGTTCCAAGCCATCAAGGAAGCACTGAGTTTGGAAAGTTTATGACTCAGACCAACTGATTGATCCCAAGAGTCATTGACTAACTGATTATAGCTACCATGAGTGGAGCAGGCCACCTGAAAGCGAAAAGGTTTATTCAGCCCTATAACAGAGAATAACTACTAAAGGAAGAGAGAATGGGACTATGGTCTGAAGAGGTCCTAGGGAGAAACTCAACCCAGCTGTGAGTAAATTTTTCAAACCAATTATGCGAAACTAGGGTTCTGTCTAATCTAACAAAATAGATCTATTGGTCCAGGTAAAGGAATTACCCTCGGAAGGGAGGTCTATGACTATTCAGATGCACCCAATCAATAAACGCTAAACTACCCCTATTGATGGATCTAATGCCCCTTCTTATCCCTAAGGGAGAGAACAGAGTTAAAATCACCTGTTAAGAACCAGTGCTCATTCGGACAAATCTCAAGATCCGACAACTCATTCCAGAGAGAAATTCTCGTATTATCAAGGATTGGCATAAATGAAAGTGGCTAGAGTAGAACAATTACCAAAGTTAATTCTCACATGTATGAACTGCTAACTACTGGAAATGATACTCACATTAATACGATTAGACCAAAATAACCACAAACCACCACTAAATCCTGAAGTCTCTACAATAAAACTATTAGGAAAGCCAATCTTATCATTATATCTTGGCCTCCGTTACCGCTAATTCTAGGTTCGTAGAGAAACAAAACCACAGGGTTATATCTGAACATCAAGTCTCTAATAGCAGGAAGAAAAGCTGGCTTACCGCACCCCTCACATTCCAGGCAATCACTTTAAAGTTTATATCCATATAGTGAAAAAAAACAACAAATACTAACTACAAGGACTACTGTTCACATCATTCATAACACCCAAATCAACGCAATCATTAATCAGAACAGACGCAGAATTCACATTCTTAATAGGACAATCAGAATTAGAAGAAGAGATTATGGACTTAGCTGATTCAGTAGCAGGATCCTGTGCCAGCACTACCATATTTGACTCTATAGGAATAAGAATCTTCTCCACATTTTGACCCTCAATCCCATCTGGGGGGTCTGATTGAGCTATAGGCATGGGGCGCTCCTTTACTGCTCCCTGGGGTTGGCAAGGCATCCTCTTTAACTTCTAAAGCTTCAAAGTCGTTGGAAAGATCAGTCTCATGCTTCTTATGAGGACGAACAGATCTTGGACTAGAGTGACCTAGCACTTTACCCTTTGAATTAGTCTGCTTCCTCTCTGCAAACTTAGTATGATTGGAATTTCTCTTCCACTTTCATCCACGGCCAAATGAATCTGTAAGGTGAGAAGTGTCTTCTACATGAGGCTTTTAGATAACCTTATACCCTCCCTTGTTAATCTCAGCCATGGCATCCTCCAAGTGAGGGCAATTAGAATTCTGATGACCAAAGCATCCGCGGTTGAAGTAATAAATGAATACCCTCGTATTCAACCTTGTAAATCCTCTTCTGAAGCTTAAACTTTCCTATCAACGATTTGGACAGGTCTAAATTCACGTAAACCTGACCACTAACAGCACAACCCAATCTGGATCGAATAATGTCGATCTTGGAAACCTTTCCCAATCTACACCCAATTTCCTTAAGGCACTCCTTCGTTAGGTATTCCAAACCTAGATCTGGAAACCTAACTCAGACATCTAGACTTTTCAGAGCTTCCGATTTCGTATCAAAGTTGTTTCCATCTCCGAACCGTGAGGTATCTATCAGAGACCTTCCATGGACCCCCAACAAGACCATATTTCTATCTCTTTCAATTCAAACATGACCGTAAAGTAACCATTGCCCAACCCAGCACATCAAATGAAATACCCTACTTAATTAAAATAAATTGAACATATAACCAATTAAATTATGGCCTAAATAAAATGTGTACATATTATGAGCATGTAACGACTTGTGAGCGAACGAACAATTAAATTTTGTACGAGCATATACATGTCCGAAAATATGACGACGCTACATATTAATACGGTCACATACACATATATGTACATATACATAACGTTACAATTATAACGTTGTACGTATAACTAAAACGCGACATGACAATATAGTCGCATAGATACGTATAGCTAAAACGCGACAAATAAAATAGTCGTATTCATATACAGGTATAAGTAATAACGTGACATAACAAAATAACCGCTTATATATATGTATATACAACTAAAGACGCGACATATTAATACAGTCGCACATATACAAGGAATAAGCATAAAGAGGGCTGAAAAAAAAAAGAGCAAGCATGCTCTAGACGGGATTCGAACCCGAGACCTCCCGTACCATTCTCGTAGCCTTAACCGGTTGAGCTATGCTCGATTTCAGTAATAAATTGCAACGATTTATTACAAGTAGCACCTTACTATTACATAATATTAACAAATCTAACAAACTAATTCTACCATAGCTACCTACCCCTGCTTGTCTTGTAATGTCCACCGAACAGCAGACATCAAAAAAATGGGGACTTTATTACATGAATAAACACAATATATGTAGGCAATCAAACCAATTGCTCCTACCGTGCTACTGCTACCAATATTACTAACTTGCAAATCGCCAGGACCCACTGCTACTCTAGCCTATAACATACATATACATATTATACATCAGACCCCATCCCTTCAGGTTCTGTCCGACAACACTTGCAAGGGAATTATCAATTCCCCACCTTGACCGTTCCAAGCATCTAATACCACAACAACGGATTTCTTTCTTTCTTTTCTGCACGTCCTTCTCCATTCTCGATATCAACTATCCTTCTTCGCACGCGACTACTCCAGTCCAGACCGAGAGAGACTCACCCTCCTTGCTGCTACCGCGCACTAGTACAAAATGACCTATTTCGGCGCCCCTATCTCGGCGGTTGTACTAGGAACCGCCGAGATAGGTCCTCCGTAATTTTTTAATTAAACAAATAACATCTACTTCGGCGGTTCCTAGTTACAACCGCCGAAATAGATATATTTGGTAGTCTATTTCGGCGGTTGCTACTAGGAACCGCCGAAATAGAGGTTATTTTTTATTAAAAAAATTACGGAGGACCTATTTCGGCGGTTTTTAGCAACAACCGCCGAAATAGGTCGCTTAATAAACACCACCACCCAGCCCCGACTCCGTTACGCTGTTACAACCCTAACCCCTCTTCTCTTCTCTGTAAACGAGCGATTTCAGTACCAATCTCGACAGCCACCACACCACCGCCACTCTGACGTCCGGCCCTCCTCCCGCCTTCGCCGCCGTCGCCGGTCGTGTGTGGTTGTCATCGGAAGTTGTTGCTGCAACCAAGAACTGCAGCTACAATATACCGGGTAAAACAAGCCCAATTCAGTTTTGACTAAAAAATTACAAATGTGTTGTTACAATTGGTAGATTTGTGTCACATTATGATTGTGGATGCTGATATTTATTGTGTGTGTCAAATCTTTGAAAGATTTGATTGTTAAACTAATCAAATTATGTATGAACACAAGGTGTTTGATGAAATGTCTGAGTGACTATTTTTACTGTTTTTGCCCTTTTTTAAGTATAGTTAGTTAGGTTGGCTTATATGGGCTAGATTTATTATGCTTATATATGGGTTGGAACAATGTTTGAGCATTATTTGTGCTAATAATTATAAGCAAATTATAAACATTGTTAGCAATAAGTGTTGCGCCCTCAATTGATACTTATTTTGTGTTTGCGTTGCCTTGTAGAGATTGGTACTGCTACACGTCTCGCATGCCCGATTGAGAAGAGGGGCTGAAAACAATTCCTTTAGGAACCGGTAATATACTTTAAACTTATCTCTTCATTCTCTTCACTCTGTAAATTTACAATTAACCTAACTACAAATAAGGAATAAATTTGGTATATATTAGTTTGGTTTATGATGGAAATTTGTTGTTGTTGAATGCTTAATAATAAGCATGGTTGTGTCTTTGTAGAGGGAAATCACTAAATGGGTTCACCGGATTGAAGTCGTACGGGGCTGAATACCTTTCATTTGTGAACCCGTAATATACTCAACCTACCTTCATCTTTTTAGCTCATTATATATAATTTTGCAATCCTAATTACAAACAATTAACATACGTAAACTAATGAGTTTCTATTCTATCTACAGAGAAGTGGTTAACAAACTCCTCAGTCATTGCACGGTAGATTGAAAGTAGTGGAAGAACGGTAATATAATCTAACTTATCATTTTTCTCTTTTGTACTTTGTATTTGATTTCCACAAATTATTGGAATTTGGTTTGATGAATAAATTTGGTATATATTAGTTTGGTTTATGATAGAAATTTGTGTTGTTGAATGATTGGTGAATGCTTAATAATAAGCATGGTTGTGTCCTTGATTTCCACAAATTATTAAAATTTGGTTTGATGGATAAATTTGGTATTAGTTTGATTTGTGATGGAAATTTGTGTTGATGAATGGTTGGTGAATGCTTAATAATAAGCATGGGATAGGTAAAATTATGCAAAAGTCATGCCGATTTTTTTTTAAATTCTCTTCGTAATTAATATTGTTTGATGTATGTGTATATGTCTAACAATATCTAATTTTTTTTCAGGTCTCACTTCTTGCAAGTCCGTGAATCACCGCTCTTGTTTCCCGCCTTCTTCCATTACTGTTGCACTTTCCTCCTCTGTCCATAAATCCTTAAAAAACAAGTACGTATTTTAACTCTCGATTCTTTGTTAATCTCTAAACCGTTTGAACTTATACAGTGGAGAATTGAAAGCGTTGATTTGATGATCTGAATTTGCAATTGGTTTTCAGTTAGCTAGTAAAGAATTGATTTTTTAATTGTTGGTTGCTGCCATTGTTGGAATGTTTGTGGTTGTGATGACTTTGGTGAGTGCTGAATAATAAGCACGGGATGTGTACAATTATGCAAAGGTCATGCCGAATTTTTTGTAGAAAAAGTATTCGTAATATTGTTTTAAACACCGGTTTCTGTTTTAGAAGTGCAACAATTTCTTAAATTTAAAATGCTAGTTTATTTTGTGTTTGCAACCTTAGAGTTAGGCTAGACTAATTGACAATCATCCCAGTCATGCTCCATTAAGAAATAAACATGTGCAACTTAATACAGACCATATTCTACAAAGGCTCTAACTCACACCTGTGATCTGTTGCACATATAGTATGGAGCGTGACTGGATGTATGGTGATAGAGGCGAACATTTTGACAAAATGCTGAAAGAGTTTTGCAAAGCTGCAGTGCAACACAAGGACAGGACAAAGGCGGAGAAAATTCCATGTCCTTGTGTTGATTGTGGTGTGGTTAGACATTATTCAAGCATCAACCTCGTACAATCCATGTGAAGACCCGTGGTTTCATGCCACATTATACAAAATGGATTTTTCATGGAGAACGTGTTGAAGATAATGCTTCATCTTCCTACAGTCACGATCGGTGTAACTCAAGAACCGAGCAGACATTCGATACTACTAACGAGTCAGAACTCCCAAGCGCTTCCGGAGTCAATGTTGACAGTGAGTCGACTTATCATGATGAACAAATTGACGAGATGCTTGATAACGTTGAGGATAACTTTGTCGACCGGCCGGATGAGTATCAAAGGTTGTTGGACGCATCCAAAACGGCGTTGTATCCTACTTGCACTAAGTACACGAAATTGACAGCTATATTGAATTTGTTCAACCTGAAGGGAAGATATGGATTGAGTGACAAAGGTTTCACGGCATTCCTTGAGCTGATTCATGATATGCTACCGGATGAGAACGGTCTCCCTACGACCACGTATGAGGCAAAGAAATGGGTGTGTCCAATGGGAGTAGAGTACAAAAAAATTCACGCGTGTCCAAACAACTGTGTGTTGTACAGGGGTGAATACGAACATCTGGACAATTGCCCGAAATGTTCGTTGTCCCGGTATAAGCATAAAGATGGTGAGTACTCCTCCGTTCAGAAAAAAAGCCCTCCAGCAAAACTTGTTTGGTATTTGCCGATTATACCCAGATTCAAACGGTTGTTTGCGAATCCGAAAGATGCAAAGAACTTACGATGGCATGCGGAGGGTAGAAAGAGTGATGAGAAACTAAGACATCCAGCAGATGGGCCTCAGTGGAGAAACATCAATAGACGGTACAAAGAACATTTCGGACATGAAGATAGGAATCTGAGGCTTGGGTTATGTACTGATGGAATGAACCCGTACGGCACATTGAGTAGTCAACACAGTACATGGCCTGTTCTGCTAGTGATCTACAATTTGCCCTCATGGTTGTGTATGAAACGAAAGTACATCATGTTATCTCCTGATATCTGGTCCCAAGCAGCCAGGTAATAGCATTGATGTGTACCTTGCCCCTCTGATCGACGATCTGAAGCTATTGTGGAATGAGGGGACCGTGGTATATGATGCTTATGCAAGAGAGAATTTCACGCTCAAGGCTTTGTTGTTCTGTACCGTCAATGACTTCCCTGCGTATGGGAACTTGTCCGGTTACACGGTTAAAGGACATTTGCATGTCCCATTTGCGAGGAAGACACTTGTTCGGACCGTTTAAAACATTGTGGGAAGAATGTTTATATGTGTCATCGACGTCTTCTCCCCGAAGATCACCCTTATCGAGTAACGAAGAGAAAGTTGTTCAATGGTCAAGCCGAAACTCGTGTGGCCCGTCTACCTCTGAGCTCTGAGGAAGTGTACGAAAAGGTTAAGGACATTGCAAATGTATTTGGAAACACATCAAAACCGGCGAAAAACATTTGGAAAAAGTGTTCTATCTTTTGGGAACTACCTTATTGGCGTCATCTTTCTGTGAGACACTGCTTAGACATCATGCACATTGTGAAGAACGTTGGTGAGGCAGTGAGTGGGACTTTACTCAATATACCCGGCAAAACAAAAGACGGATTGAAAATCAGAAAGGACATGCAAACCATGGGTATACGAAAGGAGTTACACCCACAAGAGAACGGGAAACGAATCTACCTACCTCCTGCATGCTACACGCTCTCAAAGGCTGAAAAGATTAGTTTCTGCAAATGTCTGCACTCGGTAAAAGTACCGTCTGGGTACTCTTCAAACTGGAAGAACATTGTATCGATGAAGGATTTAAAACTTTTAGGCATGAAATCTCACGATTATCATGTACTGATGTTACATCTTCTTCCGGTCGCAATTCGAGGGATATTGCCATCTGATGTCAGAAATGCTTTAACTCGGTTATGTTTCTTTTTCAACGCTGTTTGCTCCAAGGCAATTGACGTAACTCTCTAGATGATCTACAACGTGAAATTGTTATCACATTATGTCAACTGAGATGTATTTCCCACCATCTTTCTTTGATATAATGGTACATCTAATTGTGCACATCGTTCGAGAGATACAGTTCTGTGGTCCGGTATACTTACGGTACATGTACCCTTTTGAACGGTACATGGGTATTCTGAAAAGTAGAATGAAGAATAGGTATCGACCAGAGGGGAGCATTGTTGAAGCAACAGTGACTGAGGAAGTCACGGAATTTGTGACCGATTATTTGAGTGAGGCAGAGTCTATTGGTATCCCAAAACCACGACACTATGGCAGGTTTAAGGGTAAAGGTGTTATTGGTAGAAAGATCGTGCAAGTTTCGCGTCTACTTATTCATCAAGCACATTTGTTTGTCTTACAACATCTTGAGGTTGTTGAACCTTATTTGGAAACCCATATGGTTGAGTTAAGGCATCAAAATCCTTTGAAAGCCACATTTGGCTGACAAAGGAACAAAACCGAGTTTTTATCCAATGGTTCAAAGATCATGTGTTGACATTAGCATCATCAGATCCAGAAGCTGTAAGCGAAGAGATCAGATGTTTGGCAATCGGACCTGAAACTAATATTACATCATTTGAGGGGTATGATATTAGTGGGTATACATACTACACTGCACGCCAAGATGCCAAATCGATAAACCAGAATAGTGGGGTAAAAATTGAAGCTGCTGCCACTGAGTACCACAGCGGTAACCGATCTCAACCAGTTAGTAATTGGTATTATGGTGTCATCGAGGACATCTGGGAACTAGACTATGACATTGATTCCTTTCTGTTGTTCCGGTGCAAGTGGGTGGACAACCGACGCGGGTACCAAAATGATGGAGGGCTTACCTTGGTTGATCTTTCACGGTTACACGGTTATAATGATGATCAATTTGTTCTGGGAAAGGATTGCGAACAAGTGTGGTATGTTGAGGATCCGAAAGACTGCAGATGGTCTGTTGTTCTTCCAGGAAGAAGGCCGGTTGTAATCGAAAATGAAAATGAGGATAACGATGAAAATGGGACTGTAGAGGAAACATCCTTGTTTCCTACTGGATTACCGGATTCGATTGATGATACCGAAAACGATTTGCTCTACGCACGATCAGACCATGATGAGGGTGTTTGGGTAGAAAATATGAAATGATTTATGTTTTTGTACGTGTCAGGTAATGTTGTTAGTAGAATGTAGACTGTAATGTCATCTTAACTGTTATTGTTATGCATCATAGTATTTATGTTATGACTTTATCTGATGAAAATGCTTTGTTATTTTTTTTGCAGTGGATGATCACCCTATGGATGACCCCATTGGACGGCTTCTCTGACTGGAGAACCTGAGCCACAGCAGAATAGACCAAGTAAGCGGGTCACAAGAGGAGGAAAGAAGAAGAAGGACCAGTTAGAAGTACACGAGACTGAGGCTGGCCCTTTACAGCAGACCGAAGAGGAGTCAATTGTCCCACCAGAGGCGAAGAAGCAAAAGAAGAGAGGTGCAACACGTGGGCTGAAGGCTAACAAGGGCCCTCCTACAAAACCGGTGGACTTCAATCAGTTCAACCAACCCCATGGAAATTGGAAGAATGACTTCACCGCTTACGGTAGCCATTTGGTGAAGTCATATTGCAACATAAACCACAACTGGAAGCAAGTGCCTCAATCATTGAAGGATACTATGTTTCAGCGTCTTCAGGTAAATCTCTACATTATTACTATGATCTTTTGTGAAATAATAGAACATTTATGTTTACTTTACTAACTGAATGATCATGTACGTAGTCTCGTTTCTCCGTGGATCCCGCACTTAAAAAGGATGTGCTATTAGCGATGTCGAAACAGTTCCGGGACCACAAGAATAAGTTGGCTGACAAGTTCATCTACAAGATGCCTACTCCAGAAGATCCAGATGAGCCAGATCATGGTGGAGACGGTGAGAGACCACCATGGGAGGTTTACGAGGGCATAACAGAAGAGCAATGGGTACAATTTGTTGAGAGGCGTCACACACCGGAGTTCCAGGTGCACTTTATTGTCATACATACATAAATTAATCTTAATTTCTTATGTTTTTTGTGTTCAATTTCACTAAACATGATCCCATTAATTTATGCAGGCTCTCCGTGCGCAACAACAAGCAAATGCTAAGAAGAATCTGTACCCTCACCACTTAGGTGGAAAAAGTATTGCTCAAAGGGTACCAGAATGGGAGCAAAAGGGATATCTGCCCACGGATGGCTCATTGGATGCCAGTGGCAGAAGAATGAAAGTGTGGGAGTTAAGCCACATTCCGAAGAACTCTACTCCCGAAAATCCTCAATACGATGAAGCCACGAGAGCAGTTATTGCTCAAATGGTAAGTGATATCATTTCATTTTAGTCAAACTGTTCATTTCATTTGTATATGAACTTATGTTAAACTAATAACTGTATTTGTGTGTTGTATTAGGGTGAATTAAGCTCTCAGCTCACCCAGGGCACCTGGACCTCACAGAGGAATGATGATCCTCTTACACGCGCTCTTGGTAAGAAGGATCATCCAGGTCGTGCCATTGGGTTTGGTGGGCACGTTGGTATCCGCCAGGCATTTGGCGTACCCGGGTCCAGAAGTGCACAGGGAAAGTCGATTAGCTACGAGGAGCACCTGAGAGCGTTGGCTGAGATGGAGCAGAGGATTACTCAGACGTCGACGAGAGGATCGCTCACGCTATGTCAAGGCTTCAGCCACAGCAGCATGACAGCCAAGAGGTTTCTCGACCACCAGTTGAGTCACCCATTCAGCAGCAGAGTGCACCGGTAGTGAGAAGTAGTGTCCACTCGGCTGATCCGTTTCCCTATGCATCTCTAAAGGTTAGACTAACATTTCAATTGAGTACATGACGATTAAGATTTTTCACTTGATCACTAATATCATCATAGAGAATTCTCAATTTTTATCTAAACAAGTTCCACATAACACTCAGGCACCCACTGAGTGCCATCTGTTTTTACAAATTGGAGTAGAAGAGGTCATGGTGCATGGGGAAAACTTTTCCCCTCTCTTCCAAGTGATATTGTGCACGGTGAACCACTCCGACATTACCATGCACGAGTGCTTCTGGACGAATTTGTTGCAGAGCATGCTGACGTCGGTTTACCGGTGCCGATCCCACAAAGACCTACCTTGCGTTCCGCACAAACTGCGACAGTGCAGTGGCCTGTACGATTGGTCAGACTCCCTGGGCAGGTATTTACTCTTAACCTTGCTATAAAACTATTGGTGTACCACCTTGCATCCATATACTTAATTAGACTAATATCATAGGATATGAGCCGACCGAAGACTGATAAGGGCAAAGGAAAAAGAATTGCTGCACCTGTGCAATCAAAGGCATCCACAAATTTCGTGCTTAGACCTGCTTTGGTGGAGAAAAGAATATTGGCCTCGACTAATATGCAGATTCTGCATTCACTTGTTGCTGCTACCACCTGATTGTGATTCCCTCCCTGTGGAAGATCCCGAGTGGATATTTCACTATGTAGTTCAAGGAGAAGATATACATCGATTTGGGATGTATATGTCCGACTTCGAGGAGTGCTTCAGGAGGGATTGGTTTAATGTGTCGATTATCAAGTCAGCCGCCATGTGAGTGACTTCTACCTTTTGTATTTTGAATTCATTGATTGGTGATGAATTAGATGTTTGAATAAAAAGTTAATGATCGACTAATGATATTGCCTCATAGGTGGGTGCATGATAAGGCGATCAATGTCTATGAAGATCACAGATTCGGATTCCTGTGTCCTGCTATGTGCAGTGAAGTCCAGATGACAAGTGATATGGAAGGCCTTATGCAGTATATGACGAATGCCCTCTTTGAATGTTCTAACAAGTCATTTATTATGCTGCCATATCATTCAGGGTATGATATTTGACTATTTCTCTTAGTATTATCTAAAACATATAGTTTGTGTTAGTTGCTTAATGATTACAACACATTGTGTAATTTGTGGACAGTCGACATTGGTCATTGCTTGTGCTGGTGATGTTGAAGCACCCACGAATCTTGCAATTTGACTCACTTGGTAAGGCTGCCAAGAGACCGAAGATCTCCACCGCAATACTGGGGTAATTAGTTTGTTATCGTAAACAACAATTATTACTTAACATTAACTGTTTCATAACTTGCTACTGATGCTTAAAACTATATAATTGCTGATGTATATAGTTCCATGAGAGCTGCATTATCTCTCCAGAATAAAACAATGAAGCGTGACATCCATTGGAACCTAGTCAAGGTACTCTATTAATTGATAAATTTGTGTTATAATGTTTAAACTTGTTTATAACTGTCAATATGTGTGTTTGTATAGTGTCCGGTGCAGCCTGGGGGTTCAGAATGTGGATACTATGTCATGAGATTCATGAGTGACATAGTAGGAGCGCGAACCTTTTACCAGAGCACTCGTTAGACAAGGTAACATTCTTTGAAAGTTTCAGTTATGCTCTTTACATGTTGTTAGACTTGTACGTTTTAGATTAATGTTCATTTTTTTTCAAGGCTTACGAACAAGTGTTCAAAGGTGGTCAGTATGATGATGCTCAAATTGTTGAGATGCTTGAGGAATGGTCGGAGTTCGTCTGCACAAGTTTAATGAATTGATGATCATGAAGATGTTTTGTGAACTTTTTGGAGTATGTAATTGTAACTCTGTACACTTGTGGATGGTGTAATGGTAGATTTGAATTGTAATGTTGTTTTTATTTGTAATGAAAGTGTAAATAAGTGTAATTGCATTGGTTTTGTTAACTCTCAAATTGTGGTGCGTCGTTGGTATTAATTGGGAGCTTTTATAACTTTTTAAATGTGTGCTGGAGCTCCCTGTATGGATGAAGCTTTATTACAGGTCTCATTGAAACAAATGCGGTGATAATATATATATATATATATAAGCTAGGATGGAAAAAAACAAAAAAAAATACCCCTATCTCGGCGGTTCTTAGAGCACAACCGCCGAGATAGACCCATGGGATTGACCGATGCTGAGTTTGACCATGAGTCTATCTCGGCGGTTCTTAGAGAACAACCGCCGAGATAGACTCATGGTCAAACTCAGCATCGGTCAATCCCATAGGTCTATCTCGGCGGTTGTGATCTAAGAACCGGCGAGATAGGTACACCTAATTCAGCGGTTCACAACCGCCGAAATAGGCCCATTGGAACCGTCGAAATAGGCCTTTTTTCTACTAGTGGCGGCTACAGCTCGAGTGTTGCTGAGTCCAAACCGAGAGTATACTCAACTCTCCATTTCTGCTACTCGCTGCAGAGGAAGATCCCAACCCATTTTATTTCGATCTTCACGCACGAAGCAGAGAAGAAACAGAAGAGAATACCACAGCTCGGTGAAGATGAAGGTCCGAGAATAGAAGCTCCATCATCCTTGTCATTTCGGTAAGGGAAAACTCACTGTCTATCCCTCTTCCCTTACCGATATTACATGCTAGAAGAGTAACGTATAATACCTTGTTTGCTCATTAGAAACCAGACTGTAACAAGTCTTCTTCCTTGCTTCTCGCCTGAAAACAGAAGAGGAAAGGGAGGTTAGTCTCCATAGCTTCCAAGGTAAAAACCTGCCTAAAAACTAGCCTAAATCTTCTTCTCATTACCGGTGATATACCTAGCGGATGTTGAGCTCTGTATCTTGCCTCTCTTCACGTACAAAACAGTGAGGAAACCATTCACTATCCACGTAGTAGCAAGGTCTGTACCAGGAGCTACATTCCCATCGGTTTGGTAAGGTTTACCCACTACTTCCTTCCTTACTCTACCGATAACATTCATAGCTAAACTTGGACTCTTTTCTTGCTTCTCTTTACATCTAAAACCAGAGAAGATACCCAGCTGTTATGAGCTCTTCCTTCGACTTTCTTCAGGTAAAACCAGAAAAGAAATGTTGCACATCAGTCAGTAGCAAACCCATGCAACTCCCTTGCTGAACCAACCATTTCAGTAAGTTGTTTTTTTCCTTTCTTTCCCTCTTGCGTGCCCTCTGTTTTACCGGTGATATGTACTTAAGTAAGTGTAGATTAACACCCTCGGCTGCTTACTAAAAACAGGCGTGAGAGTGCTTTTAAAACCAGCTTAAAGAAGGAACAAATCCAAGTAACTCCCTTGCATGTTGTTCGGTGGTTGATCCACACTTTGGGAGAGAAACAAAAGCAAGCTAAAGAAGTTGTGCTTGGCTAGTTTCGGTAAGCATACCAACAACATCTTCCACCTTGTTAAACGGTTCCATACCCTACTTAAAATGGTGTTTAACACCTTTCCTTATCTCAGAAAATGCAGGCGTGAACCCTCCCTTATTTACTCCACCATGTCGAGGTAAAAACCCATGCTGTTAGGCTTGACCACATCACCTATTTAGCTAGATAATATATGTGTCTAATACATGCTTTTCCCTTGCATGAAATGTTGCCGAGATACCCCTGGAAAGAATGGGAATGTTCTGCATAAAAAGTGCAAACCGATCCAAGAACAAACCAACTAATGTGAGTATTCCCACCCTATAAACGTGTGTATATATTAAGCTAAGCATTCAACATTCAAAACCAATTAAATCTGGTGTTTACCACTTGACCGAGAGTACTAGTTGCTATTTTGATACAATTGAAAGCTTGGAAAAATCACAAACTAGGTAAGAAAATACTTACCTTAAGTTATGATGTGCTTTATGAAGTTTCATCACATGAAAATATCAGCCGTGGGGTGTTATGGAAATTTAAATGATTCAATTATGTATTAAAATGTTTAATAACATTTTTGGGTTGATTAGTTTGGTGTGCTAAAGACCTATAAGGTCAAGAAAGTTTATTATGGGTCAAAACATGATTTATAAAAATATTAGAATATGAGTGATGTGAACCGAGACCAAACATGGTCTTAAATGACTAAACTATGTATTATAATGTGTTATAACATTTTTAGTTGATAATACAAAGTTTAGATGACATATAATGTCATATGAAATAATTAAATGATTTTAGGAAATATTAAAGAAAAACTATATATTTAACCGTAAACAATATAGTTTTTATAACATTTATGTGTAATTTTATCCAATGTAAATTAATGTAACAAGGCCAAGCATTTTAGGCCATTTAATTTAATTGCTATGTTAAGTTAAAAATGGATTTAAATGGATCTAGAACAAGAATAAATATTACCGTAATGATTTGGGGTTAAATTGTAATTTAAATAAATTTTGGGGGCAACTATAAACATTAGCCGAAAATTAGGCTTTAAAACCTTGTTTTATGAATTACATAGAAATTCAATAAGTTTGGACAAAAATGTAATTTACGAAAAGTATAGGGGTCAAATTGTAATTATATAAACTTCTGGTCAAACTGAAAGTTATTGGGTCAACATAGACCGTATTAGGAGGTTTGACCAAATTTAATTTCATAAATAATTAATTTATGAACTTATGTTAACATTATAAGTGGAATGTTGAATTTATAAAACTTATGGGGTATAAAACGTAAATGCCGAAAAGTAGAGGTGTAGTTTGGTTAATATGGTGATTTATATCCTAAGTATGAAATTTGGGAATTTTTGGAGTTATATAAATGGGTATATTGATAAAAGAGTATAATATATGATTTTTGTGACATATGAAAGTATATAATGTAAATTTGGGTCAAAATGTAAATAAGAAAAGAATAGTGGTTGGGAAAAGAAATATACCAAACAGCTATGGGCTGTTCGGTAATATTAAGAAAATAACATATAAAAACTATATGTTATAAATAATATAATGTTTGAAGTGATGTAACATAGGATGTAAAAATATTATAAGGTTTGCGGTAAGAGTATAAATATGGGAAGTTAAGGGTTAAAAAAAAAACCTAAGGGTTTGTTTGTATTTTTCGGAAATATTGAAACTATATAGTATACATACTATATGATTCAAATGTTATAATAGATGGTAAGTTAAGTATGTCATAAAAATTGTGGTGAAATTGTAATATTTGGAGAGTATGGGATTTGAAAGGAAATGAAATATTAAAGATATGCCTATTCGGCAATAAAGAGAATTACAAAAACTATAGAGTATATCTTATTACCAACTTTTATGTTATAAATAAAATATTTATAACATGGTATTAAATTATGTGGGGATATTGTAATTAATGAAAATTAAGGGAATAAAGAAGTATAAGTGTATTATATGAATACACTATTTTCGGTACATATACGTAATTATCAACTATATGTTATAAAGTTAAATGACAAAAAAAGAATACCACGCTATATGGTATCATGATATAAATGTAACACTAAATAATATCGAGTGGCCAAAAGTATAGTTTATTAAAACTATCTTACTAGCACATTCATATGTACATTATACATCAAGAACGAGATATAAACTATAGTATACAATGACGTAAATACTATGGTCAATGTATGATTTGGGATGGTCTAAATAAATCTTGTATAAGGAATAATATGTGCATAATATAAAGTTCTTATTTCTTTAAGGAAACAAGTATAAGTATACACATATGAATATTGGCGCAAGTGACATGCATGTATAATATGGTTTACAGACCATATAATAGTGAATAATAAATGTCAACTTATAAGCATCAATATATACTATAATGTCATAAAGTTATGAATGAAGACAAGTTGTTATATAATTTGGAAGTTGTATAATATAGATATATTAAGGAATAGTAAAATACTATGTAAAATAAATTAACGTTGCATGGAATGCATGCAACCATAGGTTATCAAATATAACCATGCATGCAACTATAGGTTATAACAATACCTATGCATGCAATGTAATAGTCGAATTAAAAATATGAGAACGGGCAAACTCTGAATCAGGCGAAACGTTTATAAAATACTATGGACTTGGAAATATAATTCCTACGTTTGGAAACGTTAGCCACGACGCTCGAATAAAAACCGACGTCCTTGTAAACCGTATATTAATACATACTACGAGCGAAGAGCTTTAAGGATAGTGATACCTTAGCTATTAACAGTAGAAAGGCCGGGGGTGTAAAAACCGGGGTTACTGGCGTTATTCGGAAATACCGAATCGTACTATCATGTGGATTGACATTTAGCGTTCTTCGTATTGTTAGACCGCCTGTCGGACGTGCGCGCTCGAGAAGCTTAGAGATCCATATTGCGAATCCTTGGTCCACGGTGTACGGTATGTAAAGGGATTTGATCCGGGTTGTCCTGAGGAATTCCTCGGGCTCGGATTTGTTTGATAAATAACTTGTGTGAATGTATGTATGTGATTTATGTGTGTGATGTGTAGTTATGTTCACTGCATTATTTATTTATGCACGAACGTCCTACGGGACTAATACTACGTCGACTATAGATCGACTTATACCAAACTACATATGCGAAATGTGTGTTTGTGACCACTGTTGCTTGACCTAATACGCTAAGTATTACAAGTATGTAGTTATAACCTAAGTAAAACACTTAGGAACGAGACACGACATTGTCGGTCTCTAGAGCTTTGACTCGAACGTGAATACTACCTAGAATAATTCTAGGCATGCGTAAGACCCATAGGACAGCCAACAAATTAAGTGATGTTCTCCATAACAAAAACTTTAACTGACTACCTAACTAACGAAATTAACAGTGGAGTGTGAATTAATGTGATGATGTACCTTAATCCAGACAGTCACTGGCTGCTGGTCGCGCGTAGAGATCTCTTGGGTTATCCCGTACCGGGTTTACCCTAGTTAATCCTGAACGAGCCTACATAGATCTTCAGGGGGAGTGTGCTACCGTTGGCACCAGGCCCTTGGCCACCTAAATGGACGCCTTTACAAAGGCAAAGTGAATTAGTCCCAGAGTCTTCGGATGATCAGGGCAGTGAGCACCTAGTGTGTACGTGGGACTACTGTCCAAGTGAATATATTTCGGGTTGTCCTAATTGACGCCCGACAGTGCTAACTAAAACAAATAAAATGTGAGGGCCCGGGGGGCCGAATGTTGTAATACATGATGATGATAAAATACGACGTATGAATTACTAATGCCGTCGCATTGTATGATGTGTGATTGTTGTGTATGTTTATAAGTGACTGTTTTCATTGGATGAATGATTATATAATCATGCATGTTGTTACAATATCTATTATATCTGTAAAATGACAAAGCATGAAATCAATCTATTATCAAGACGGTTAAAAATGACAAGTGACCAATAGGGTCCAGATCCGGCATACTCAGCGTTTATCGCTGAGACTACACTTATTGTGCAGGTTGTTGATCTTCGTTGAAGTCGAAGTGCGGGAACAGGGTAGATAGGATTACTTCAATTATTGCGTAAGGAATTTATTGTATAACGATACCAGGCTGTAGACGTATGATGGTAATGTTACATTTATCTGGGATTTGGAATAGATGCTCACTTGTCTACTGTTATGAATGTGGACTTAGTATGATGTATAGGGATATCTCGTTATCACAGCGGTTTAGTAGTGATGTGTATTCTAGCTGTTGGATTTAGTTCTGCTTCGTTACGCGCATGGGCGAGTAACGGCAGGTGACACCCGAGTGAGTTTAATGCCGTTGTCTATTTTCCACTGTAAGACGCTTTATTATCTGTTGACGTGAGTGACTGTTACACTTTTGTTTATGAGGGGTGTTACATCAAATTTCCCCTTAGTCTTCCATCTCTGGCCTAGCCTCTCTATCATAACAGAAAGTGGAAAGGATTTACCAAGCAATTTAACTATTACCGCATTTTTCCAAGATTTCTTGATATTGAGGATCATCTCTCTGGATAAAGAAATCACCGGACATAATGGGTCGTCTGAGCCGTCCTGTTCTCCATCTCCCAGATCTTCACAATCCGACAACTCGTCATCTGACAGTCCCTCCTGTTGAGAGGCTTCGTGTGATTCCAGAATCTCCTTGAAGGTGGGTCTCTCTACTGCCATTGCTTCTTTCCCAAGATTCGCTGGACTTTTACTGAGCACATTAATAGTCGGAACAGGCTGCTCAATCTCCCGATCCGAAACTGTTCTTTTCTTCTTCACAATTTTCCTGGTTTCTCCCTCCAGAAGACTCGCACGGAAAGTAAACTCCATAGCAAAAGAGGGGAAGCCAGACACATGGACTTCACCCAAAACTAGACCCAGAAGAGAGATCAGAGGGATAGATCGTCTCCACCCCCAGAGAAATAGCTGGAGAAGAAACGCCGGTCACTTGGAGAATTCAAGTTCACCGCAGAGAGGTTTTTCGAGAGGAAAAACCTAAAGGGAGGAGAGGGAGCGCGTGACCAGCGCGTTCCAAAACATCGTTCTCTGATAGAGAATCATATTATATTAAAACAAACGCCCTTTAGTGTTAGCCTGTGTAATTTTGAAAATCCGGTGGTATATCGTGAATCGAGTAAAACTTAAGGATAGTTGGTAAAATTTCCTATACATTTTTCACAAATAACTGATATTTTTTAAAAAATAGATTATTCTTTTAAAAAATATATATTTCAATTAACCAAATATGTGAAATGGAAAAAAAAAACAATCGAATAAAGGGTTAAAAATTTGGTCGTATAGAACTGATTTTTATTTTCAATTTGGTTGTACCAAACTTTAGAGAAAAAATGGCGCCAAAAATGGGTACTTTCAAGGAAAAAATTGTGCCAACCCATGATCCCGCCACTCATCCCATTCGAAAATTGTGCCAAATTAAAAGGACGCGTTATTGTTTTTTAAGTTTGCCTCCATTCCCATTCACTTTCCCACCAAACAAATCCAATGCAAAGCGCAACGTTCTTCTTCACCAGGCTTCCCCCGCAAGCTTCACGTCACTCTCGTAAAACGGTTCTCTTGGGTAACCCTTCAAGTTTCCCCCGCAAGCTTCTCCGCATCAATAATTGACGAATTTCAAAATCAACCGCCTTTCTTCTCTCTCGTATTCCAAAACTTATCCTTTCTCTATATATACGCTCCCTGTTTTGCACAACGTTCATCTGCAAATCAGTTCACCACTTCAAAAGTTATCTTGCTGCTCTTTCTTCTCTTCAAAGTCTTCATCAATTTGACAGCCGTATCTTCAAACATGCCTTCGATTCCATCAATCACAGAAGAGCCTCTGTTGGCCTCAAACCCTGATCGATT